>CM076581.1:451789151-452389151 GCA_034641835.2 Pinus albicaulis
ATAATAAAAAATGTCTTATGTTTCACAGAGGAAGAGAAGAAGAACCAGTAACATGAAAACACTACTTATAGGACAAATTCATGTACCTTTATCAAAACAAAATCCAGAAATGTGGGTGTAGTTAGGTGAAGAACTCTGGTCCACATCTCTAGTATTGTTTGAGACAATGCAGAATTTAAGAGCCAAAATAGCCAACATGAAGGCTTGCAATGCGTGATTGATGAAAGATAAAAAAATATTAATTAAAATTTTTACTAATAAGTAAAATCAAAGGACCTTAGGCCCAACCCTTGATAACGGGGACAAATAATAATCATAGGAGGGATAATAGTGTTCCCAACAAAAATATTACACTTGAGCTTGAGGATGATAGAGAAACAAACAAAGAGGAATATAAGAATCCTTCTTGGGGAAAACCATCTAAACCAAAAAAAGGACATAAAATAGAAATCTATGGGAGTTTAAGAAAATAAAACCCACAACGTTTCATGGTGAATCTAAGGAAGGGGCGAAGGCATGGTTAGGGAATATTAACAAATACTTTTAGATTTATGAATAAGAAAGTAATTTGAAGTCTCACCTAACAATTTATGAGCTCCAGTGAAGAGAAACCCTATGGGGGGAAGGGATTAAAGTGTTTCATGGAATTTATGAGAAATATGTGACGTGGGATAGTTTTTAGCATCACTTGAAAAATAAATACCTTACTGAGCGATATTACGATGAGAAGGACAAGGAATTACATGACCTAATATTTGGTCGGTTATGTATGGATGAGCATGCCACAAAATTCACCTCTTTGCTAAGGTATGTTCCTCATAGACACGAAGAGAAGGCCAAAGTAAAATGTTTTATAACTAGTATATCGATGTCCATGAAATAATTTCTAGAATTCGATAACCCAAATACAATAGATGAAGCCTTCTACAAGGCTTGCAGTTTCTATCAATGGTTGAAACATAAGGGAAAATGTAATAAACCATGGATAGGTAACAAGGGTAGAAATACCCTATGAACAACAATAATTCAAAGATTTTTGGGTCTAAGAGTTTTAGTAAAGGGAAGCAGAGTAAATTTAATGGAAAATGGAAACATAAATTCCAATCTCAGAATGGATCCAAGCAATTATAACTACCAGGAAAATTTTATTTTGGTGAGGTAAAAAAACTATTGATAGAGTGATGGGGTTGTTGGGGACCACACTACCTCATAGACCGTCCTTACCAAGAAAATATGGAATAGGTAGCAAATGTTAAAGAATCATATAAAATGGAAGAGGTTGTGAGAATTGTTACCAAAATAAATTACAGCCTAGGACACTGACAAGTCGAGCATCAATTCACAATGGTTGAACTTGAAGGTAAAATATAAAATCATGTTGTTTCAATTTTAATTGACCCTTGGCTGAGTTTAAGCTATATCAACCCCAAGTTAGTATACTTATGTCAATTGAGTGTTAGTAAATTCAAACATTCATGGTTGTTCTAGTTAGCCACCGGATCAAAAAGAAGAGTAACAACGAGAGTGGTGAAGTGTCGAGTAGAACTAGTACGAACACCAACAGAAATAAATCTGAATTTTCTATCATTAGTATCATACAATTTTTTAATCAGAATGGACTAGATGGAAGATAATTCATCCATCATAAACTGTACAGATAAGACCATCAATTGTGTTCAAGAAGGAGGTATTATGCAAAAAATTAAATGGATAGCAAGGCCTGTAATGTTAAGGAAAATTTCAGGCTCATAGTTCAAGAAATGTTTTAGAAAAGGTTGTCAAATTTTTGCAGTTCAAGTAGGATACTCTAAATCTAAATAAAATATAACAACCCACGAAAATATTCTTATTATTCAAAATTTTGCAGATGTATTTCCTAAGGAGATCTATGGACTACCTCCTAAATGAGACATTGATATCACAATTTATCTAGTTCCTAGGGCGACACTAGTGTCTAAGACAACATATCGCATGAGCATCCAGGAATTATCTAAGTTGAAAATTAAAGTAGAGGAGCTATTATAAAAACAATACATCCTTCCTAATGTCTTGTTGTGGGGTTCTGTTGTGTTTTTTGTGAAAAAAGGGTATGGTACCCTAATTCTATGCATGGGTTATCGACAAATGAACAAGTTAAAAATTAAGAAAAAGTACCCACTACCTCAAATCAACGATTTGTTCTATTAGGTTAAGGGCACACCATTATTCTATAAAAATGATATATCTTCAAGATACTATCAAATATGAATCAAACGGGAAGATATTTGAAAGATTTCATTTAGGACATGATATGGACACTATGAGTTTCTAGTCCTGCCTTTTGGGTTTACTAATGCCCTGTCAACATTTATGTGTTTAATGAATGGCATATTTCACCCATATCTAGACATGTTCATCTTAATATTTATTCATTATATAATATTATACTCAAAGAGTCTAGAGGAGCATAAGTGACATCTCCAAATAGTGTTGCAAACTCTGCGAGATCACCAATGATATGTCGAATATAGTAAGTTTGAGTTATTTAAAGACCAAATACAGTTTTGAGGTCATGTGAACACCTAAGAAGTAATAACCATGGACTTGAGAAAGATAAAGATGATTATGGAGTGGCTTGTCCCTAAGAATGTTGTGGATATTAACTCCTTTATAGGATTAGTAGGATACTATCATCATTTTATAGTTTGGTTTTCAAAGGTAGCCTACCCCATAAACTCATTACGAAATAAAGAGAAAGAATTTAATTAGACCCCAAAATTCCAAGATAGCTTTGATCAGATAAAACATCTTTTTACTACAACCCTTGTTTTGAGAATTACAGATCCCGAAAGAAAATGTGGTGTTTGTATGGATGCTTGTGAGGAAGGAGTAGGGGGAGTGTTAATGCAAGAAGGTCAGGTGTTAAGCTATGAGTCCCACAAGTTGAAATAGCACGAGCAAAGGTATTTAAACTTTGACCTAGGGTTAACAGTGTTCATTCACACTTTGAATATATGGCGACAATATACTTTAGGGAAGAAGATTAATTTGATGACTAATCATAGTAACATCACTAAATTTTCAAAAAACCCACACTTAATGCTCAACAAGTGCAATGAACAACTTTATTGAACAAGTTTGATTTTGACATTAGATGCTTGAATGGTAAGGAGAATTGGGGGGAAAATATTCTACGTAGGAGATTAAATTTTAGTAATGAAATCATGTTTAGTCAAGTGAAATGTGATTTTTCAAATTAGATTAAAATTTCAGCTTGAAAGGACCAAGAGTATCAATTTTTATAGTAGAAAATTAAGCGAGAAACCAACACTGAAAAATAGTTGGGATATGGTAATAAAAATGATGACTTGTTGATCTATAAAAATTTAATTTATGTTCCTAAGTATTATTCTATTAAAAAACTGATTTTGGATTAATATCATAATGGTCATTATACTCGCTACCCTAGATATCAAGAAATTATCACTACTTTAAGGAAGGATTATTTTTGGCCTAGCATGAAAAAGGAGGCGGCATAATATCTATCAAAGTTTCTTGAGTGCGAATAGGTGAAAGAAGAACACCAACATCTACGAGGTCTTCTTCACCCATTACCCACATTATATAATTTTTTAGGTCTAAAATGGGCCTCAAAACAAAAGTGTACAACCAAAATAAACTTTATAAGAACCAATAGGATTCAAGATGGTGATTTCACCCATGGAGGATGGTTCACCATTTATGGATTAAAAAAGTAAAAAAGATTAAAAAATATTAAAATATTAAAACTACTTTTTCAACTCGTATTTTCATCTTATCTCTCTCCGATTTTACTCAAATTTCGAGCGAAAGCACTCATTGGACACATAATTTAATTCCTCCTCCAAGGAGTATCCATGCTACATATTTTCGATGGGACCTGATACAGGAAAAACGGTAAATACATGAAAAACGTGATCTCATCTAAGGATTAGCCATGTTGCATACTTTCGATGGACCGCACTACACAAAAAATGAGGAATATATGAAAAAATGTTATTGGAATCAAGTTTTTCATGTATTTATCATTTTTTGTGTATCAAGGTCCATTGAAAGTATGGAAGATGGGGGCAACTTGGATAAGGAATTAAATTTTGCATCCAACGAGTGCTCCCACTCAAAATTTGAGTAAACACGTAGGGAGATAAGTTGAAAATACGAGTTAAAAATATAGCTTTTTCTTTTTTCTTTCTAGAATTTGATGATGTAATTAAATCTTATTTTATTATTTCCACTTTTATTTTATAATTTCTTAGGATACCTATTTTTTACCTCAAAATTTCTCTAATGTTCCCGAGTGGAAATGGGAAACTATCACGCTAGACTTCATCAATGGTTTACCCAAATAAAAAAGGAAAAGTAACTCAATAATGATTGTGGTAGATAAATTAAGTAAAAATACACATTTTATTCCAGTATAATGCACCTATAAGGCTCTTCAGATTCCTGATATATTTATGAGGGAAACCTTCTACCTATATGTCATACCTAAGATAATGATCTCTGATCAAGATATGAAATTTACTTCCACCTTTTGGAATGCTCTGTATACATGATTAGGTACCAGGTGAAATTTAGCACTATCTCCTATCCACATACTTATGGGAAAGAAAAAAGGGTGAATCACATATTATAGGATATGTTGAGAATGAATGTCATACAACAACCTAACAAATTGGAAGAATATCTCCACATAGTATAATTTTCATATGTTAACAACAATTGTGCCTTTTTAAGAATGATTCCTTTCGAGGTGTTGTATGATGAAGGCACATAACACCCCTTAATTGGATTTATCCTAAGGATAGGTTGGTGTTGGGGTCGTATATGTCAAAATAAATGGAATATACTGTGAAAAAGGTATGGGGAAACTTGGAATCTTACCAAAACACTAAGAACATATACATATAAAATATGAACTTACTAAGAGTTTCAAGCGGGGGAACATGTGTACATAAAATTTGAACCAAAAAATATCACTTTAAGATGGGGAACCTGTGCAAAACTGGCTCCCTGATTTGGTGGCCCATTTGAAATACTTGTTAGGGTTCGTCTTGTGGCCTATAAACATCCTTTACCAAGTCATATATGAACACATTGTGTTTCATGTTTCTTTGTTAAATATTAATATATAAATTATGCTAAGAATATTATTGATTGACATAATGTATAATTAAATAATAAAATTTGAAATAATTATATATTTTTTGTTAAGTAAAAATTGATGGAAGATAATAGTTTCTATAATGATAGTGGATGTAGGTCGAACTGGACAAATAATTTATGGTCGAGCCTTTGCACATACTACATGAGAAAGAAACTTTGTTATGGAAATGATTAATCGCCCAAGTTAAAGTGTAGTGGAAGCACTTCATCTCGGAAGAGGGTACTTGGGAAGATTAAAATTTATGCACGAGGCATATCATAGCATGTTCCAAGGGCCAACAAACACTGGGGACATTGTTCTCTTTGACGGGGAGAAGATGAAATACCCAAAATAAATTATAAATATTTTATTTACTTTTCGTGAAGTATTTAGTTTTACATGCTTTGGAGATCATTCTAAGGGTCAAGTATGAGCACATGAGGTATATAAATTTTATTTTATTTTTAGTATTAAATATAATTTTTTTTTGCATATTTATAGCCATGTAAAATTATGATCGAAAAATGTGCTAAAGATAATTTCACATCACAAAAACTTACATGAAAATTAGGAAAGGCCCAAGAAGGGCCATGTACAGAGGTAGTTTCTTTCCTGAATTTCCTCTCCCTAGAGATATATCATCTTATCAAGGGAAAAATATTGGCTAAGAAGATAAGAGTGGAAAACCCTGAAGAAAACTTGTCGGTTTTAGAGCTCGATTGGAGGAGGCTCAAAAGAGTTCGTTTTTGAGCTTTAAATTTATCAAAACATGATGTTGGTTGAGGAAGGAACGACACTGCCAAGAGGAATCCTATGTTGGAACAAGCGTGCTCACTGTTAGTGAATTTTATTGGATGTGAAATTATATCAGGGTGAGATATTGTTAGTGCAAACCAGTTATCATTGGTTAGGAGGTGCATCCATTTGAACACTGTAGTTTTCATGGTAGAATAAGTTTGATTAATGAGATAAGTGATGTGTTAGAATGGATTTTCTAGATGTTTGTATAAGAAATAAATTTATGTTTATGTTTATGTATTAAGATACAATTTTCTAAGTATATAGTAGAGTCTATGTCAATAGTGAAAATCCCCAGTATTGTACGTTAATATAATTGGGACCTAAGGAAGAGACTAGGGTTCTCCATTACAGAAATCCTCACAATATTCCTCGTCTAGACCAAATGATATATAAATAATTTATATAAAAGAGATCAAAATTCTTATCATTATCGAAGACAAGTTAACATATACATAACAAAAGAACAAAGACATGTGTAGATGAATAGTGGTAATCCCATTAAAAATATGACTACAACTCCAAAAAAATTTGTAAATTAAATAGTGATAAAGAGAAAAATAGATATGTCAAGCACTAAGGAAAATAGTTTCTTATATACATTTTAAATTATAACAAGAAATGCTCTAATCTAGTCTAGTCTATAAGTCGTAAATATATATATATATATATATATATATATATATATATATATATATATATATATGACTTATAGACTAGTTTAGATTAAACATTTCTTGTTATAATATTTAGTATATATATATATATATATATATATATATATATATATATATATATATATATTTTAAATAAAAATATAATTTGTTATATACATTTTAAAGGAAATATAAGAACTTTAATCAAAAACCCTATAAGGGTTTAATGATCTAATATATATATATATATACATTGTTCTACAACAAAAATTAGTTTGAAAAATATATGTCAAACACAAAGGAAAAGGAAAATATTTTCTTACTTACATTTTAAATTAGAATAAGAAAGGCTTTAGTATCTATATATATATATAACCAATCCATGCTTAAAGAAAACATAGAAACTTTAATAAAAAGCCCTATAAAGGTTTAATGATGTAATTTATATACACATTTTTCTGAAACAAAAATTGGTTTCTCTATTAAAATAATAAAGAATTAAGAATATGGCCAACCCAAGCACTCTTTTCTCTCAAGTTTCTATATACATATTCCAAAAAATTATATATAATCTTATGAAAATCACAAGTTCCTATCACGTCCTTTCAAATAAGACATTGCACAATACATAATTTAACCAACAAAAAAAAATCAAAATATAGGTTAGACTAAAGCCTAAACCATCACGGTTAGGTTTTTAATATCAAACTCTTCCCCTTTTATGGGTGTATACATAAATATATAGTTCAAGTTTTCATATATATATTTTAAAAATTTCTATATAATCTTAAGAAAATCACAAGTTTCTATCACGTCCCTTTAAAAAAGACCTTCCACAATAAATCGTTTAACAAACAAAAAAAAATCAAAATATAAGTTAGACTAAAATCCAAACCATCACGGTTGGGTTCTTAATATCAAACTCTACCATTTGATATGTAACTATAAGAGATGTAATCCAATCCAAACTGAGCCAAAGGAACCAAGTGTGAGATTCTGGTATTAAATTGGACTCCTTTCGAACGGATAACCCTTGAAGAGAACATAATGTCTTCGAATTTTCCAAAAGCAGAGTTATTATACCTCTAGTAGAATAGAGAAGGTGGTAAGTAATGTGAATAATTAAATAAAAAAAATAAAAATCCAGGAGGACGTCTTAGAACAAGAACATAAGTGGAATTTGACGGTCATTCTTCGAGATGGAATTACGGTCATGCAAAAGAAAAAGAGAGGCCTTAATTTATTAGGTTCTAAGAATAATAACTGAAAGTATATTTGGTATCGAATTGGGTCTTTTTTCAGGACAAGGAAAACATAAAAGAGATAACAATGCTCTCTTACAAGATTTCTTGAAAACAAGAAACTGGAACCCGAATTTCTTAATGGAGTTGGAAGTGAACCTTCAACATCAAGAGTCGTTGTGGTTATCGTACATGCCATAAGGGTTATTCTATACAAAGGAACAAGTTGACAAGAAAACTCAGTGTGTTAATGTATAAGAACAATTCTCCCCGAAAAAATTAAATTAAATGCACAATAACTTACCAGTTAATGGCATACGCGGAATCATCCAAAGGTAAAAATAGATCTGGTGTATGAAGCATAAGAATCCCTCTATCCCAGAATTAAAACCCTCTCACAAAATTTGAAAGAGAAGCCACTAGGGTTTCGGATTAGCCGAGAGTCTTGCAGAGCAAAAACCTCGAGAATGTTCGGAAAGAATGAGGAACGTCGGCTGCACAGGGGTAGGGTGGTTACCCTAACCACCAAGGCCATCATCTCCACCGTCCAAATATACCATTACATCCTGAGCATCAGTTTTGAAAACTCTTATGTACAGATTGACAACTACATACCATTAATTAAATGGCGTTGGATCACCTATACAACAACATACCATTACGCATTGCATTCAAATAAATATAATAACATTGAAATATAGTTCCAATCCCAAAGTTGTAGAATAACCTTAGGTCATAAATCCTCCGAAGCATACCTTATGTGCATACATAAAGTTGATAATCAATATTCAAAGCCTAGGATCTCCAAAGTCCTTAGGATCATACATAATGTCTCGAGGGTATAAAACTCCACTCCTACACGTAAGTACCACTCCCATATGTATATATAGCCATATAAATATGATACTTTCGAATATGTAATCATGACAATAGTGATCTGAAGGTAATCTAAGAAATGTATTAAAGATAGATCACAATTCTTTTGAATATGAATCTAGAAATGCCTCAAGGAGGTGCACAAATTTAAATATATCTATAAGTTAAAGGAGGAAAATAATAATAATAATAATAAATGAAGTAACATAGTATTTAAGTTTAATATATATGTATATATATGGTATTATTTGATATGTTATGAATTTATTTAGTATAATAATTAATCATATTAAAATAAGAGGTTATATATATATCTATCTATATATATATATAATTTAAATTGCATTTTTAAGAAGTCGAATTTATTTATGTTAAAAAATGCAATTAAAACCGTGATATTTCATGGTTTTAATTTTATTTTTTAATACATAAATGAATTCAAGTTAGTTTTAGTGAATTGTATTGTGTAGACTACACAACTTAAACTTGTAATTCCAACAAGCTTTTGCTAGAATTTATACAAAATTGACTATGTTTTTTTCACTTTCTTTATATAGCATATACACAATTTACATTGAAATATTTTACTTAACATGGCCATTGAAATATTTTACTTATGTTTCAGCATTTAATTTAATTTTTTTTTATTAATATATGTTATTTTATTGGCATCAAGATATTTCATTCATAGCTAAGAGATAAAGTGAAATATTTTTATGACATTTTCATACTAGGTTTGTAAAATCAATAACTCACTCAGTGAATGAAAGTATGATCATTGATGTTTTATAATACTTTTAATTAGAACTAACCAAATATGCATTATTTAAAAGTGACACATCTAAGGAATTACACCTCCTTCATACTTGGTTGTAAAATAAATATATGACACAATAAATTCAATATATAATAAAAAAATAATGTGTTACAAATTAATTGTTTGTTGTGACTCAATAAATTCAATATATAATTAAAAAAATAATATATCACAAATTAATTGTTTTTTTTGTGTTTTGCATAATTTTTAATTTACTTTATTATACCTATAGGAGTCATGGTCTTAAGCATTTGATAGCATTTGATTTCTCCTTTGTTCACATATCAACTTCTCTATAATTTAACATTATGGATTTAATTTTATTATTTTTTATTAATATTTAAAATTATTCATATGTAATATGGTTGTTTTATGTCTTATTTTGTAACTATTTTAATTGTATCTTTTGCACTTTTTGTAATGATTGTTATTGTATCCTTTACACAACACAATGCCATGTGGATAACAAATTTTTCTGCCATAATTTTCGGATGTAGTTGCAATATTTATGCTTCATAGGAAACCAAAAAAAATTTAAATCTTTGAAGATATTCATATTAATGTAAATGATATATTTACCATCAATTACTACTATATTCTAAACCTTACCACTAACTTGAATTCATTATTTTTAAATTTCACTATATTTAAAAGAACTTGCAACTACAATCTACTATATAGAATTTGTTTATATTTACACATATATAATATCATATGTAAATATTGTAATTGAAGTGCAGTACATGGATTTATATTTATATTTTTTAATTTTAATATGTTATTATTTAATTTATTTTGAAATAATAGATTAAAATCTAGAGGGATCAAATCTCTTCACATGTAAACCTTATAGAGTAAATTTTTGGAAAAAAAAATCATCTCGAGAAATTTGATCTTTCTCAATGCTTTATAAATTCATGATTAAGACGGATTTCATTTTTTAATATATAAATAAATTCAACCTTTTATAATTTCCTTGGTCACTTTTATTGTGTATACTACATAGTTTAAACTTCAACAAATCTTTACTATATTTTATGCAAAATTTACTGCAATTTTTTCTTTTAAAAAGGTCAAAATGTAGAATAGCCACACTAGTTAAATGACATGTTTTTTTTCAATTGAATCCCTATATATAATATATACATTAGATATTAAAATATTTTACTTATTCACTACATTAAATTTTATTATCAATATTATTATTATTATTTAAATGTTGTATATGAATTTTAAATTAAGAATTAATTGAATGGCACATCTATCTATGATTAGTCTCATTACAAAATGATTGGATTTTTTTTCTTTCAGTTACTTTTTTTTTAAGCATTAAAATATTTGATTATAATTATTATTATTATCATTATTTAATTTTATTTTTTATATATGCTTAAATATGAGGATTACACATCTTCATCACAATCATATGGATATTGATATTTTTTATTCATGGTTAAGAGCGAAAGTGAATTTTTTTTTAGCACATTTTCATTTTGGATTGTAATTTCGAAAATTAAGTGTACGATAAAAATGATAATAGAATTATTGATGTTTTATAATTCTTTTAATTGAATCTAATGATCCACTCATTTTTATTTTTCATTATAGCCTACATTGTTTTTTTAATTTAGAGGACATTTTTTATTTCAAAATACATGTGTTAATTCAAGGTTGAGCATGGAAAGAATTAGACATCTCCTTCATAATGGATTGTATAGAGTATTTGATGCACAAATGTCATAGGTCCTGCACTAAATTCAATAAATATAAAAAACAACACAAAACTGCACCATGATTATGCTCATAAAATTCCCTCAAATAATTGATTAAAGAAAAATAATATTTACACGAGAATCGTGGACTATTCATGATTTCTCATTTCTCACACTTACTCACACTCTCCTAACTCTACCTCATGCCTTATAGGATCTCCTATTTATACAAATAGATTAGAACCCAAGGCAGGTTCTAGATCCCTAAATTGACTCCCAAAATATGTATCATAATCATTATCATCTCTCATCTAATATCTAAAATATCTCTTTCAATCCCTTATCCTTAACTAATCCATGATCTTGTCAAGCTTCCATAACCCTCTCGAATATTCTTCTAATTACAATAATTCCAATTCTCTCCTAAAAACCACAGGAAAAATACATTAATTAGTTAATAACTTATTTAGTAAAATACATTAATTAATTAATAACTTATTTAGTAAATGAATAACCTGGGTAAATGCTCCTGCATAATATTCCCAAGGTAAAAAGAAAACATGGACTCTTGACCATCAGTCTTCATAAAATGTTAAGAATCCTCTAGGATCCCAAACTTTCATTTGTAGTAAATTATTTGTTTTGGCATGCTGTTAATGTTTTGTGTTTCCAGGCTTCTCATGTATTTGTCCCTTTTCCTTGCTAATGTATGTTTCTTTCGTTTGTGCTATATGTTTGTTCTCCATGAATTGACTAGAATGACACACATCTATCATTATTTGCTTCTTCTCCTGGAAGTTGTCTTCATTACTTCCACTTTTCTGCTACATTTTCTTCATTGAAATCTCATCCTTGTTCTCTATGGAATTGTTGCAGTTTATCATCATTTCATTTGTTTCATAACTATTCTTTAGATTGTTCAACCAATCCTCTAAAAAATATATTTCTACAGCAATATCCTCCATATCTATGCCTTTTTAGACTTACATCGATTCCTCGAATGGTTCTTGAGCTTCCTTAATTTCCAGTTTACTCTCAGTTTCTTGCGATGCTTCACTACCTATGAGCACAAAACAAGTATTAGTTTTAAAATCATGAGACCTGGAGGTCTCTCTTGTGGCTTCCTTCATCCCTTCCTTATCTAGCATGCAATCCTTGAAGTTGACCAATTACTCTTTCTCCTCCATATCCATACCTTCATCACCATTTTCACCCAACAATGATCCTTTTTCAGGTGCACAAAGATATATCTTTCTCTAGAAGTTTAGTTTGAGCTTCAATCTTCATTCCATATATTGTTTAATTGGCCATTTAATTGTTATTTTTATTAGCCATTTGTGTCTTTGTGTTTGTGGTATCTCTAACAACACATATATTCATGTCTTTAATTCAATAATTTCTCTCTCGGCATCATTAATTCCAACCACCACAACATCATTTTTGTTTCCCTTCTCTCAATCCTGCATCTTCACCATCTGTTGTGAACTTCACCTTGTTCATTATAAGCTATAATCAAGTTTTCTCCTCCAAACTTGGCGAATGGTTCACTTCACTTGAACCTTTGTTTCTGAGCACTCCTTGCTCTTCTTTGCTGCAAAAAACAAGTGCAATATTTCTTGTCTTAGAATGACCAAACTCTTGGGTGGCCGCCGATCATGCACTCAATCACATTCCGACTCAAACCTTTGACTTGATTTAAAAATATTTGACTCTAGACTTTACATCAACTCTTTACATCAACTCTTCATTAATGGACCTTCAATGAAAAATGCACCTTTTTGTAGAATAAAGCAACCGTGGATTTTGACTTTGACTTGACTCAAGCTATACAAATTTCTTCATTTGACCTTGACATATAATCTTATTTTAATTCAACATTATGAATTGCAACTCCTTTATAACTTCTAAAATCATTACATTGCTTCAACTTCATTCTCTAGAAATCTAAATCTACTCTTTACAAAAAAAAAAAACCCAAAATAATATAAACTTCTTTTCCCATTTTACTTCTCATAACTCTCCTACTTAAAAAAGTAAAATTATATTATGAAGCTATGCATTCCCAAACCCACACATGGTTTTATGAAACCATATATCACCCACTCAAAACAGTGTGCAACAACTCATTTGTCCTCCACCATGCTTTACAATATCAATTTAGTTTCACCTTTAATACAATCCTTTTACTTTTATTATTTACTTTCACCCCTAATAATTATCTCTCACTCTATCTTTCCAAAAATTTACACATTCATAAAAAGAAATTACCTTATTACTCCACAAACGTCTTTATCTCTTCAATAAATTTACAAATTTAAAATAAATAGCACATATTTTTCTTTTTACTTGCTTTTACATTAATCTTAAAATTTAAATAAAAACTTTATGAAACCTTTCTTTTCAAAGAACATGTATGCATGTAAAAGCATAAAAATACCCACCATAAAGTAGTTCTTTGAAGAATTTTTTCAAAAATTTCAACAGACTTCTATCAACAAATTTTTTTAACGCAGACAGTGGTATTGAGTTCCATCCAACACCGAAACCACAATCTAAAGCTTCGCAGCCTGTAAATTCACTGAGACATCTCCAAACTTAACGCTGGAGATTCACGCCTTTCGAAATCTTGCTGGTCACAAAAAAAAAAAAAAAATTATATACACTTGTTAAAAAATATCTACCACTATGGATTGAACTGTTTATTGTTCCCTCCCAGACAACATATCTTCATGGCTCCTCTCAACAGTGATCCTTATAGCCGACGTGCAGTACAACATATTAAACCAAACACACATATCTTCAATGCTCTTCTCAACAATGGTCCTTACAGCCAACGTGCACCATTCTCTCCATACAAGCCTCGAACAATAGCATAGCCAAGATGCTCCTTGAAACGGTCGAGAAATAGCGATCATGTGTATCAAATAACCCGTAAATAACCCAGCGGTAAATAAACCAGTAAGCAGTCGACTCACTGAGACCTCACAGATTCTTCCAAGCTGTATCCTTCTATGTTCAATTCACAATCAACAACCAAGTAAATAGACTTTATTGCCCTCTTAATTCCAAGAGCAAACTGTGTGCTCCGATACCAAATGATGCACAGTTGCCATAGAGCATGCACTAAATTAAATAAACAAAACAAACAACACAAATCTGCATCATAATTATGCTGATAAAATTCTCTCAAATAATTAATTAAAGAAAAATAATATTTACAGAGGATCATAAACTATTCATGATTTCTTATTTTACACTTACACTCTTCTATCTCTACCTCATGCTTCATATAGGCTATTCTATTTATACAAATAGATTAGAACCTAGGGTAGATTCACACTCTTCTACCACAAATAAATTAGAACCCAAGGTAGATTTTACATCTTTAAACTAACTCTCAGAATATCTCTCCTAATCCTCATCATCTCTTATCTAATATCTAAAATCTCTCTTTTAATCACTTATCCTTACCTAATCCATGATCTTCTCAAGCTTTCATAATCTTTTTGAATCTTCTTATAATTACAATGATTCCAATTCTCTCCTAAAAACTATAGGAAAATGCATTAATTAATTAAATCCTAACTTACAAAGTAACTCATTCAGTAAATGAATAACCCAAAGTAGATGTTCTTGCATCAATATTCCAAATATTCCACGAAGGTTAAAGTACTACTATCCATATAATAATTATTAATAATTAAAATTATTTTTTTTAAACTCTATTTTATTGCACGTAAGTTTAGTCTCTACCATTTAAGTGGAGGTTAGATTTTTAGAAAAAATGATTTTTTTTATATGATTTAATTGTATAATAAAGAATAAGAACTTGCATAAATTTTTTGTGGGTAGTAAGCACTACTAAGTTTCTAATTTATTCAAATAACATACATACAATTCATAACTTCCTTCTTATTACTTACAAAGAGATAATCAATTACGTAAAATGTTATATATATACATATGTATTAAATTATATATATATATAATTTACTAAAATTATTATTTTGTTTATAAAGTTAAATACATAAATATTCTCGAAAATGTAAACATGGATATAAAAATATTTTTGTTAACATATGATATTTAAGAATATGGATATTATTTCAATAATTTAAAGGATACATTATTGTAATAGGGTTATATATATATATATATATATATATATATATATATATATATATATATATATATATAACAAGGATTATGAAGATTCCATAGGATTCAATAGCCATGGCCCATAAAGAAAATACATGGAACCATAAATTTGAAGATGAAATATGAAGCTTTCAATTCATCATAGCTATAGAGGGAGCTGAACCATACTCGTTACAAAATGCTAAAATTTCTATTAATTTATGTTCATAATATTGATTAAAAGTAGTATACCAATTGGATGTTTATAAGGAATGGGTATTTTTGGGTGGTTGTTATATTTACCTATGGATGACAAGGGAAGGGAATTGATGTCTACTTCTAACAATTAATCTATTCAAAAAAGTAATTATGAAATATACATTTATAGGATGTATTAATACCCTTAGGAGTAAGGATTTTTTTTTCTTTATAGCATATGCATGCATTCTCTACATGGATATTTAAGATTAAATTTCACTTTAATAAAGATGTTTTGAACTTATTTAATCTATTACATCATTTGATATACTTATATTTAGTGCATCTTGGGCTTTGGAACTACATATTTTGAATATAATAATATGGTAAACCTTGAAATAATAAGATATCATGAATGTAAATGTTTTACATATTTCTATAAACTCTAAGTGGTTAAATAACCTATAAATTTATGAAAAGAAAAAAAAATGTAATATAACATTCTATATTTTTGTCACTTATTATAATAAGTTTTACACCTAAAATAATTACAATGAAAATTTAATTTGTTTAATCTACACAACTTACAGTTTTTAGGATATCACAAATTCATTTTAGAGAAAAAAAAATAACTTCATTAAAATTGTATCACTAGATTATATATATGTAGAGGAAAATATATATATCAAAAATAAAAATAAAAAAAGTTACCTAACTTCACAAAATAATAAAAATTTTAAATTTTAAAAATTAAAAGTATTTATATTGATTATTTTTTCTTAAAATTGTATATTTTAGAATATTGTTTTAATTAAAAATTATTTCTTACCTTACAATCAAATGTTATGTTTAATGCGATTCTAGGTTGAAAACCCGTGTCGGTCATATATATATATATATATATATATATTTAATATATTAACCATTTTTTAAACATAAACATATAATTAAAATGCAATTTTTCCTTTTAAGTAAAATTATACATATTTTTAAATATCATAAAAAAATAAACACAATTATGTTATAATGATTTATTTTATTATATAGGAAAAATATAGATAAAAAGACTATGATGTATTTGGAAAAAATTACTTACGAGAGTCGATGTGATGTTTACATATATTTATATGCATATTTCAATTCAAAAATTTCTGTCATATATATTCAAAAAAGTATATATATATTTTTTAAATATAATATATTTTAATTATAAAAAGTTATTATCTTTTTATAAAAAAATATTTGGTATAATATTTGGTTAAATTTTGAATTTTAATTATTTAAAATATGTTTTTTTAATATATAAATAAATTTAATACAATAGAAAACCATAAAATATTTAATTTTTATCCGTTACATAATTAAAAATAAAACTAAAATTAAAAACTAAAAGTATAAAAAAAAACAATTAGGTAGCATTATATATATATAATGGTTATTTAAAATTCTCACCTTTTATATATACACTAGTATGATATATGCCCATATTGGAGTTTTGAACTTAGGAAAATTTATTGTGAGGAGAAAGCATTCTACAAATAACAATTGTTATAACAACAAATAAATTTTTACATATGAGCATATCCATAGACCATATATAGTTGTCGATAGTTTAGGGTTATATATATATATATATATATATTAGTTCAAAGAAAAATATTTTAATAATAATGATGATTCATATTTATTAAGATTATATTTTATTGAAATTTAAGAAAGTATGAGATTAACTGAGATTTTTTAACGTATTATTTTAAGGGTTAAAATATTATAAAAAAAAATTATATTTTTCTAAAATAAATATTTATTATTAAATAACATATCTTTATCATTTCTGTTAAAATTACTTAAAATTTTATTTCTCAATCCACATTCTATTGTGCATATTTTTTGGGAAAAACTATCATATTGCAACTAAAAAAAAATTATTCATTCTGAAAATATTGTTTCAAATAAATAAATAAAAATTGTTAGAACTCCAGAGCTATTATGAGCGTCAATGGCAAGTGCTGAGAAGGAATCTACATCTTTGGACAGAATCGATGACGAAATAGTGAGGCCTATAACATCTCTTTCATGAGAAACTACTCCATGCTAGCTATGGAGTCGCAAGTACATATGGTAAATTTTTTGACACTTTAGTTCCTATAGTTTTGATGTATTGTAGAAACTTTCTGCAATTTTTCTCAATTTTATCAATCCCGCCACACGGTGTTGCTCTGGCAACACCGATGGCTAGGGTGTGGCCCCTGCGACACTACGAAAAAGCATCGCTATTGCGACGCACCCTGCTAGGGTGTCGCAATAACGACAGAAATAGAAGACAATGTCACTATAGTGATGTCCATGTTATGTGCGCCAGTATATCGACGGATATGAAAATACCTATCACTTTCCCTTGGATGCCTTGGTCAACTAGTGTTGCAATAGCGACAATTTATTTTAAATATATAGGGCATGTTGTAAATATGTTTTCCGACAACCCTATAGTCCTTAATCGCATAATTTCCAACCCCTAACCCATTTAACCCCCTAAACCCTAAACCTCTAAACCTTTAACCCCTAACCCCTTAAACACTAATTCCCAACCCCTAACACATTTGACCCCCTAAACCTCTAAACCCAGAATCTAGTTAACCCCTAAACCCTAAACCTTTAAACCCTTAAACCCTAACCCCTCGTTAACCCCTAACCCATTTAACCCCATAAACCCCTAAATCCCTAACCCTTAAACCCTAAACCTCTAAACACTTAACCCCTAACCCCTTAAACCCTAATTCCCAACCCCTATCCTATTTAACCCCCTAAACCCCTAAAACCCTAACACATTAACCCCTCACCCCTACACTAGTACATATGGTCATTTTTTCGACACTTTAATTCCGACAGTTTTGACGTATTGCCGAAAACTTCCCTATTTTTTCTCAATTCTTTTAATCCTGCCACGCGGTTTCGTTATTGCAACCTTGGTGGCGACGTTGTCACTTGTTGTCAAGTAGTTAGTATTACCATCATCCACTTGGAATCTTAATATGATGAAAACTAATTATGTGTTATTGTACCTCACTATGGTCTTGTTCATGTTTTTGAATCATTTTGTTGGTTAATTACTAAAATATGTGTTAATTAACTGACCATATTAGTTTTGGCATACATTTTACTAAATTATGGGTTATTGGAATAAGATTGATTTCAGTTCATTTCATCTTGACTGTCAGTTATTTTCTATAGATAGATATTATGCACCATGGTTTCCATTTCATTCGAACATGTTGACATGTGGATTTGAATTTTGTAGGGATTTCCCTATAAGCATTTGTTAGGGTCAAAGCATTGGTCAAGTTTAACATTGAACATAAGGTAATTATTTTCTTTGTTTTCTTATTGGTAAATTTCATTTTCAGGATTTAAATTTGTTGTACAAATTGAATTAAATAATGTTTCATTAAACTTTAGACTATTATTTTTAGGTTAGTGTATGTACTTATAATTTTTGGCTAAATGAAAAGTTGCATAACTTTAACATATGACCCCAATGTGTGCTGAAAATACAACAAGTTATACATGCAATGTGAATTCATTATTATTATTTTTTCCAAGGAAAATCTCATAGGGAAATCCATTAAGAGATGCTTCTCCACATTTGTGAATGATATTCCTTGTAAACTTGTTGAATAGACTTGTTTTTTTAACCTAGGGGGATTTGGTTTTGAGCTTCAAAAGCAAATGAGCAACTGTTGGAATGGCCCTTTTTGAGAATTTTGAGAATTTTCAAGGGAGTGGAGGAATAATGCTTTCTCTTTCTTTGTCTTTGCAGAATCATGGGATTGCCTATGGTTTGAATTTAATATGCATGTGTGTTTGGGTCATGCTCTTGATTTAGGACCATGTGATACATTTTTTTTTATGCCCCTATCCTTAGCTTTGACCAAGAATAGTTTTGGAATTGGATGACCTCTTCTCTGTTGACAACTTTATGCATCTTCAAGGGGGACCTGACCATGTTTAAGTGCTAAGGAGACAAGTGTGGAGATGGGGTTTAGTATATGAACTTTATATATTATAAATATGTAGCTGTGGTATCCCTTCGTCTATATTTTCACTTCTTCCTTTGGAAAATATTGTGGGTGTTTCCCAAGATTCTTGTTGAATGATAATCCCTTACCAGGTCACTATTGTGGACAATGATACATTGGTTCAGGATATTATGAGAGATGATTTGTGTGCTTCCTTTAATTCTATGCAAAATGGAAAGTCCTCAATATTGGATGGTTTGCATTGTGAAGTCTCTAAGTTCATGTGGGACTTTATTGGGGATCATATTTTTTGTTTAGATGTAGATTTTTTCTTCTATGTTCCTCTTTGAGTCTCTCAAGTCTCAATTATGTCTTGATGAACCCTATTCCTCATAATGCAGTGAGACACTGTATAGGTGGCTAGAAGCTTATTACTTTTCTTACCATTGCTTACAAAATTGTGGCAAAGGTTTTGGCTTTGAGGATCTGGTCAGTTTTCAAGTATGTAGTGCGACCGAAGTGGACTAGGTTTGTCCAGGGGTCTAGTCAGCCTAGGAGGCAATGGAGTGGGCCAAAGAGATAGGGAAACAATGCCTTAAGTTGAAGATTGACTTGCAAAATCCTATGATAGAGTTGGATTTTATTTCATATTTAATTTATGTTGATGTGCTCAGGTTATGATTCACGGTGTGTGGGTATAATAAGTGATCTTTCCACCAATCCCTTGGCCTTCCTTTTTGTCACAAAGCCTTGTCCCTATGGATAATGTTACATTATTTGATTAAATAGGGCCATCCTTTGGTGCCTTATCTATATTTATGCTTTGTTGATGCCTTGGGTTACTTGCTGGAGGAAACTTTCATTATAAGGGAGATCAACATTATTATGATTTTAGATGGTTGATAGAGGTTAATAACTATTTTGAAGATGACTCTTACTTTCTTGGACACATTTTGTGGTGTCTTTGGTGCCATTTTCAGCCCTCATAAAATTCATTTTTGGTTTTTTGGGTTGGATTTATCTATGGAGTGGACTCATACTACCTAATTTATATTTGTCATGGAGTGATTGTCCATTTTCATATTCTTTTTGGGACTGTGTTATCACCTATGGACTCATGAGATGCATAAAACTTATCTATTTTCTTGAATTTATTGAAACTACGTTTTCTATTCATGTTGGTTTCTTATATGTGACATCTCAAAGACTTGATTTGTCCCCAACTTAAGAATTGAGCGTAAATCAAATTTGTTACCAGGTTTTTAGCTTTTCAAATGGAAAATTTTGAATATTCTTGTTTAGTTGCCTTACTTTTCAAATTGCAGAGGTTGTTGAATTCAAAAGTTCATTTAGTCATATAGTGAGTTGTTAACCAAACAAGCCAACCCAAACCTACCCAAACAAGATGTCCTTTGAGATGATTGTGGTCAATAATCATTCCAAAACATCTAAAATGTTTTGTTTGTGTTTTGAAATATTTGGAGGACCAATGCAAAAGATAGATTTTAATAAAATAGGTAAGGTTTATAAATCTTGTTGATAATATCAATAATTATAAGTAAGGGTTTCTTGTTCATCTTATGCAGTGATTAAGATTTTATGATTTCGTTTAAGTGGAATTATGTAAGAGAATATGATTATTAAATATTCAAATTGAATTATTCAGTAAACCATGGATGGAAATTTTTTAAACAATGTTCAAAATTTCAACAATATATATCTAACATCACCAAGATACATTAACTTATCCCACTGATATTCACTCGGGATTTCTACATTCATCATTTTCCTGAAAATTTCATCCACTTCAGTGCATCTATCAAAAGTTGGTTTTTGGATGAATAACTGTTGGATTTGATGTTGAATAATCAAATCAAACTGTAGAGTTCAAGAAAATTTATGCCTGTCATGTGACCCTTGATACCTACAAACTTTGATTTGTCTATTGCAATTGTATATAACTTTTTGCAATAATATTTTAACTTGACCAACTTGTAATATAGTCCAACTATACTCGGAAGACCTTTATGATTTAAGACATTAAATTTATTATGAAACCTTTGAACAATAACATTTAAGGCTTCACACTTGGTTTGCAACTAGTTAATCAAGTTCCCTTTCTGCAAAAACTTTTCAGTATCCAAAATGGTTGCAATATTCTCTGAGATATTGATTGCTTCCAACGCCTCTCTGTTCTTTGAATTAAGAACTTTGATCATATCAGAAGCTTCACTTGGATTTTGTTAGATTTGATCTTTCTCCTCTTGAATTTGTGTCCTGCATTTGTTGATGAGCTCCTGCTGCTCGAAGATGATCTGAATAGATGGCCATATTTTAGTAATGGAATCACGGATGTTTTCCCAGATACTCTTCTTTGGTTCTCCTAAAGTTTATTCCATCAGAGTTTCACTTTCCAGTTCTTCAATTCTAAGTTCCAACTGATGAGTATTATGCATTTCTTCTAGATATAAAGTATCATTTCTAACCTTTTGTGACTCAGTAAGTTGAAACTTCTGAATTATATTCTCATGTGCTTTCTTCTGAGTAGCTAAATGTTGAGCCATTTGTGTTGCATTAGTTATGTTCAATGCTGCTAAGGTTTCTGCACCTGTAGAGGATGTTTGGGTTGCTAAACTAGGATCAATATTCACTTGGAGTGTTGATTTCTGTTTCAGCAATTCTTCAATTTGTACTTCCATATTTATGATCTGTAGATTTTGATCAATAATTAACTTAAGAATTACCTCCTTGTCAGATTCATTTTGTGCCATCTCTTTAGTCTATGGGTCTTGAGTTGAGGATAACTTGAGTTTCTTTCATAGAGCAACAATGTTTGCATTTTTATTCTTGATGATTTCTTCAGCTTCTTTGAAGTTAATAGGATCATATCCCACTTTTAATACAAGTTATTCCAATGTATTTATCTTGTTGTATTTATCCAAACAAGAAAATTTCTCAATTTTCAACTAGGATTGCATATTTGACAGTGCGAATTTTGATTTTGAAAGAGACATAGTTGTAGTCATGGTTGAAAATAACATTTCTCCTGACTGTCTGTGCATATTCATCTGGTTAATTGGATGTATGTGTCTTGCATCAAATGAGAAGACACACTTCTTATAGTCAACATGTGTCATTGGAAATGGAACCGCTACTTGCAGAAAGGCCATCTACATCCTACCTTTCTCACCGTGAAAGGAAGTGAGAAGCCTATGTTATGATGTAGATGTCTATTTCCAAAATTGGTTGTAAACATATGATTTCAGTTCTTCATTCCTTTTCTTGATTTCTAGAAATTTGGAGAAAATATTATTTTCTTTTGAAGAGCTGGCCTCTGAATGCTGGATGATCTCGAGTGGCTCTCTTGCAGGTGATGCTAATGGAGGACTTTGAGGAAAATTGGCAGATGTGGGTACTTCAATATCTCCAAAACCTATGATCTATGGCTATTTATCTTTTGAAAGCAAGGAATAAGTACGCTTTGGTTTCTTATGTTGTAAGATGAATTATTTCAAAAGTTCCTTGGAATGTGGTGTTTCTTATTTGACCTTTTTTTTTTGTTTACTATCAGGCACTGGTGTTATTTTTACATTTGATGTAGAAATGACTTCTTCATCTACTTGTAAATTTCCTTCTACCCATTCAACCTTGTTCATGTACTTCTCTATTTTTTCTCTAGAGGTATGAGTGTAAGAGTTTGTCTTGAGTTCAATCCTTAGTGCAGAAATAATTCCATGGGGGTCATATGACCAAGTAAAAGTTGATTGAAAACCCATACTCTTTAATGGTGCATATGCATCAGTATGAGCTGCTCTGGTATTACAAATGAATGATCCAACATTGGCCTGGATTTTAAAATCGGCTTTCCTCTTTCCTAAAAAAAAATGCAATTCATCCATATTTAACATCTGTCTTATGTACTCTAAAGACAAAATTATCATAGGAACATATTTTGGAAGTTTGTATGGTGGACGTTCGTAGCCATACACCCTGATCTCTGTGTAATTATTCTACATACACCAATCACATGTCTTTGCTTGTTCATTAAGGTGCAGAATTATTTTAATGTATTCTCCAATTCTAGGCTCTGATTGACTGGTAAGGAGATGTGGGAGTGGACGAATAAATGTGTCTATGAATTCTAATAAATAAGTGTTTGTTGACGAAGCTTTGAAATTTTTTTTCCAGTGAATCACTGATTGATTCACTCCCTGCACATCCTGCTTGTTGAAGTGAATGGGAAACATATCTTCCTGCTGAAAAAAAAATCATATGAATAATCACAGAAGAATAGTTAAATTCTCCTTGAGTGGTGAAATTCATGAATTGTTCATGTATAATATCAGCAAAAAATGGTTGTAATTGTACATAAACAATGGTAATTTGTCAAGACTGGAGATAGATAAGAATCCTAGGATGGGTACATCAATGGTTTCATCGTTGGGGTCTCTTAAAAAATTAAGAAATAAAGGAGATGCAATGTTTGGAAGCTATAGGAAAGATGGAGGATGCTTATGGGGGATTTCTCTTTGGTAAATCTACATCCTTAGGTAGGAAGATGTAAAAAATTTGAGCTCTCTGAGGGAAGGATAATTTTTGATAAAGATCCATGAGGGCAACAAGAGATAAATATGATAAGCAATCATAAGGAGGCATGAGAAGAATATGGTTAATGGTTTTGAGAGATATGGTGATCAGAACGTTTCCATTATGAGCAACCACTGACCTAGTTATAGGGTCATAGTACTTCTGACACCAGGAAATTAGATTTGGGAATGGGTGAGTTTGAGGGAATACAAACAAAGGCAACATAGACTCCAAAAACCTGATAGGGTCTTGGTTATCCAGGTGCTTCTGTTTTAGCCATAGATGTTGTAATATTCCCTTTCTTGATCCAGTCAAAGTGGATATAATCAATCCACGGTACTTACCGTGGTATTTTACCATGGTATTCACCCATGGTATTTCTTGATGGTATTGATCCATGGTATTTTTTGTTGGTATTGACCCATGGTATTTCTAAGTAGCCCGTCTATAAAAAGAGGAGGAGGAATGAGAGCAACTAATGGAAAAATAAATTGGGATCTTTCTTTGTGATATTTTTGAGGGCTCAGGCGAGTTTTCAAGAGAGGATTTCAGGTGAGATCCTCAAGCTTCCTTCGGTGAGATTTGAGAATCTCACCCTAGTAAGCAAACCCAACATCAGTGGTTTCTCTGATTACCCTAGCTGGTTTCGTTTATTTTATTTCTTCAGTAAAGGAAGAATTGCGCATCATTTATCTACTAGATCAAAGATACAAATTGTGCCTTGGGCTAAATAGTAATAAAGCAATCTCTTGAAGTCCATTTATGTTTATTTAAATGGAGATTCTTAATACATCGTATGCACCTTTATGCTTATGGAGTTTATGGATATTTTAAACATGCACCTTTATGGATTTTATGGATATGGGTATTATAATCAAGTTTATGCTCATATTTTTTTATGGCATTCTTTCCATATATTAAGAAGTATGTTACTCTAGTTTGTCATTTTATCAAGCATTATTACAAAGGGTGTCATTTCTTTACTGAAGCATATTACAGTGGTATCAGAGCTGTGCATCTTGCCAGCCTGAAAGTTTTATGCAAGGAACTTTAGTGAAATTTATTTTTCACCCTAGCTAGCATTTCTCACTTCGGTGATATTTATCACCCTAGTTGGAATTTTATTTTTTAGTAAATTATTGGGAGACATAAGTGAATGGAAAATCATTTATAAATATGTGGGTTAAATTTGTGAAAATATTTGAAGGCATTTGGGAGCACAAAAAAAAAAAAAAAAAGAAGAAGAAGAAGGGTATTTTAAATCTTCAAAAGATGGATCGTCTTGAAGAAATTTTGAAAAAAAACCAGAAAATCCTTGATATACTAGTGAGGTTATATGGTCCTTTAGGTGGTCATATCTCCATAGACCAAAATTATAATCAAAGAAAGAACAAAATCAGCAGCAAGAATGAAATAAGGAGGAGAGGACTATGCTTTATCTGCAAGGGACCTTGGGCTCTTAAACATTCTTGTCCATGTGATAAGAAGAAGGAAACACAGATAGAACAAGAGGAGATTACTTCAAATCATGGGAAATATTTTGTAGATGAGTCTATTGATCTTAAGGATGGTGAGCAACATTTTGACATTATTCAGGGAGGCTTACAGGACAAAAAACATTTTAAAGTGCATGAGGAAATTCTACCTAATGCCATTGATGAGGTTGATTCCAATACAATGGAGTTTGTAGATCCCCAGGGGAATATCCATGAAGAGTATGAACACTCAAGTATACATAAAATTCCACCAATGCATCTATGTTCAGCAGTTAAAAGGGATGAACAAATTGTCTCCACAGATGAAGAAGACTTGGGAGATTTGAGTGAGGATCCAACCATAATGAACCAGCATGATGAGTATGATCATGAGGAGAAACATGAAAAACATAATGTGCAAAATGGACCATTCCTAGAGAGTTGGTCAAAGGCTGAATTTGAATATGTGGTCGTTGGGCATCGGGTGTAAACAAATACAGAGACAGTCAGCACGGCACTAGAATTGCCAGTAGAAGACTTTCAAGAAAGGATCAAGCATTTCAAGACAAATATTATGTTGTTGAAGAAAAAATTCTAGACAGTCCGAGACATTGCCTTACAGGAGAATAGAAAAATTGAGGAACTCATAGGGGTATGTGCCGAATCAAAGACCAAGTTGTCTACTGTTGAACAACGACTCAAATCCCTCATAAGGCAGCAAGAGGAGTATGATTGGGAGTTCCAGAGCAACCCTCTACATAAGTATATAGATAAATCTTGCAACACTACCAACAACCCACCTTTATACATTGGGAAGAGAAGGGAAGAGTTCTCCAACTACGTCATGTTGGGTAACCAAGTAGAGAAGCATGAATTGAGCATCGAACAACATCAACATAGTTGATTTGCAGATATTCATCCCTCCCCAGGTATGTATTGGTGAGAGATTATGATTTGGTATTCTATCGATAGGTTGATTCTTTGGAGAATACTCATATCCGAGGGCATATTACAGCTTGGGCCCTTCGGTACGGGCAATGATGGAGGTCTGAAATGGTACCATAACCCACAGGTCCCAGGATTTAGGTGGCATTGGGATCCAGGAGAATCCATTGGCGGTACGATTGGCCAAAGGACTCTTTGGGATCCAGGTAAATCTATTGAGGGAAGGATTGTTCAGAGGATGGTTTGGGATCTAGGAATTGAAGGATCAGATTGTATGGGATCCTGGTATCAATGTACAAATGCTTTTGTTGTGGATAGAAGTGGATTTCTTGAGGACAAGAAATCTTTGGGTGGGAGGGTTTGTAATATTCCCTTTCTTGATCCAGTCAAAGTGGATATAATCAATCAATGGTACTTACCATGGTATTTTCCCGTGGTATTGACCCATGGTATTTCTTGATGGTATTTTCCCATGGTATTGACCCATGGTATTTTTTGTTGGTATTTACCCATGGTATTGACCCATGGTATTTCTTGTATTGACCCATGGTATTTATAAGTAGCCCGTCTATAAAAAGAGGAGGGGGAATGAGAGCAACTGATGGAAAAACAAATTGGGATCTTTCTTTGTGATATTTTTGAGGGCTCAGGCGAGTTTTCAAGAGAGGATTTCAGGTGAGATCCTCAAGCTTCCTTCGGTGAGAATTGAGAATCTCACCCTAGTAAGCAAACCCAACTTCAGTGTTTTCTCTGATCACGCTAGCTGGTTTTGTTTATTTTATTTCTTCAGTAAAGGGAGAATTGTGCATCATTTACCTACTAGATCAAAGATACAAATTGTCACTTGGGCTAAATAGTAATAAAGCATTCTCTTGAAGTCCATTTATGTGTATTTAAATGGAGATTCTTAATACATTGTATGCACCTTTATGCTTATGGAGTTTATGGATATTTTAAACATGCACCTTTATGGATTTTATGGATATGGGTATTATAATCAAGTTTATGCTCATATTGTTCTATGGAATTCTTTCCATATATTAAGAAGTATGTTACTCTAGTTTGTCATTTTATCAAGCATCATTACAAAGGGTGTCATTTCTTTACTGAAGCATATTACAGATGTAACTCATAGAAATAAAATTCATAGTGACAGTCGTAATTTTAAAATAGGTATCGACTAGGGTTGTGCGGTCGAGATTGATTTGCAGAGTTCCAGGAATGTCTTCTACAACAGATTTGGCAGCTTCAAGAATGACCTCGATAGCTAGATGAGCGACTTCAGATACAAACTCTGCAACATTCTCGACATTATGGATTTCTTCTGTCAGTCATTTCTTACCTTTACCTTTTGGAGTTCTTTGCTTCTTTCTTTTGGCCTTAGGTGCGATGCTTGACTGGAACTAGTATAGGATGTTAAACTCAAGTTACATAAGAAATGACAGGGTTTCGGGAATGAACAGAAATTACAAAACTGATAATTTGTTGTGGAATGAAAGGGAGGATGAAAGCAATTTGAAGGCAGAGGTAAAGTAATGAATGGGAGGCTATTGGAAATTTTAGAGACTGCAGTTTGGGTTTAATGGTCGTGGACAACAGTCAACTTGAGGTTTAACTGTGTAATGGTATTATTAACGGATATAATGGAGAGAATTTATTGGCTAACCGAGAGGATTAACATGTATAATGGAGCGTTAGTGAATAACGAATAAGTAACATGGAGGGATATGAGTGATGGGTGGATCAACAGTTGTGGCATGGACAAACGGTCGTGAGAGTGGAAAACTGGAGGTGGATTTCAGGGGGGGTTACCTCGCGGTTTCTGGTTTTAGGCAAAGGGGGTACAAAGTCACCTGATGTTGCCACATTGCATGAAAGGGCAGCCATTGAAACCAGAGTTCAGAACCCCCCCCCCCCCTTTTTCGCATTAACAAGAAACAAGTGGAGGGGGTGCAAAGTTGATCTATGTCGTAGATTTGAGGGAAGTTCAAGATCTACCGTCAGAATTTGCAAGTGCTTTATTCTCTTTATGATTTTACCGCTTTGTCATTTAGTGACCTTATGATAAAATTAATATGTGCACATATATATTAAGTTAATCAATGAACATTAAACCTCTCTTTTAAAGGTTTAAACATACATGAATTAAAACTTTACATTTGAAAATCTGCCACATTTAAACATGCGACCATTCTTATTTTAATCACTAAAGCGTTAACATTTTTATTTCATGCTTCCCTAACATTTTTTTCTTTTCCCTCCTTTATTTAGATCAAAATATCCTATCAGTTTTTCTAACATGGATGTAATAAAATATAATTTTCCTAACATTTTAAAAATTTTCCATCCATGTTCTAACTTAGCATTTTATTTTTATTTTTTAAACTACCATGCTAACTTACCAAAAAAAAATAATGTTACAACATTGTCTCCATCTGGGGACTTCTTCCCCCTGTCGGATGTAGAGAACAAACAATTTCCATGTGCCTTCTCCTCGGGATATGAATTCTTTGTTGTAGAAAACAAATTGACTTCAAGTGATGAAAGAAAATGATTATGTACAATGATGATGTAACATTTCCTTCAATACTGGATATAATGTTTAAAAAATCTGCCATTGACAGGCAGTGTTGAAAAATTTCCTTCAAGATTCTGTAGAACAAAAGTGTTGTTTCTTTTGACCTCTGCAATTATACTGAGTGGCCCAAACCATAAATTTTCAAACATTCCATGGTTGTCTTTATCTTCTCTCCTATCATCCCATCTTAAGACTAAATCTCCTTCTCTAAAATCTCTTTCCCTTGCCTTTCTGTCAAAGAGACTCTTCATTTTATTCTGATATTTCTTTATTTTATACTGTATCACATCTCTTTTTCCATTCAACTCAACGATCTGATTAATCCTTCTAGAGAAATAATTTGGTTCATCAGTAGATTCTTGTAGAAATTTTAGTACAGGGAAAGCTAAATTTGTAGGAAATATAACATCTTCTCCATAAATTAATTGGAAAGGAGATTTAGCTATTGATACTTTGGAGATATAATTTTTGTCCAAACTGCATAAATCAAATGGTTTTCCAAGTTTTTCTTATGGTCTTCTAAATTTTTCTTGATTACTTTCACCAAACTCTTGTTAGAGGATTCAACAAGACCATTTCCTTGTGGATAATAGGGAGTTGAGTGATGCAGCAGAATCTTATATTTCTGACAGAATTCTATCATTTTTATGTTGTTGAATTTTTTGGCATTATCATTGACTATTTGATGTGGGCAACCAAATCTAGATAAAATATTGTCTTCATTGAATTTTATTACAATTGAATCTGTAGAATTTCTTACAGGAATAGATTCCACCCACTTGGTGAAATAGTCAGTAGCATTCAAGATCCATCTATTCTCATTACTATAGTTTGGATGTCTTTCACCTATAAAATATAATTCCCATTGAATAAATGGTGCATAAGCAACTACTGGAACTAGTGGAAGAGATGTTAATTTTTACTTACTAGAAAACATCTTACATGGAACACTTGCTCTGAATTTTAATCCTACTTGTGAAAACAAAGTAGGCCAACAAAATCATGCTCTCAATATCTTGTCTGTTGTTTCTCTCCAAGCATAGTTCCCCCCACAAATTCCTGCATGGAACTGATCAATGATTCCTTTAGTCTCTGATTCTATTAGGAAAAGTAGTAAAATATTAAGGGGATCCTTCCAGTATAAGTTAGCATTGTTGATACAGTATTTAATGGATTTCAACTTGAGAATTTTTCATTGGTTCTTTGAAAACTGAGCTGGACATTGAAAATGAATCAGGAAATGAACAATTTCTGAATACCGATATGGTAAAACAAACTTCTCGTCAATATGAATAGGGATTGTATGAGTTGAAGGAGAAGGTTATTGTGTATTCTTTCCTTGTACTCTATGGGAAGGTTCTTGAGGATTCTCCCCTTCTACATTCAAGGAAGGTTCTTGTGGATTCTCCCTTTCTGCACTTGAAGAAGGTTCTTATGGATTCTCTCTTTCCAAACTTGAAGAAGGTTCTTGTGGATGCATCTCTAAAACTTCAAAAATAGATTTTATGCCCAAGACTTTACAATTGGATTCAGCTAACAACTTAAATAAACCTTGCCCCTTTACTAACTTAATAGTTTTTATGATAATATCAAAGTCAAGGATTGGATTTATCCATCTTCCCCTTCTACAATAAGTTTCTGGCTGTGAGGAATGTTTTAACAATGTTATTGGGCACATAGGCAATGATAGTGGAATGGAGGATATAAATTCTAAAATACTTCAGGGCTTGAACTGAGGCATATGCTTATTTTTCTATAATATCATATCTGATTTTGACATCTTTTAGGACCTTACTAAAAAATGCTATAGGTTGATCATGGTAATCCTCATTCTTTTGAAAAATTACAGCTACAAGAGTAGTTTCGGAGGCAAAAGAGAACATGCTCAAAGGTTATGAGTAGTTTGGACTATCTAAGGTTGGGGATTCAGATATGGCCTTATTTATTTGTTCAAATGTAAATCTTGTAGAAAAAATCCATTTGACTTCATGGTTATTTTTGTGCATGTCTGTTATATCCTTCACTATCTCTACATAACTCGGTATAAACCTTCTCAAAAAGTTAATTTTCCCTAAGAAAGCTTGAATCTCTTTCTTATTTCTAGGTAGTGATAATGATTGAATAGTAGAGACCCTTTTGGGATCAATAACTACTCCATATTTTGAAATAATATGACCTAATAATTTTCCTTCTTTAATGGTGAATAATGAATTTTTGGGATTCAAAGAAATTCCAAAGTTCTTGCACCTTTCAAAAACTTTCTTCAAATTCTTAAGATGTTTTGGATCCAATTCCGAGAAAATAGTTAAATCATCAATATAATTAACAATAAATTTGTGCACCTTCCTGACAAAAGCCAAGTCCATGGCTCTCTGAAATTGTTTTCCTCTGTTTGATAGATAAAAGGGCATCCAGGCATACATGAATGTACCCAAAGGTGTGGTAAAATTTGTCTTTTCCCTGTCTTCAGAATTCACTAATATTTTATTATAACGAGAAAATCCATCCAACATAGAGATTCAGTTAGCACCTGACACTTTTTGAAGTAATTGATCCATCTTTGGGAGTGGATAATTATATTTCAAGGATGCTTTATTTAGGTTTCTAAAATATACACAGAGTCTTATTTCACTGTTCGTTTTCCTCACTGGGACTAAATTGGCAACCCAACTAGAGTATCTTAATGGGAAAATAATTTGGGAATCTAAAAAAAAAAATCAGTTCCTTTTATATGGTTGGAAGAAGAACTGGGTTCATCCTTCTTAACTTCTATTGATAAGGCTTTACATCTGGCTTTACAAGAATTTTATGCTCAATTAAATATGTGTCATAAGTTTTTAGATCATTATAAGACTAGGAAAATAAATCTTTATAGTTCTTAAGAAGTTTGACATATTTAGATTTATGTTATGGGGTTAATGATGCAGAAAGTTTAATGTTTTTAACCTCATCGTATGTGCCAATATTTGTGTCTTCTATGTCATTTTCTGGTGAAGCAGAGAACAGATTTTTGGGAACATCATTTTGATCAAACAAATTTTCTAAAGGAACAAGTCCTTCAGGGATAAAGTTATTTGATAATTGAATTATATCATGATCATATAACTTTGATTTTAGTTTTGAATTTTCTTTATCTTTGGTAGCTTCATTATTGTCCAAAATATCCTCTTCGATTTGCAATACAAAAAATTCATAAGTGACGTGTAGAAAGGATTTTAATTGCTCATCGTCTTCAAATATTTTCTAGTGTTTAAGGTTGTCTATTATTGATGGCCTATATCTGATTTGTATCTAATATTGAATTTGAAATGATCTGGAATCTTGAAAGAACTAGCTGAAAAAACTAATGAGTATGCATGCAGGTTTTCATCTCTAGGAATAAAAGTGATGTTAAAAGCATCAAAGCCATTTTCAAAGGTGTCCCAAATCTCATTTCTATAAGACCTAATTCTAGGGTGATTTGTTTGGAAAAGACTCCTAACTTGTCTTACTATTAGTTCTGAGTAAGTGAAAATACTCAAATTTTCTACATTTAAACTTCTAGCACGTTGTAATCCTAGGATAAAAGCTTCATATTCAGTAACATTGTTTGTCACCTCAAAATCTAATTCGCATGACTTTTTAATATTTTCTTTATCGGGTGAAATCAAAACAAATCCTACTCTAGCTCCATATTTGGTGTAGGATCCATCAAAAAAAAATTTCCAAATTTCATTTTGAACTGATTCAGAAGTATCAACTACATCCTCAATATTAAGTTGAGAATCATGTGAAGTGTTTGATGATAGTTGAAAACAACTAAATTCTTGATCTACTGCATAAATGGGATGATTCCTAGCTTTATTAGCATTTCATAGAGTGTTTATGAATCTCACTTATCTATATAATCTAATATTCTCTCCACCATATACAGGGATAGTGGCAAAAGACGTGTCCATTTGATGAATTCCTCCCAAATTTTCACAACATGGTCTAGATAAAAGCATTCCAAATTTGGGAGGAATATCAATGGTAACTATGTCTAATACTACACTTTTAGCTGGTATTTGATGTAAAGTGACCAATAGATATTTAATGAGTCCTAAACATTGGACCCTCTTTGAATCAAAATTATACAATTCATGATAGGTTAGAGTGATATCTAGATTTAGTTGTTCCATGGTGACTTTAGGCATTAAATTGTGCGAAGCACTAGAATCAAGCATACAGTTGTATAACAGGGAATCATGCACCTTTAAAGTCACATAGAAGGGTGGAATTGATTCATCAATCATATCAGAACTAGGACCAAAAGCTATGGTAGGTCTTTCATTTTGTAGATTGATAATATCTACTTCAGCATCCATATTAGAATTTTGGATCCACTTTGCTACTTGATTTTTATACCCTGGAATTTTAGAGAGTTCGGAAATTGGAATTGGAATTTTGACTCTTTGTAATTATTTATCAACATTAAAGGCAGTAAATATTGTTTTTTCAATCTGAGTAGAATCATTTGGCTGATTTAGATGTTGAGAAGAAGTGATTTGAGTTTCAGTTGTTTTAAGTTGAGGTTCAATCATTACAGGATTTTTTGGAGGTATACCAAGACCAGGTCGAGGTCTTGGGCCATATCTTCTATTGATTTATGTAATCGGAAACTCAGAAAAAGCTTGATACTTAGAAACCTGAGAAGTATCTTGGTTTTCTTGAGGGATTTGATTTTGGGAAACATGGAAAAGGGCAGTCTGAAAGGATGAGGGATCTACAATATTAATGTCTTCATTAATAGAAAAATTATTGTCGTCGGGCTATTTATCATCAATCAATAATGGTGTATGTACTTGGTGTTCATTAGCAGGCCTTCAAAGAATTTGCAATGGAGTATCTTTCTTGTACTGACCTTGGGCCTGTGTTTGTGGTCTAGAAACAGTTTGTTGGATTGTTCTTCAGGGAAACTTTTAGGGGCTAATATTTGTAGGTGGGCTAATTTTCAATGTTTTTCCAAAAAAAATATTCGCCAATTTCCATTTTTTTTTAAATTGATTGGCCCAAATTTTATAGTATAAATTTTTTTTACCCTAAAAATCGCCAAAATTTTATATATACTAATATAAAATAATTAGAAATCTAAATATTTTTACAAAAATATCATCAAAAAATTTACAATTTACATATTGGTGACTAGTAAGATTCGCCAAGGTTTCTAAACTTTAAGATAAACTTCCATCCTTAAAATTTTCCTTGTTGTTCTTGATTAAGTTTCAATATTTGAAATTCTATTGGATATATTTCTAAGAAGAGTTGTTATTTCATCAAGATTTGAATCCTCACTTTTGGACTTAGAGGAAGATGCTTCCTAATTTTTTAATTTCCTTTGAGCTTTCTCTTCTTTAGCTCTAATTTTACTAGAAGATGACCTATTGGCTTCTACCTCAATGGCATTAGTCTGCATGTCTTGTAATGTATTAGAAACTCTCTCCATTAGCATAACTGCAAAGTCGTCATTGAATTCTTTTGAAAATATGACCTTTGCAGTAGCTACTGGAGGTTTGCAATGAGAAGGCATTTTGTGGTAGAGTTTATTAAATCTTTTGATAAATTCAGCTACAGGTTCACCAGGATTACTTTTTAACTCTTCAAATTTAGTGAGAAGGTAAACAACATATTTCTTTAGCCCCCATTGGTTTTTAAAGATAGTTATAAGTTCATTCCAGGTCCGAATAGAATCTTTTCTAAGTTGACTAAACCAGATCCTAACGTGGCCTTCCAAGGACTGTACAAATAATCTCATATAAACATCTTCATGCTCAATGTTCATATTGTATGCAAAATCTAAGAAGGCAGCTATATGATCCTTTGTTGAGGGTCTTGTTTCTCCATTAAATATTGGTAAATGTTTTAGATATCCATCAGGAAAATTTCCAAATACGTTAGGGAGAACAAGAGTAGCATACCTAGCTTGTATAATGGGTTGAAAAGCCATGTATGATGAAGTTGATGTTGATGAAGATGTAGGTAAATGAGTATTAGAGGGTGGAGGAGAATGTGAAGGAGGAGGAGGAAGTGAGGATCTCAAAGGGATTTTAACAATTACATTTTGAGCTGATGGTGTTAAATATTATTCCTTATATTCAAATAAAGGATTAGAATAGACAAAAATTGTCTCTTCTGGCTAATTAGAGCCTAATGGAATAGGATGATAGACTGAAGTAACAAAATATATAGGCTTAAATTCATGCAAATTCAAGCCTAATTCTGTCTCATATGTAGGTGATTCTACAAGGTAATATGGGACTTGATATGACTCAAGTGAGGCTGCCAACAAAGCTGACTGAAGATCTACTCCTTGTGAATAAAGTTCAGCAACTCTAGAAGGTAATTGAGTCAACTCCGGCTGGGATGATATTAGTGAAAAGGGTTCTATGGATGAAATTTCTCTGGGGTGTAGGGCTGAAGAGGAAGAAGCGGAAATGTTATGTTTTCTTTTCAAAGAGGCTTCCCTAACAAGCTTTTCTGAATCTGGTAAAGGGTTAACAATATCAGATTCAGATCGAGATCTAGTGTGCTTAAAAGGGGCTAGTTTGAATCAGTGGAATCGCTAGGTGAAAGTTTTTTACCTTTATCTTTATCCTTTATTCACCTTAAAGGAAAAGGGGAAACATCGTTGTCCCAAGAATATTTAGCTTCTATTATTCGTCTCCCCAGCAACGACAGCAATCTGGTGTTATCCTTTGAGATGATTGTGGTCAATAATCATGCCAAAGCATCTAAAATGTTTTGTTTGTGTTTTGAAATATTTGGAGGACCAATGCATAAGATATATTTTAATCAAACAGTTAAGGTTTTTAAATATTGCTGATAATATAAATAATTATAATTGAGGGCTTCTTGTTCATCTCATACAGTGATTAGGATTTTATGATTTCGATTAAGTGGAATTACATAAGAGAATATTATTATTAAATATTCAAATTGAATTATTCAATAAACCATAAGCTAGAAATATTTTAAACACTATTCAAAAGTTCAACAAAATATATCTAACATCACCAAGATACTCAAAATTTATTGATAAAAGGGATTTACATTAACAGATTGTCAAATAAATTATTCTTTATAATAATTATAACTTGAGGAGGAATTATAAGGTTGCTGAAACATAGCCAACCTCACCTACTTATCTTGATGATAATTAAATATATGAAGAGATAAAATAATAGAAAATTGGAAAACTAACAAGAAGACAGATTTGTATGAGATAAGCTCACAATCCTTCTTGTATTATTAATGATCAAAAATACTTGTTACAATTTTTGCTTTACAAAATTTGCTCATCCATGGGTATAACCCTTCATAACTCACGCTGGGAGTTATTTATAATAATTAAAAAAACTTTAAAAATATCTTAATTTATTTACAATAATAGGATAGGTAGAATAAATGAAGGAGAAAAATAGATGGAGTGTCTTTGTTTTTCTGGAGGTTGTTGATGATTCGACCCTTTTTTGGTGAAATTTTTTGTTGAATTGTGCTTTTTCGTTAGAAGCTACTGCTGAATTAGCTATTCAAAATTTGATGTGCTGGCATGCTACAAAATTAATCTTTCACTCGATGGTTTCACAAAACTTATCCCACCGATCTTCACTCGAGATTTCCAAATTCATAGTTTTCTTGAAGATTTCATCCACTTAAGTGAATCTCTCAAAAGTTTATTTTTGGATGAATAACTATTTGATTTGAAGCTAAATAATCAAATCAAACTGTAGAGCTTCGAGAAAATCTATCCCTGTAATGTGACCCTTGATACCTGCAAACTTTGATTTGTCTATTGAAATTGTATATAAATTTTTGCAATAATATTCTAACTTGACCAGCTTATCATCTAATCCAATGAGACCGGGTATACATTTATGATTTAAAACATTAAATTTATTATGAAATCTTGGAACAATAACATTTAAGGCTTCACACTTGGTCTACAATTGGTTAATCAAGTTCCTTTTCTGTAAAACCTTTTTAATATCCAAAATGGTTGCAGTCCTATATGAGATATTGATTTCTTCCAACTCCTCTCTATTCTTTGAATTAAGAACTTTGATCATATTAGAAGCTTCACTTGGCTTATGTTGGAGTTGATCCTTCTCCTCTTGAATTTTTGTCCTACATTTTTTGATGAGTTCCTGTTGCTCGAAGATGATCTGAATATATGGTCATATTTTAGTAATGGACTCATAGATGTTTTCCCAGATACTCTGATTAGCTTCTCCTAATATTGATTCCATGAGAGTTTCACTTTCTAGTTATTTAATTCTAAGTTCCAACTAATGAGTCTTCTGATTTCTTCTAGATATAAAGTGTCATTTCTAATATTTTGTGACGCAATAAGTTGAAACTTCTGATTTAGCTTCTCATGTGATTTCTTTTGAGTGGCCAAATCTTGAGCCAACTGTTCTACATCAGTTATGTTCAAGGCTGCCGAGTTTTCTGCACCTACAGAAGATGTCTTCGTTGCTAAAGTAGGATCATTATTCACTTGGAGTGTTGATTTCTATTCCAGCAGTTCTTCAATTTGTTCTTCAATTTTTCTGATATGTAGATTTTAATCAATAATTAACTTAAGCATTTGCTCCTTTTCAGATTCATTTTGTGCCATCTCTTTAGTATGTGGGTCTTCAGTTGAGGTTAGCTTGAGTTGCTTTCATAGAGCAGCAATGTCTCAATTTTTCTTCTTGATGATTTATTCAGTTTCTTTGCAGTTATTAGGATCATATCCCACTTTTACTACAAGTTCTTCCAATGTCTTCATCGTGTTTTCTTTATCCCAACAGGAAAATTTCTCAATTTTTAACTTGGATTGCATATTTGATAGTGCTACTTTTGATTTTCAAAGGGAGATAGCCGTTGTAGTCATGACTGAAAATAGAATTTCTCTTGATTGCCTGTGCATATCCATCTGGTCAATTGGATGTATGGGTCTTGCATCAAATGAGAAGACAAACTTGTTATAGTCAACATGTGTGTTTTGAAATGGCACTGCTGCTTCCAGAAAGGCCATCTACATCCTGTCTTTCTCACTGTCAAAGCAAGTGAGAAGGTTGTGTTGTGATGTAGATATATGTTTCCAAAATTGGTTGTAAACATACGATTTCAGTGCTTCATTCTTTTCCTTGATTTCTAGAAATTTGGAGAAAATACTCTGCTATTGTGAAGAGTTGGCCTCTGAATGCTAGATGATCTCTAGTGGCTCTCTTGCAAGTGATGTTGATGGAGGAGTCTGAGGAACATTGGCAGATGTGGAGACTTTAGTATCTCCCAAATCTATGATCTCTGGTTGTTTATCTTTTGAAAGCAAGGAAGAAGTAATATTTGGTTTCTTATGATGTAAGATGAATTCTTTCATAAGTTCCTTGGAATGTCCTGTCTCTTCTATTACCCTTTTTTCTCTTTACTGTCAGGAACTGGAGTTTGTAAATTTGAATTAGAAATGACTTGTTCATATACTTCTTGTAAAGTACCTTCTACCCATTCATCCTGGTTCATGTACTTCTCTATTTATGCTCTGGAGGTATGAGTGTAAGAGGTTGTCTTGAGTTCCATACTCAAAGCAGAAATAATTCCATAGGGGTTAAATGACCAAGTAAAACTTGATTGGAAACCTATCTTTTTTAATAGTGCATCTACAATAGTATTAGCTACTCTGGTATTACAAATGAATGATCAAACATTAGCCTTCATTTTAAACTGGGCTTTCCTCTTCCTTGAAAAGAAATGCAATTCATCCATATTTAACATTTCTCTTATGTACTCTAAAGAGAAAATTCTCATAGGCACATATTTTGGAAGCTTGTACGGTGCAAGCTCGCATACATACACCCTGATCTATGTTTAATTATTGTACAGTTACCAATCACTTGTATTTGCTTGTTCACTTATGTGCATAATTATTTTAATGTCTTCTCCAATTATGGGCTATGATTGAATGGTAAGGAGCTGCCTGACTAGATGAATGAACGAGTCTATAAATTCTGAGAAAGAAGGGGTTGTTGACGAAGCTCTGACCAATTTTGTCGAGTGAATCACTGATTGATTCACTCCCTGTGCGTCCTTCTTGTTGAAGTGAATGGGCAACATATCTTCCTTCTGAAACAAAATCATACAAATAATCACAGAAGAATAGTTAAATTCTCCTTGAGTGGTGAAATTCATGAATTTTTGTATAGGGTCATACTGCTTCTAACACCAGGAAATTAGATCCGGGAATGGGCGAGTTTGAGGGAATGCAAACAAAGGCAACATATACTCCCAAAACTTGATAGGGTCTTGGTTATCCAGGTGCTTCTATTTTAGCCAGAGATGTAGCTCGTAGAAATAAAGTCACAGTGACAATTAGTAATTTTAAAATAGGTGTCGACTAGCAGTGTGATGTCGAGATTGATTTACAGAGTTGTAGGAATGTCTTCTGGAAAAGATTTAGCAGCTTTCAACGTGACCTCGGTAGCTGGATGAGTGACCTCAGATACAACCTCTGCAACACTGTCGACATTATGGATTTCTTCTGTCATTCATTTCTTACCTTTACCTTTCCAAGTTTTTTGCTTCTTCATTTTTTCCTTTGGTGCCATGCTTGACTGGTATAAACTAGTATATGATCTTAAACTCGGGTTACAGAAGAAATGACAAGATTTCAGGAATGAAGGGAAATTACAAAGGAGGATGAAAGAAATTTGAAGGCAAAGGTTGTTATCACTCAGGTTTTCCTTGAAGTTGTGGAAAATGAAAGTATACCCGAGGTAACCACAAACCAACCTTCAGATGCAGAATCTAGCCAATCTGCATCCAGAGAGGGCTCTCTCTTTATAATTTATCTTTGTTCTTAGAAGGTTTTAGGCTAGTTATAGATCCAAGAGTTTGTTTGAAAAATGGTGGAATACACAAACTAAGGGCAAGGTTGAAAGTTTTCAGTCCATTGGGCTATGGAGTCGAAGGATGGCTTTACTGGATTTCTATTCTACACACAAGATGGCTTTACAGGGCAAGATAGCTAGACAGAGAACAATCCTTAAAATTTAAAGTGGATGGGATGATTTTGAAGGGATGAAAGGCAGCTAAGAATCTTTCACCATGTTCAAAAGAAAGAAATGAGATGATTACAAACAAAGAGCAATGAAGAATTCTTTATTACAGTAATTAAGAATGTTTAAATTAGCAAAGCAAGAGCATTTAAGAATTCGTGCTTATAACCAATTTAGAGGAAAACATTAAGAACAATCACATCTGAAATCAGAGTACAATTAAGTAAATTCTGATTCAATCCTTTATGTAAATTATTCAGAAATGGACATAATGATATTATAAACTGATATAAAACTTAAGACATAGGGTAGAAAGACTTATTGAACTGCAGTCCGACACATGAATCCTGCAAAAAGTCCTGAGCTTCAAATTTTCATCCAGTAAGCCACAAATAAACTTCTCCAAAATGCTTTTATTCTGAAAATCTCAATGTTACAGCAAAGTAATAGAATCCACCCTCAATACTCTCTTTGAGGGTTTATTTATACAAGAAATACTTGAAAAAATCTCACACTAACCTAGCCAATAATCTAGGGTGACTAAGGAGTAATTTACAAATAAACGGGAGACAAATGGTCTCGTGGATAGAATAATAGGTAACTGCTGATGTGTTGTTTCCTCATTTTGCTGATATGCTGGAGGTAAGTGCTGAGATAGGGCTCGGTGCTGTCCCTTGGAGTAAATGCTTTGCTTGTTTGATACTTTGTGTCTTTACGGATACTCTTTAACCTGTTCAACTGATACTCTTTCATCTGTGCTCATTTTTATCTTTCACATAATAGTAAAAAGATAAAATTCTCATCCTGAAGATAATTTTCATAGAATTTCCAATAGGTCTTTCCACCATTGATCTTCTGGTATTATAGTCCTCTTAAGTTTTCTCAATGTCTCATCAGCCTCTGTGAGTTTGTAAAAAGTGGGCTCATCAGGAAACAAATACTTTATTTCATGTTCAAGATGAAATAAATTCTTTAATCTGTCATATAGATTTTTCCCTGTTGGCAACGTTGATTCTGGTAGACTGATAGAACTAGTAGTTGTATTTTGAGCATGGCTCTCTATTTTCTTGACGTAGGTTTCTAGTTCCATTATTTGGTCCTCTGTGAGCATGGGACTGGGTAACCCATTGTCCAATAAAACTTGAAATTTTTCTCTGAAAGCATCAATATCAGCCAAAATCTCTGAACATTTCCTTTCTAAATTCTGCATAAAAGTTCTCTTGATGGAAACTCTTTTTATTATCAAAATAGTGCCGGTTCTGTCTTCAATTCCTAATCTTGCAAGCTGTTGCTTTGTTCGGGTGTTCAAAAATTGAATGAGTTGATTGGCCTGCTCAGGTCTACCTCTTATTTCATCTCTTGTTCTGTTTATTTCTTCCTGAGCTATTTTAATCAAGTCATTTTGTTCAAAAAATTCTTGAATAGAGGGCCAAATACTTTTTATTAATTCAATTATATTTCCCCAAAGAATTTGATTTATTTCCTTCAAAGGCTTTTCTAATGAAAGATCTCTCTCTAAAGCCTTAACTAATTTGTCCAATCTTTTGATTTCCCTGGTATTTTCAGCAACTGTCTTTTTAGATGTATCATACTTCTGCTCCAAATATTTTAATTGTAACTTAGTGGCTTGAAGTTCTGTGACTCTTAATTGTAAACTTTCCATTTGTTTTATTAACTCATCAGAACTTAAACCAGAAGTGTTTACCTGTGCTGGTTCTGTTTGTTGCTTTGCTATTGTAGTACCTGTGGTTGTAGTCTGTTTGATAGCTTCCTTTTCCTGTAAAGCTTGCTCTAATTCCTTCTCTGTTTCACTTAGTCGCTCATTCATATTTAGGAGCAACTCCATTACCTCTTCTTGTGAATTCCCCTTTAAAACTTCTTGGGTCTGGGGGTGCCTTGACGCTGGCAATTTCAGCTGCTTTCTTAGTGCAGCTATGTCATCATCTTTCTTCTTTATTAATGCCTCAATACTTTTAATGTCTTTGGGGTTGTGACCCAAGCCAATGATTATGTCTTCTAGAGACTTTATTCTATTATCTTTGGCTTGAGAAGAGGCCTTCTCAATTTGCAATTGAGCACTTGTGTTATTTAAAGAATCTTGCAGCGTTAGGGCTGCCATGGCCTTATTAGTCAGAGTGGAATACACCATTTCCCCAGTTTGTTTGTGCAGCTCTATCTGGTCTAAAGGATGAATATCCTTAGCCAGGACCTCAAAATTTGTTCTAATATAATCAGCTGCTGACATGGGTTTTGGCACCTTTTACTTGAAGTGGCTCATCATCATTTTGCCTTGTGAAATGTCAAATGCTGACATTAACCTTTCCTGATTATGGGGAGCCATTTTCAGATATTGATCATATACCTTCATTCTTAATGGATCATTCTTTGCCTTTATATTAATGAAGGTTCTTTTTATATCCCCTGTATCTATTTTTGGTGGTCTGAAAGAGGATACCTCAGTACTCAATTGCTTTTGTAAAGCTTTTCCTTTCTGTCCTGTGTTTGTTTCACTAACTGTGCCAGTTAGTTGACTGTCTTTCCTCCCATCATCAAACACTTCATCTATGATTTCCACATCTGGAAGTGGATCTGATTTATGTTTTTTAGCTTGATGTATTCCTGAAGGCTCTTTAGGAGGTGTGGTATCTGGAACTTGCCTTTTCTTTCCTATTTCCACATTTGATGGAGTTTGTAACTCTGGAACTTGTGGATGATTTACCTGAGTGGGAGAAACCTGTGATTGTTCAGGTGCTTTGGAATTTTGTGGTTTCTCTGCCATGACCAAAGTTTCAATGACCTGGATTTCAGGTTCCTTTCCTTTGCCCTTTGGTTCTGCTGCAACTGATGAACTGCTTTCCTGTAATGTTTGCTGTAGAGTTGCTGCTGAAGAAGTGCCAATGTAGGGTACCTGCACTTGACCACAAGATTCTAGGTCGTACTTCTTCTCGAGATCTTTCATAATTTTGTTCATTTTGTCAGCTTCACTTTCTTCCTCAACAAGTGTTCCTTCAACCCATTCATCTTGATTGGCATATTGTTCTAGTTCAGAAATCTTGTGGTGTATATAAGGGGATGATTTATTCTTTAATCTCTTTTCACAAATAAAACCAAATGGGTCATAAGGAACCCAACGGAAAGATGTTTGGAACTTTCTTTGTAATATATTTTCTGCCTCTCTCTCGGCCTCCCTAGAGTTGCAGATGAAAGGACCTAATTGACTTTTGATCCTTAATTGAGCTTTCTTCTTCACACTACAAAAATGGATCACATCTGAATTATTCATTTGCCTGAAGTATTCCAAGTCAAAAATCCTCATCGGCACATATCTTGGTAACTTGAATGGATGTAATTCACATCCATAAATTCTGATGACTATATGGTTTTGATACAAATACCAATCTCCAACTTTATAAGTCCTTGAAAGTTGCAAGGTCTTTTTGATTTCATTACTGAGCCTTGGGGGAGTGATTCCTGTTAACAAATTTGTTGCAGGATATACAAACTGATCAATGAACTCAGTGTAGGAATAGGGAGAATCAGAGGAAGAATGAATTATGGGGGACCAAAATATGACTGACCTGGGGTTTCCCTTAGCATCAAGCTTTTTAACAGGGAAAGGGAACTTTTCTGATTGATAGAAGATAATGAGATGATAAATAACTGAGGAATATTTGAAAACTTTCTCATCATCTAGCCTCATGAACTGATCATGGATCTTATTGGCTATGAAAGAGGCAAAGTCATATTTAACTTCAGGAGGCTGCCCAAGAGTAAAAATAGACAGCAAAGCCAGGGTTATCTCATCAACATATTCACTGGTATTGAAACCCATGACAAAAGATATCATATTTAGGATGAGCCTTCCCAACTTAGTGAAATAATAAAAACCATAGGGAGGAAGTCCCTTAGGTTGATGTTCTAGCAGCATGAAATTCTGGCAAATGGCCTTCAATTTTTCTGGGGTCAATTGATTAGATTTTTCAATCAATGCTTCTATAGACAACGGTGCTAGTTCTTGGTCTGGTTCAAAGTGTAGCATTGCATTGATAGCCTGGGGAGTAATGGGAAACAAAACACTCTGATCAGGAGCTATTACAGCCCTTTGAGTGGGATCATAGTTTGAATGGAAATAGTGGATGATTTCTGGGAAAAAAATGACTGAAGGGATGAGATACCTTGGGAGATTGGATTCCCACAACCCAATGAGATCTTGCCCCTTCGAGTATTCGTCTCTGCAGCGACAATAACTCAGAAGGGGACTTTCATCAAAATGCAAGTCTTTAATCTGGAAATCTTTATCTACCAAAGGTAAATATTCTAACTCTCGGTGAGGGGCATTCAGTGGAGTTACATTCAAAGCTGTCGGGGCCTCCATTTTGGTTCTTGTGGATTCAAAATGGAGGTTTCTGGTTTTTTCACAGGCCGGGCGTGATTTTGATCTTACTGAGGGAAATTGGCACAATTGCAGGTTCAGGGGAACAATTTATAGTCATAAAACTCAGGGAATTATCTTAGGAATATGATTTAAACACTGATTCAGCGAAAAACAAAGAAAACAGAGTTTTATTTGCAGTTCGGGGCGGAATAGGATAAATACCTGTTCTTGGAGGAAAGCTGGTTTTTAACAGGTACCAGGTGGTAGCAGATGGATACTTGAACACAGGCCTGGCGAAAATCTGGAGCGAAATCGATTTGAACAGTGGATTTCAGTGGAAATTTGAAATTCGTAGCGGAAAGCACAGTAGCGTTCAAACGATGAAAATGACATAAAAACACGCAATTTTGTTTTATTCCTAAAGTCAAAAGAGGGGTTTTAGTTTTTCGAGGAGTGACGTCACATTGGTACGGGCTGACGTGGGGCAGGAGGGCCGGGCAGTAAACGGTTTAGTCCCCGCACCGCTTATTGGCAAAGGTGGTATTGATCGCAGGGGGAGCGATTCCATTGGATCGTTGCCACGTGGACGGAGGACTGGTCAAATACCACCAATCCCCCGCGCGTTAAAACTCTTACAAAGGATGGGTAGCGGAATTGACGTGGAGCGTCGATCTGCGGAGGGACGATCCAACGGTGGAAAGGGACGTGGAGTAAGCGAAGGTTTAAGGTGCAGCCTCGTCGGGTTTTTGAAACAATTAATGTTTAATTTAATCACCCCGAGAGGCTTTTGATTGGTGAATGGAAGGTTATTAATTAATTCAGATAATTAATTAATCCCATAATATAATGGAAAGAGGGGTCGTGGCGGGGTTTTAATTTGTGGTTGAAACGTCGGGCATAATGCCAGGTGGATGGGCCACGGTGGCATAGGAGATTTTCCAAGGTTTTTTATTTAAAAACAAAACTTCGGGTTTTATCCCTTTTTTGCGTTTAAACATGTATAATATGTCTAAAGCTTTTTTATATATTTTTATTATACGATAAATTAACCGATACAATTAATTTACCATAGGGGCGGGACTATAATATAAGAATATATTTAACCAAAGGGCATATGAAGCGGGTTTTGTGTGAATATTTTGGGAAGTAAATACTTTGGTTAAAACATAATAGATGGGTTTTTTGGGATATGTATGTAAAAGGAGTTATATACTTAGGACAAGGCATTTTCTCTAGGGATTTAGTAAATAGAGTTAGATGTAAATATGACAAAGGGACAATGGAACTCAAAACACTTTGCTCATCTAAGAAAGTGATATTTTCTGAAGTAAATTGCAATATCTCATCTTCAACACTTAAACTTAGGATAGTAAGTTATTTTGAGGGATTTTTATGGAATTTTGTATAATTTTCCATAAGCAAAATAAGATTTTACTTAGGACAAGGTTAAAGGTGAATGATTATAATGATGAATTATCTCAAGCACTTAGGACTTTTTGATCATTAGGCCGAGGGTCCAGTCCCTCCAAAAGTCAAGGAAATGCCTTGAGCCCTTTTGATCTCCAAGTACCCTAGTACTTTGGGGGAAATTAGTAAAACTTTAAGGGGAAAGTGATGAGGGAAGTTAATGATTTTGATTTTGCTTGCTGTGATTTTCCAGTGTATTTCCTGCTTCAATATTTTTGATGAAAGTAAAGGATCAAAAACATGTAGCAGCATCATTCATCAGATAAACTTTGTAACACCATCTACCTACCCTATCTACTACTACCATTTTCTCTTCTTTATTAGGTTGCATTTAGACTTGCAAACCCTTATCAATCTTTTCTCTTTACATGATAAATCTATCTATTTCTACCCTTATTACATCCAAGGGCTCAGATTAAACTGTTGAGCACCTTTTAATAACTCTACCTATCTACTTATCTGCCAAGATTAAACTATTTGGTCAAATATTTATTCTCTATTCTATAACATGAAATTGAAATATGAATAAGTCAAGTTTAAACAGTTTGACTATTCATGAATTGTGGAAAAAGTTTGACAAGCTGCACACAATTGCTTTATTACAAAAATGAAATAGTAGTGGCATTTGGATTTGCACACTTTCCTTGGTCTATTTTTTGCTTGGGGTTCATTTCTTTCACTTTTTTTACCATTTTATTTTTCTTACCCTTTGATTTTTCTTTTAGGGTATACCCTCTTTACATTTTTAAATTTTTTGATTTTTTGGTTTCTTCAAGAATATGGAACACCTTTGCTTAAGAAAGAAGGTTTGAACATATTCCATAGTTCAATCAAGACAATCATGAAATATGACACCTATTGGTATAGGAGTCTAACACTGGCTCCACTTGGGGATGGCTTTTCCTAGTGAAAAGTCAAGAACAGCAGGTCAGATGCCTAAACATGTCTTCAAACTGAATTATGTAATCTCCTTCTCCTAGTAGCTTTTATTTTATGTATGATAGTGAAAATTTTGAAGCTTAGGGCCTTCACTTTGGGCTTCAACTTCAAGAAGTCACCATCCAATCCAAACTGCATTAAAAAAAAGGATATATTATGTACAAGTTAGAAAAATCAAAACATTCTAGTAAATGGGATCAAACTAATGTTTGAGCATTCAACCATTGACTGGTCCTTTTTCAACTTCTGAATTGTCCATATCTTTCAAAAAGTATGTATTGTTTCCCTGCAAGGCATGAATAATGTAAGGCCCTTTCCACAAGAAATCAAATTTTCCATGTTTCCCTTTTTCTTCTCTTCTAGAATCCCATCTTAGGACTTTATGACCTAGTTGAAAATCTTCTGCTTTAGTCCTTTTATCAAACATTTTCTTTAGCTTTTCCTGCAAGACTTGTGATCTTTGGTATACCTCTTCCCTCGTTTGTTGCAGGTGGATTGTTTGATTAATTCTTCTTTGAATGTCATTTGGCTCCACTTGAGCCTCCTGAAGTAATTTCATAACAGGAATTCCTAAAGATGATGGGAATCTTGCTTCAAGGCCATAGACTAACTCATATGGACTAGTCCCAATTGATTTCTTAGTTGTAAGTCTGTCTACCCACAATGCATTGGTCAGTTTCTTGTGCCAATTCTTTTTGTTTTCTTCCAATAACTTTTTGATGATATTGATAAGGCTTTTATTGGAGGATTCTGCTAGTCCATTACCCTAAGGGTAATAAGCTGTTGAATGGCCTAAAGTAATATGATATTTACTACAGAAACTAATCATTTTCTTTGACTTAAATGCAGCAGCATTATCTGTTATAATCTTTTATGGACAGCCAAATCTTGAAAGTATGTTGGTTTCTAAAAACCCTATGATCACAGAATCATTGGCCTGTCTGCATGGGATAGCTTCAATCCATTTAGTGAAGTAGTCTGTGGCAGTTAAAATCCATCTGTGTTGACCTGAAGAAGGGGGCTGAATTTCTCCAATAAAATCTAATCCCCATTGTTGAAAAGGTCTTTCTGTGGAAATTGGTTTTAAAGGAAAAGGTAACAACTTTATTTTACCCTCAAATATCTGACATTTATGACAAGTTGTTACAAATTTCTTAACATCAGAAAATAAAGTTGGCCAGTAAAAACCAGCCCTTAAGATTTTGTCTGCAGTTGATTTCCAGTAGAGATGTCCTCCACAATCCCCTGCATGAAATTCATTAAGAACTTTATCAGTTTCATCTTTTAATAGACAATTCAACAAGATTCCTTCATGATTTTTCCAAAATAGAGTGCTATCTAAAATACAATATTTCAAAGATGTCATTTTTAAAAATCTTCTTTTCGTTCTGGACAACCCTGGAGGAGCTTGCAGGTTTAATAAAACATGAATTATATCAGTGTACCAGGGTGAATCTAAGAAAGTTTGACTAATCTTTGGAGTCGCCATCTCCTGATTGTCATCCATTTCGTTAATGTCTAAGGCTTGGCAATTAGTTTCAGTCATGAGTTGTGCCAAACCTTGACCTTTTATGAGTTTTGTTGGTTTAATCTCAATATCATATTCTAAAATGGTAGCTATCCACTTACCTCTTTTACCTTCAATTCCATCTTGGGTCAAAATATCTTTAACTACAGCATTAGGCACATAAGCTATCACATGAGAATATAATATGTAAACCCTGAAATCTTTAATTGCTTTTACCAATGCAAAAGCCTGTTTTTCCATAATATTGTATTTCAGAGATGCATCCCTAAGTGCTTTACTAAAAAATGCTATTGGTTTTTCACACCCTTGGTCATCTTTTAGAAGTAAAACAGCTGCAACTGTATGTTCAGAAGCAAATGAAAAAATAATAAAATCTCTGTCAAATTTGGGACTGGTAAGAACTGGTGTCCTTGTTAAAGCCATTTTAATTTCCTCAAATGATTGTTTGGCTTCTACGGTCCAGTAAATGCTTGAATCTTTCCTCAGCATGTTAGTGAGCAATCTAAGTAATTCAGTTAAACTATAAATAAATCTTCTCAAGAAATTAATTTTTCCTATGAATGCTTGCAACTCTTTTATGTTTCTAGGATGAGGTATCTGTAAAATTGATTGTATTCTTTCTGGATCAATCCTAATTCCATCTTTAGAAATAATTTTCCCTAATAGCTTTGCTTCTTCCAAACCAAATAGTGACTTTTTGGGATTTAAAGAAATCCCATATTTTCTGCACTTTATGAATACTTGCTTTAAATGATCTAAATGTTCTTGATCTGTTTTAGAAAAAACAATTAAATCATCTAGATAAATAACCAGAAAATCATGTATTTCTTTAGCAAAAGAAATATCCATTGCTCTTTGAAATGTAGCTCCTGTATTCTTGAGCCCAAATGGCATTTTGACATATTTAAACGTACCCCATGGTGTTGTAAATGCTGTTTTATCCTGATCATCAGGATGAACCAGAATCTGGTTGTACCCTGAAAATCCATCCAATAGAGATATCCTAGAAGATTCTACTACCCTCTGTAAAATATGGTCCATTTTTGGTAAAGGATAGTTATCTTTTAAAGAAACTTTATTTAAATTTCTTAGATCAACACACAGTCTAATTTCTCCTGTCTTCTTCCTAGTTGGTACCAGGTTAGAAACCCATTCTGAGAATCTGATAGGAGCTATAATCCCTGCTTCAAACATTCTTTTGATTTCCTTTTCAATTGAAGGTAATAAAACATGATTTATTCTTCTAAGCTTTTATTTGAAAGGTTTCTGATCTGGCTTCAAAGGTATAGTGTGTTGAATGATGGATGTATCATAAGATTTCAGATCTTCATAACTCCAGGCAAAAACATCCTGGAATTCTTTCAATAGTTCAACATATTTGACCTTTTGATCTTGTGGAAGAGATTTGGACAACTTAACCATTTTAGGATTTTCTGGGGTTCCTAAGTTGCATTCTTCCATATCAGCCTTAACAGGTTCCATTTTAGGTCTAAATGGAATATCATTTGAGTCAAACAGATTTTCCAAAGGAGTTAATCCTTTGGGCAAATGATTATCTTTTAAATTGATGATTTCTGTCTCATCTTCTATGATCTCATCATATTCCATCTTTTTCATATTATGCATGTCTTTTTCTATGAATGTGGTTGGGTGTAGTAAATGAATTGCATTTTCTCTTGAAATTTCTATTTTTTGTTCTTTTTCTTGATCAGATTCATCAATAGTTATATCTTCATCTATATTACAGTTAGAAAACTCTTTTTGAAGTGTCAAAAAATTATTGATTTGATTATTATTAACAAATACTTTCCAATTCAAAAGATTGTCTGGTATAGCAGGCCTATGTCTAATCTCAGCTGAAAACTGATGATTAGGGTCAAAAGGTAACTTGCATGTGCTAGAAAACATGGCGAGGCTGTGAGCATGCAAATTTTGTTTCCTGGGAATCTTAGCAAGTTGAGCTTGTAGAACTATGTTGAGAATCTCTACAACTGTCTCTCTGTATTGTTTCAGTCTCATGTCTTTTGTTGAACATTCTCCTTTAATCTGTTGAATGATTAGTTCGGAGTCTCCTATGATTGATACCCTAATAGCTCCTAACTTCTTGACATGTTTAAGCCCTAATAAAAGAGCTTCGTACTCTGCCATGTTGTTAGTGCATTTGAAATTCAACCTATAAGCATGACCCTCTGCATGATTATTCTCAACATTATGTAACCAAATCCTAGCTCCTGCCCCTAGTTTGTTTACTGAGCCATCAAACTCTAAATGCCATAGAATTTCATGTTCATAATCTTCATCAATTGTTTTAAAATGTTTCTTGACAGGAGCTAGTTGTTTAGTTTCTTCTGGTATTTCTTGATCGACTGGTGTTTCCTTGTTTTCAGAAATCTCTTCAATTTTAACGGTGGTTTTGTTTATGGTTTCCAATTCCGGAGCTTCTATTTCAGTAGGAATATCCAACTCAGCATTGTATAAAATAAAAGAATCCATATCAGAATGTATAGAGTAAACAGGGAAGTTTTCAGGCTTCTCATGGCTACTGACTAAGTACTTCATCAAGGTTTCTCTATATAATCTTTTAGGCTGACCAAATACTGAAATAGTTGCATATGACATGTCTAGTTGAATAGATCCTCCAAGTTTAGCACCCCAAGATCTAGACAATAACATACCATATTTAGGTGGAATATCAACAACTACTATGTCCATTAAGACAGACTTAGCAGGGTATTGTACCAAAGTAACGCACAAATCTTTAATCAAACCTAAACATTTTACCTGACTAGAATCAAATGAAAACAAATCTTTGTACAGTCTGGTAATATCTAGATTCAATCTTTCCATTACTCCTTTTGGCATCAAATTGTGAGATGCTCCAGAATCAAGCATTGCATTATGGAGTATCTTGTCATGAACATTCAGGCTTACATAAAATGGAGGAGTTCCTCCACTTTCTGGTTTGCCATTTACCTCGGGGCCAAAAAGAAGTTTGGGTTGATCATCAAGAATATTTACTGAATCATCCAATCCGGTAATGTTAATATTTAGGGACTTGGTAATTTGACTTCTATAGAGCTCATGTTTAGCCAATTCTGATAAAGGAACAGCTATCTTGAGTTTGCCTATTTCAGCCTCTAGATTGAAAGGTTTTTCTGTTTGAGTTTTAGTGTTTTGCACAGTTGGGTTTTCTCTGTTTTTTGGGTCTTCAATGTTTTTCTCTTTTTCATGAATGAAGTTTTGTTTTGAAGATGTTTCTGGACTAACCTCTATTGATTCTTCTACATTTTCTATAGGAGGAAAAGTATTAGACTGTTGTTTGTTATTCGGTTGGTTGTCAGAGACATCTCAATTATTGGATTTGAAGGGTTGGGAGTTATCCTAGACAAAATTTGTACAGGGGGAATGTTTTGTACAGGAGGGATGCTAGTTTTACCTTTGACATTTTGTTTTGCAGTTTTCTGTTTGCTATTCTCTGGCACATCAATCCGTCTACTTCTCAAGTTGTACTGTTTATGAACCTCATAAATTGTTGTGTCATAGCCTTCCTTAAAATCAAAAGTCTCACCTGAATGAGTTTGGAACGTTTCAAGGATATGATTTTCTTGATCATCCTGGGATAGGAAGACTTCTGGTTCATTTTTGTCATCAATTACATTGTTTATTTCTACATCCTCTGTAGGTTCTTCAGAAGTTGAACCTTAAACAAAGTTTTCTTGGAAAGGTGGCCTAATGTTTTGGTCAGGGACATTCTTTCCAATATTTTGATTCAGATTCCTCCTAAAGTTTGGGTTTATTGCAACATTCTGATTATCAGTAGAAGATTTTCTTTCAATGGTCTCTACTCTATCTCCTAATCTTTCCATACCTTTAATGATTGCATCCAGCTTCTTTTCAAAAGCTTAAGGTTCTTCATTCAGAGGCATTCTTCTTTCTGCTCTTGCTCTGGCTCGTTTTTCTATCAGATTTTCTTCTACACTCACCACTATGCTTTGCATTTCTTCTAATGTTTGGGGAGCTCTTTCCCTGAGCGAATAAGCTATATCAGAGTCAAAACCATCTGGAAATTTAACCAATACAGAGTCAGGTGGGGGTCTTAGGTTTTGAGGAACTCCATTATATGCTTCATTGAATCTAATGATGTAATCCTGTACTGTTTCATTAGGTCTTATTCTTAATTTTTTGAATTCTGACAGGATCTGAAGAGGATCCTTCTTTTTCTCCCATCTGTTCAAAAATGCCCTATATAAAGCTGGTAAATCAGCAATAGTATTTGGAGCAAGGGCCCTAAACCATGTCCTAACTTCTCCAGTAAGACTCTGAACGAAAATTCTCATTCGAACATTATCAGTATCAATCTCATAAAACTCAAAGTAATCAGTCATCCTTTTGGTGTGTTGTTGTGCTGTGTAAGTACCTGATCCATCAAAAGGTGTGATCTTACTCTGGTAATCCTGGGGCAAAGCAGGAGGGTTGGCTGGTAGCTGTAAAGGGTCGTATCTATTGGCCATTGGAAGATAAAGTGGGGTAATAGGAGTTGATGGTCTGGCAGGAAGAGATGGAGGAGTAGATGGGGTGACAGGTGTTTGAAAAGTTTGGGAAAAAGTGACTAAACTTGGAGATGCTTCAGTAATTACAGAGATGTTTGAACTTTCTTCAAAGTTTTGTTCAGTCTGAATAGAGTTATGTAATTCTCTATCAAGATGATGCGAAACAAATCTGTATTGCAAATCTTCAAAGAACAATGGATCTGGAACTAATCTGGATAATTTAGTTTCAGAAAAATTCACAAATAAAGATGTTTCAAATCGTGCATCAAAAGGAATGTCATCAATATATATAATTTTCACAGGACAAGATGCAGATCTAGAAAGTGGTCTAGAACTTCTTGTACTCTCCTGACTTCCTCTTTCAGAACTTTCTTGACTTCCTTGTCTTCTAAGAATCCTAGGAATCAGATTTGGATTTTCAAATATTGGTGGTGGATTGGGGTCAGGGTTTGACCTAGTATGTCGAATCCTTTCTGAAGCCAGTTTTCCTGGACTATGTGTTTTTTTTTTTTTTTTGGATTTTTTATTTTAATTGAAAGAATAAATACAACTTCTACAAATTCTTCAAGAAATAATGATGTGTGATTAAAATTTTCTCAAAGATCTGTTAAACTAGAGAATCTGATTGAATATTTTGAAACTAAGGTTCAGTATATAAGCTAAATCAGAGATAGACTGAAGCAACATTTATTTACTTTTGCAATTGCAGAGCAAAAGCAATTTCAAAGGCTACCTGGCTGATCTTCAGACTCTGTCTATAGCTTATAAGTGAACAATATTAACAATAAAAATGATTCAGGTCCCCAGTATGGTCGCCACTATGTTATCACTCAGGTTTTCCTTGAAGTTGTGGAAAAAGAAAGTATACCCGAGGTAACCACAAACCAACCTTCAGATGCAGAATCTAGCCAATCTGCATCCAGAGAGGGCTCTCTCTTTATAATTTATCTTTGTTCTTAGAAGGTTTTAGGCTAGTTATAGATCCAAGAGTTTGTTTGAAAAATGGTGGAACCCACAAACTAAGGGCAAGATTGAAAGTTTTCAGTCCACTGGGCTATGGAGTCAAAGGATGGCTTTACTGGATTTCTATTCTACACACAAGATGGCTTTATAGGGCAAGATAGCTAGACAGAGAACAATCCTTAAAATTTAAATTGGATGGGATGATTTTGAAGGGATGAAAGGCAACTAAGAATCTTTCACCATGTTCAAAAGAAAGAAATGAGATAATTACAAACAAAGAGCAATGAAGAATTCTTTATTACAGTAATCAAGAATGTTTAAATTAGAAAATCAAGAGCATTTAAGAATTCATGCTTATAACCAATTTAGAGGAAAACATTAAGAACAATCACATCTGAAATCAGAGTACAATTAAGTAAATTCTGATTCAATCCTTTATGTAAATTATTCAGAAATGGACACAATGATATTATAAACTGAAATAAAACTTAAGACATAGGGTAGAAAGACTTATTGAACTACAGTCCAACACATGAATCCTGCAAAAAGTCCTGAGCTTCAAATTGCCATCCAGTAAGCCACGAATAAATTTCTCCAAAATGCTTTTATTCCAAAAATCTCAATGTTACAGCAAAGTAATAGAATCCACCCTCAATACTTCCTTTGAGGGTTTATTTATACAAGAAAATCTTGAAAAAATCTCACACTAACCTAGCCAATAATCTAGGGTGACTAAGGAGTAATTTACAAATAAACAAGAGACAAATGGTCTCGTGGATAGAATAATAGGTAACTGCTGATGTGATGTTTCCTCATTTTGCTGATGTGCTGGAGGTAAGTGCTGAGATAGGGCTCGGTGCTGTCCCTTGGAGTAAATTCTTTGCTTGTTTGATACTCTTTGTCTTTAAGGATACTCTTTAACCTGTTCAACTGATACTCTTTCATCTGTGCTCATTTTTATCTTTCACATAATAGTAAAAAGATAAAATTCTCATCCTGAAGATAATTTTCATAGAATTTCCAATAGGTCTTTCCACCATTGATCGTCTGGTATTATAGTCCTCTTGAGTTTTCTCAATGTCTCATCAGCCTCTGTGAGTTTGTAAAAAGTGGGCTCATCAGGAATCAAATACTTTATTTCATGTTCAAGATGAAATAAATTCTTCAATCTGTCATATATATTTTTCCCTGTTGGCAACGTTGCTTCTGGTAGACTGATAGAACTAGTAGTTGTATTTTGAGCATGGCTCTCTATTTTCTTGACATAGGTTTCTAGTTCCATTATTTGGTCCTCTGTGAGCATGGGACTGGGTAACCCATTGTCCAATAAAACTTGAAATTTTTCTCTGAAAGCATCAATATCAGCCAAAATCTCTGAACATTTCCTTTCTAAATTCCGCATAAAAGTTCTCTTGATGAAAACTCTTTTTATTATCAAAATAGTGCCGGTTCTGTCTTCAATTCCTAATCTTGCAAGCTGTTGCTTTGTTCGGGTGTTCAAAAATTGAATGAGTTGATTGGCCTGCTCAGGTCTACCTCTTAGTTCATCTCTTGTTCTGTTTATTTCTTCTTGAGCTATTTTAATCAAGTCATTTTGTTCAAAAATTGCTTGAATAGAGGGCCAAATACTTTTTATTAATTCAATTATATTTCCCCAAAGAATTTGATTTATTTCCTTCAAAGGCTTTTCTAATGAAAGATCTTTCTCTAAAGCCTTAACTAATTTGTCCAATATTTTGATTTCCCTGGTATTTTCAGCAACTGTCTTTTTAGATGTATCATACTTCTGCTCCAAATATTTTAATTGTAACTTAGTGGTTTGAAGTTCTGTGACTCTTAATTGTAGACTTTCCATTTGTTTTATTAATTCATCAGAACTCAAACCAGAAGTGTTGACCTGTTCTAGCTCTGTTTGTTGCTTTGATATGGTAGTACCTGTGGTTGTAGCATGTTTGATAGCTTCCTTTTCTTGTAAATCTTGCTTTAATTCCTTCTCTGTTTCACTTAGTCGCTCAGTCATATTTAGGAGCAACTTCATTACCTCTTCTTGTGAATTCCCCTTTAAAACTTCTTGGGTCTGGGGGTGCCTTGAGGCTGGCAATTTCAACTACTTTCTCAGTGTAGCTATGTCATCATCTTTCTTTGATCCAGGTGGATATCGGTGGCCACCCACCTATTCCATTTGGACCAGCACCATCAATTCTTGCAGATTTTCACATTCAGCACAACTTACTATTTTTAGCAGGTTTTCGGGTCCTCCACTCTCGGAGCCGTTTTGGGGGCTTAATGATCCAGGTAGATATTGGTGGCCACCCACCTATTCCATTTGAACCCCCATCATCAGTTCTTTCAGTTTTCAAGTTGCAACAAAACTTACTATTTTTAGCAGTTTTTCGGGTCCTGAACTTCCGGAGCTGTTTTGAGGCCCTAAACGACATTTTTTGGGAAAACGGAGAGCAACATGGGTCCATGGACCGATGTTGCTCGTTCAAAAATTGAAGTCCTCGGATAGATCTTTCTAACGAGCTATTGAACGCGTCAAACGGAGATCGGGTGCCAAAGTTATGCCCCGGGTAGTTGAACCACCAATTTACCCAAACGGGCGCCCACAGTTTTGGCGCCTCATCTCCTACGGTTAGGTTTTTGGACGTTTCAGATTCTACATTGTTTATCAACAATAAATAGGCCCTCGAGCCTCATTGTAACACAGTTCAGAGGTCTGTAGCCATCACATCTCTTCTCAGAGATTCGCTACCAGCACCCTAGCTATTTTATTTCCATTATGCTTGTAAGCATATTTCTGTTATTTGATATTAATGAAATGAAGCATTATTTCCGCTGCATCTCTATGTTCATGGTTATCTCTGTATTCTGTTGCGTTCCTGCATAAAATCCGGATCAGTGGTATCAAAGCAGGTATGCTCTTTCTTTGTTTTTCTTTGCATCTCCCCAACGCAGTCAGGGTATAAGGAGTTAGGGCTCGATCTGGTTGAACCCTTGTAATATCAGCCTCGCAAACCCCGATGACCTCCCATGGTGGAAGAAAAGAAAGACGAGGGAGCAGGAGATCCTATCAAAATACTGCTCGAGGAGGCCCTCGAGAAACAAAGGAACGTGATGATGGATAACTTTGCTCAAATCCTTCAACGACTACCCACATATGGCGCATCTGCATCCAACAGCCACTCTGGAGGCGCCACTCCCTTCAAGGTACAGGTAAACTTTGACATTCCTATATTTGAAGGAAAAATAGATGCAGACGCTGTAGAAAAATGGTTAAATTTGTTGGAAGGGTATTTCTCGGTCCATGACTTCTCTGACCGAGAAAAGATTATTTTTGCACTCCTCAAAGCCGCCCCCCTTGTCAAAGACTGGTGGGAAACCTACCGTGAGCAAGAGGGCGAAGGGGAACCCTCTCTGTTCTCGACCACACCCACTTGGAATTCGTTCCGAGACGGCATCAAGGAACAATATTACCCTGTGGGGAGCTATGAGGACAAATACATCCAATGGACCATGCTGCGGCAGCAAAAGGATCAAGATGTGCACGAACTGACGAATCTGTTCCATACCCTGCGCACAAAGTTGGGTATTAAAGATTCAGAGAGAAATTTGGTGCTCAAGTACCGCGGCTGTCTGCACAAACACATTCAGGAGGAAATGGAGTTCCTCGACATTACATCGCTTGGCACGGCATATCGCTATGCCGCCAAGATCGAGCAGAAATTTAAGCAGAAGAAGCGAGACTTTGGATCTGCGAATCCGAAAGGTGCCCCTGAATCGAAGAACAAGGGGCAAGGCCAAAGCAACGCGATTCAAAACAACACCACAAATCCAAAGAAGGACACAGGGAAGTGGTGTGAATTTCATAACAGCCCCACTCACAGCACAAACGAGTGTCGGGCCAAACAGTCTTTGGTGGCTGAACTAAAGGCACCCGAATCAGATGCATTTTCTGATCCTGAGTTAGAACTAGAAAAAGGCAATGACAAAGGGAAGCAGATCATTGATGCGGATCCCAGTGCCATTGTTGCCACCACCAAGATCCAAAAGGAGGGTCCAGAGGATCCAGAGGAGGGGGAGCGCCTCTTCCAGTCGTAGATGTGGGTGAAGGGTTCTCCGCTGCAGTTTCTCGTCGATAGCGGAAGCCAAAAGAACCTCATTTCAGCAGACGTCGTGAAGCGGCTCGGCCTACCAACCATAGCACACCCGCAGCCATATACCATCGGGTGGCTCCACCCAGGGAGAGATCTCTGCATCCGCCAGCAGTGCTGACTTCCATACAGTATCAAGCCATTCACGGATGAGGTATCGTGTGATGTTGCTCCTCTTGATGTAGTTGATGTATTATTGGGCCAACCATACTTGTGGAGGCGACATGCTGTGTATGAGTCTAGGCCTTGTGCTGTTATTATTACTTTGGGAAATAACTTGTACAGGATACCGGAGGTAGTACCGCCTCCTGCCATCTCTTTGACTACTGCAAAACAACGCAGTAAGATCCCAAACTAGGAAATTCATTTTCCTTACGATTCACTCACAGGGAAAGAATAATTTTGTGGCCACAACCTCGAAACAGGGCTCCCTTTCACGGCTGTAGCAAATGGACAAGGTCATGGAGGAATACGATGACAATTTCTCCTCACTCATAGAGGTTCCTCTACAGTGTCAGGACAAGCACTCCATTGATCTGACTCCTAATGCACCATCACCTGATGTTTCCATACATCCTGCAACTACACATACAGAATCCAAACATTTACTGTATGAGGCTGATAAAGAAACCAAATTTACTAAACGCATCCAGCATGTCCACCCGCAGGTCCATAACATCTTGAACACATATAATACTCAGTTCAACAGAATTTGCCTCATCTCATGGAGGATCTCAACGCAATGGGGACCATTGCTTCCTAAGGAGGGAGGAATGATCCAGGTGGATATCGGTGGCCACCCACCTATTCCATTTGGACCGGCACCATCAATTCTGAAAAGATTTCACATTCAGCACAACTTACTATTTTTAGCAGGTTTTCGGGTCCTCCACTCTCGGAGCCGTTTTGGGGGCTTAATGATCCAGGTGGATATTGGTGGCCACCCACCTATTCCATTTGAACCCCCATCTTTAGTTCTTTCAATTTTTAAGTTGCAACAAAACTTACTATTTTTAGCAGTTTTTCGGGTCCTGAACTTCCGGAGCCGTTTTGAGGCCCTAAACGACATTTTTTGGGAAAACGGAGAGCAACATGGGTCCAAGGACCCATGTTGCTCATTCAAAAATTGAAGTCCTCGGATAGATCTTTCTAACGAGCTATTGAACGCGTCAAACGGAGATCAGGTGCCAAAGTTATTCCCCCGGGAAGTTGAACCACCAATTTACCCAAACGGGCGCCCACAGTTTTGGCGCCTCATCTCCTACGGTTAGGTTTTTGGACGTTTCAGATTCTACATTGTTTCTCAACAATAAATAGGCCCTCGAGCCTCATTTGTAACACAATTCGGAGGTCGTAGCCATCACATCTCTTCTCGGTCGCTACTGACACCCTAGCTATTTTATTTCCATTATGCCTGTAAGCATATTTCTGTTATTTGATATTAATGAAATGAAGCATTATTTCCGCTGCATCTCTATGTTCATGGTTATTTCTGTATTCTGTTGCATTCCTGCATAAAATCCGGATCATTCTTCTTTATTAATGCCTCAATACTTTTAATGTCTTTGGGGTTGTGACCCAAGCCAATGATTATGTCTTCTAGAGACTTTATTCTATTATCTTTGGCCTGAGAAGAGGCCTTCTCAATTTGCAATTGGGCACTTGTGTTATTTAAAGAATCTTGCAGCGTTAGGGCTGCCATGGTCTTATTAGTCAGAGTGGAATACACCATTTCCCCAGTTTTTTTGTGCAGCTCTATCTGGTCTAAAGGATGAATATCCTTAGCCAGGACCTCAAAATTTGTTCTAATATAATCAGCTGCTCACATGGGTTTTGGCACCTTTGACTTGAAGTGGCTCATCATCATTTTTCCTTGTGAAATGTCAAATGCCGACATTAACCTTTCCTAATTATGGGGAGCCATTTTCAGATATTGATCATATACCTTCATTCTTAATGGATCATTCTTTGCCTTTATATTAATGAAGGTTCTTTTTATATCCCCTGTATCTGTTTTTGGTGGTCTGGAAGAGGATACCTCAGTACTCAATTGCTTTTGTAAAGCTTTTTCTTTCTGTCTTGTGTTTGTTTCACTAACTGTGCCGGTTAGTTGACTGTCTTCCCTTCCATCATCAAACACTTCATCTATGATTTCCACATCTGGAAGTGGATCTGATTTATGTTTTTTGGCTTGATGTATTCCTGAGGGCTCTTTAAGAGGAGTAGTGTCTGGAACCTGCCTTTTCTTTCCTATCTCCATATTGGATGGAGTTTGTAATTCTGAAACTTCAGGATGCTTTACTGGAGTGGGAGAAACTTGGGTTTGTTCAGGTGCTTTGGAAGTTTGTGGTTTCTCTGACATGACCAAAGTTTTAATGACCTGAATTTCAGGTTCCTTTCCCTTGCCTTTTGGTTCTGCTGCCACTGGTGGACTGCCTTCCTGTAATGTTTGCTGTAGATTTGCTGCTGAAGAAGTGCCAATGTGGGGTACCTGCACTTGACCACAAGATTCTAGGTCATACTTCTTCTCGAGATCTTTCATAATTTTGTTCATTTTGTCAGCTTCACTTTCTTCCTCAATAAGTGTTCCTTCAACCCATTCATCTTGATTCGCATATTTTTCTAGTTCAGGAATCTTGTGGTGTATATAAGGGGATGATTTGTTCTTTAATCTCTTTTCACAAATAAAACCAAATGGGTCATAAGGAACCCAACGAAAAGTTCTTTGGAACTTGCTTTGTAATATATTTTCTGCCTCTTGCTCGGCCTCCCTAGAGTTGCAGATGAAAGGACCTAATTGACTCTTGATCCTTAGTTGGGCTTTCTTCTTCACACTACAAAAATGGATCACATCTGAATTATTCATTTGCCTGAAATATTCCAAGGCAAAAATCCTCATGGGCACATATCTTGGCAACTTGAATTGATGTAATTCACATCCATAAATTCTGATGACTATATGGTTTTGATATAAATACCAATCTCCAACTTTATAAGTCCTTGAAAGCTGCAAGGTGTTCTTTATTTCATTACTGAGCCTTGCGGGGGGAATTCCTGTCAACAAGGTTGTTGCAGGATATACAAACTGATCAATGAACTCAGTGTAGGAATAGGGAGAATTAGAGGAAGAATGAATTATGGGAGACCAAAATATAACTGACCTAGGGTTTCCCTTGGCATCAAGCTTTTTAACAGGGAAAGGGAACTTTTCTGATTGATAGAAGATAATGAGATGATAAATAACTGAGGAGTATTTGAAAACTTTCTCATCATCTAGCCTCATGAACTGATCATGGATCTTATTGGCTATGAAAGAGGCAAAGTCATATTTAACTTCAGGAGGCTGCCCAAGAGTAAAAATAGACAGCAAAACCAGGGTTATCTCATCAACATATTCACTGGTATTGAAACCCAAGACAAAAGATATCATATTTAGGATGAGCCTTCCCAACTTAGTGAAATAATAAAAACCATAGGGAGGAAGTCCCTTAGGTTGATGTTCTGGCAGCATGAAATTCTGGCAAATGGCCTTCAATTTTTCTGGGGTCAATTGATTAGATTTTTCAATCAATGCTTCTATAGACAACGGTGCTAGTTCTTGGTCTGGTTCAAAGTGTAGCATTGCATTGATAGCCTGGGGAGTAATGGGAAACACAACACTCTGATCAGGAGGTATTACAGCCCTTTGAGTGGGATCATAGTTTGAATGGCAATACTGGATGATTTCTGGGGAAAAAATGACTGAAGGGATGAGATACCTTGGGAGATTGGATTCCCACAATCCAATAACATCTTGCCCCTTTGAAAAATCGTCTCTGCAGCGACAATAACTCAGAAGGGGACTTTCATCAAAATGCAAGTCTTTAATCTGGAAATCTTTATCTACCAAAGGTAAATATTCTAACTCTCGGTGAGGGGCATTCAGTGGAGTTACATTCAAAGCTGCCGGGGCCTCCATTTTGGTTCTTGTGGATTCAAAACGGAGGTTTCTGGTTTTTTCACAGGCCGGGCGTGATTTTGATCTTACTGAGGGAAATTGGCACAATTGCAGGTTCAGGGGAACAATTTACAGTCGTAAAACTCAGAGAATGATCTTAGGAATATGATTTAAACACTGATTCAGCGAAAAACAAAGAAAACAGAGTTTTATTTGCAGTTCGGGGCAGAATAGGATAAATACCTATTCTTGGAGGAAAGTTGGTTTTTAACAGGTACCAGGTGGTAGCAGACGGATACTTGAACACAGGCCTGGCGAAAATCTGGAGCGAAATTGATTTGAACAGTGGATTTCAGTGCAAATTTGAAATTCGTAGCGGAAAGCACAGTAGCGTTCAAACGAGTGAAAATGACATAAAAACACGCAATTTTGTTTTATTCCCAAAGTCAAAAGAGGGGTTTTATTTTTTCGAGGAGTGACGTCACATTGGTACGGGCTAACGTGGGCCAGGAGGGCCGGGCGGTAAACGGGATAGTCCCCACACCGCTTATTGGCAAAGGTGGTATTGATCGCGGGGGGAGCGATTCCTTTGGATCGTTGCCACGTGGACGGAGGACTGGTCAAATACCACCAATCCCCCGCACGTTAAAACTCTGACAAAGGATGGGTAGTGGAATTGACGTGGAGCGTCGATCTGCGGAGGTACGATCCAACGGTGGAAAGGGATGTGGAGTAAGCGAAGGTTTAAGGTGCGGGCCCGTCGGGTTTTTGAAACAATTAATGTTTAATTTAATCACCCCGGGAGGCTTTTGATTGGTGAATGGAAGGTTATTAATTAATTCAGATAATTAATTAATCCCATAATATAATGGAAAGAGGGGTCGCGGTGGGGTTTTAATTTGTGGTTGAAACGATGGGCGGAATGCCAGGTGGATGGGCCACGGTGGCATAGGGGCTTTTCCAAGGTTTTTTATTAAAAAACAAAACTTCGGGTTTTATCCCTTTTTTGCGTTTAAACATGTATAATATGTCTAAAGCTTTTTTATATATTTTTATTATACGATAAATTAACCGATACAATTAATTTACCATAGGGGCGGGACTATAATATAAGAATATATTTAACCAAAGGGCATATGAAGTGGGTTTTGAGTGAATATTTTGGGAAGTAAATACTTTGGTTAAAACATAATAGATGGGTTTTTTGGGATATGTATGTAAAAGGAGTTATATACTTAGGACAAGGCATTTTCTCTAGGGATTTAGTAAATAGAGTTAGATGTAAATATGACAAAGGGACAATGGAACTCAAAACACTTTGCTCATCTAAGAAAGTGATATTTTCTGAAGTAAATTGCAACATCTCATCTTCAACACTTAAACTTAGGATAGTAAGTTATTTTGAGGGATTTTTATGGAATTTTGTATAATTTTCCATAAGCAAAATAAGATTTTACTTAGGACAAGGTTAAAGGTGAATGATTATAATGATGAATTATCTCAAGTACTTAGGACTTTTTGATCATTCGGCCGAGGGTCCGGTCCCTCCAAAAGTCAAGGAAATGCCTTGAGCCCTTTTGATCTCCAAGTACCCTAGTACTTTGGGGGAAATTAGTAAAACTTTAAGGGGAAAGTGATGAGGGAAGTTAATGATTTTGATTTTGCTTGCTGTGATTTTCCAGTGTATTTCCTGCTTCAATATTTGTGATGAAAGTAAAGGATCAAAAACATGTAGCAGCATCATTCATCAGATAAACTTTGTAACACCATCTACCTACCCTATCTACTACTACCATTTTCTCTTCTTTATTAGGGTGCATTTAGACTTGCAAACCCTTATCAATCTTTTCTCTTTACATGATAAATCTATCTATTTCTACCCTTATTACATCCAAGGACTCAGATTAAACTGTTGAACACCTTTTAATAACTCTACCTATCTACTTATCTGCCAAGATTAAACTGTTTGGTCAGATATTTATTCTCTATTCTATAACATGAAATTGAAATATGAATAAGTCAAGTTTAAACAGTTTGACTATTCATGAATTGTGGCAAAATTTTGACAAGCTGCACACAATTGCTTTATTACAAAAATGAAATAGTAGTGGCATTTGGATTTGTACACTTTCCTTGGTCTATTTTTTGCTTGGGATTCATTTCTTTCACTTTTTTGACCATTTTATTTTTCTTACCCTTTGATTTTTCTTTTAGGATATACCCTCTTTACATTTTTAAATTTTTTGATTTTTTGGTTTCTTCAAGAATATGGAACACCTTTGCTTAAGAAAGAAGGTTTGAACATATTCCATAGTTCAATCAAGACAATCATGAAATATGACACCTATTGGTATAGGAGTCTAACAAAGGTAAAATAATGAATGAGAGACTATGGGGAGTTTTATAGACTGCGGTTTGGGTTTAACGGTCGTGGCTAACAGTCAACTTGAGTTTTAACTACATAACGGTATGATTAACGGGTATAATGGAGAAAATTTATTGGCTAACGGGAGGATTAACCGGTATAATGGAGCGTTAGTTAATAACAGAGAAGTGACATGGAGCGATATGAGTGATGGGTGCATCAACGGTTGTGGAGCGGACAAATGATCGTGAGAGTGGAAAATCAGAGGTGGATTTCAGGGGCGAGGGGTAACTCCCGGTTTCTAGTTTTAGGTGTAGGGGGTGCGAATTAACCTGGTGTTACCACGTCGCGGAAAAGTGCAGCCATTGAAACCAGAGTTGAGAACCCCCCCCCGCCTCGCATTAACAGGGAACAAGAGGAGGGGGTACGAAGTTTATCTATGTTGTAGATTTGAGGGAAGTTCAATATCTTCCATTAAAATTTGAAAGTGCTTTATTATCATTATGATTTGGCCGCTTTGTCATCTAGCGACCTTATGATAAAATTCATATGTGCACATATATATGTATTTAATAAATGAGTATTAAACCTCTTTTTGAAAGGTTTAAACATACATGAACTACAACTTTACATTTGAAAATCTGGCACATTTAAACATGCAACCATTATTATTTTGATCACTAAAGCATTAATATTTTTATTTCATGCTTCCCTAACATTTTTTTCTTTTGCCTCCTTTATTTAGAGCAAACTATCCTATGATTTTTTCTGACATGGATGTAATAAAATATAATTTTCGTAACATTTTCAAGAGTAATGATTAATTCATGACAAGGTTGGACCTCCAATCACCAACGCATAGGGTTTTAAGGATGTCACGGAAAATATATAATTGGTTCAAACCCTAATGCACATGTTGAGGCATAGGACCAGTAAAGGGCCTAGGGAAACATGCTATGCAATAAATCCCACTATGATTTCCTGTGATGTCTATGAGCCTATGCCCATAGAGGCATAAGTTAAAAATAGAAAGGGGGGTCACTTTATTTCTAAATTAGGGTTTCTCCCAATCCATATTATAGTGAACATAAGGGGAGCCAAAAATGAAATATTTCTTGTCGACATGCATTGCTTCTGCTAGTTACGATACATACTAGGGAAATATAAGTTTTGAATTAATGGGAGTCTCTTGGCACGTCACCAAAGTGACACACCTTCGAAACCCTAATTTAGTTATAAGGTCAACATTTGATGCAACACATGACGCGTGGGGGAAACATGTAAAACACGTATAGGGACAACATAAGAGTTCGACATAAAGGGGGAGAGGAGAGTAACAAGTTAAGAGTTTGATAGAAACCCTAATGGGTTGAGCAAGAAAAATGGGTGGAACCTAAACTTTGAATATGCCAAAAATTTTGGGTGGTGTTATAGTTGCTACAGCACTCTCACAATGCTAAATCTGGGCAATTGGCCACATTGTGATAGGTGGAATCTTGGTAAAAAAAAAAAATTTGTCAAAACTTAGTAGAGGTCATGTTATCATACCTTTTTATGTCTATATGAAAACAAGAAGAGGCCACATAATTTTAAACTTGAGTCTTTTAATTTAAATATGACCACCTGAATAACTAAAACTTCAAAAATGTTATACTCTTAACGCACATAAATATCACTTCATAAAACTACTAATTGTGTTTGTAAGTTTTACATATTGAATAATTTATATATAGCTTAATATCATATTTATTTATATTCAATTTTTCATTTAATACTATATATATATATATATATATATATATATATATATATATATATATATATATATTATTTACCTTTTATTTTTTATTTTAATTCCAATTCCCGCCTCAAAAAAAATTCACCCTTCACCCCAGCCTCCCTATTCCTTCCTAAAAAAAATACACCCTTCAAGAGCCGGAGCAAGTGGAACTGTGTGATGGCCATTCTGTGGGATTTTGAGGAGGAATGCTCTACTCCCTTGTATCATTTCAAATAGTTAGTTAACGCCATCGTTGTGGAGATGCACATCGAATTGGCCTTTGAGGGGGAAGTAAGATGCTGCTAACCTTCCTCAACACCCTGCTATCAGGTATTTATAAAATGAACCAGGAGAAATGACCAAGTTGAATCTTTTTCTATTTTCTGATTGCGTTTACCTTGTCAAAAACCCAGATTTTAATGCCTTCAAAGCGAATTTATTGAATATGTTTGATTTTGATGTCTTGAATCTGAGTTGCATGTTGCGTTTGTTGCATTTGCAATAGTGTCTGACCTATCCTAGTATTTTTTGGTCTAGACCCCATATTTGATGTGTCTGTGTCCTGTCAACTTATTGCTGGAAATATTTAAACTATCGAGGCCTTTGAGCAACCCAAAATGTTAAGGAATTGTACCGCTTAGAATATTTTTTTACAAGCCCATGAAACCATCAGATAAATAAAGAATTTGAAGACGAAACTTTTCTTCCTACCCCTTGAAATTGAACATATAATCACTCTTTTCAAAGCTAGTGAAACCATTAGTAGACGACACATAAAAAATTCCCTACAGATTTTTGTCCTGAGAGCTTGCCCCTAATGGATCGGGTGTAGTCCAAAGAGCTTGAAATTCAGATACTTGGGTGGGAATCTCTCCATACAAAAAATTATAGGAGAAACTGAGAACATGAAAATCCTTGAATTTCCAGATCTATTATGGAAGAAACCCTGTCAACTGGATATGTTCCAATGATAAATCTTGAAAAATATGAGAATTGGATGAAACACCATCTCGCATGTGAGGATTTTGACAATAAAATGGTCCTCCATTTTTTGCAAGAATTTCCAAAAAATAATGCAAAATCAAGAGTTCCTCAAATGCAATATTTCTAAGGAGACTTCGCAATGTATGCGAGAGGGCCAAGAGAGAGTTGTCTTCCTCTATGGAGGGGCCATCATTGAAGTACCTTGTCACCATGAAACCCAATATCTTCATTATAAAATAACGAGAGGAAAGTTTGACGAGAGGATCTTTTTGAAAAATGCATTGAAATTGTTGACAAGCACTTGATGGATGCAGTAAAATCCAAATTGACTCATTTTGAAAATGATGAGGCCATAGTGTGCTTATATCATTGTTTGACAAAAAATTTCACTTAATTTTTGTAGACATAGATTCACAATGCAAGAGGGAAATTTTACTGATGCAGAAGTCAGAGGGAAATTTTGAGATTCTACCCAAATTGGGTTGTGAAGTGAAGCAGAGGTATTTGTTAAAAAGTTCTCTATCCAATGCAAAAAAGGAAACTAGGCTTTTTGGCAAACCCAAGGCTTTCCTTCCATTTTATCCATATAAATTTAGGCCCCACTAAACATGAACAAAAGAGACCCTTAGTCATATTCTGGATACTCTTAATATTCCAGCCATAAGTTTCCCGAGCTTGGTGGATCCAAATTCTAATCTTAGTCTTTAGATGAGATTAGAACAACACAATAGCCTACAAGAGTATGGTGCCTGTTAGAGTCAGTTTTTCAGTGATCAAAGATAGTTCCTTTAAGAGTTTTTCATTAACTATTTAGTCAAAAACAATTCTTTTTCAGATACTCTTCAGCAATAATTTTTATCATTGAATGAATCACATCATGATATGCTACTCCTTCACACTTTTTTATCTCAATTTAGAATTCTAAATTCATGTGATTTCATCTCATATAGGTCAAGTTATGGTCTAAACTTCCATGAAAAGTCTTCATTTTTTCACTTAAAAAAGGTAGTCAAAATTCCATTTCATTCATAAAAGTCTTGTGGAAGGAGCTAGCCTATTTTATAGTCCAAAAATAAACTCTGTGCTGTGGGAAATTCTATGCTCTGTTTCTATATTTCGAAGAGAAATGAAAACTTTTCTGAAAAATTATATCTTTGAAATTGCATTATATTAAAGATTTATCTTTAATATTTCAAAAATAATCCTTTGAAACCATAGGTTTTAAATCCTATGAGTTATATTTTTCTATCGTCTACTCCACTATCCATTATCCTCCATCACTATCATGAAATGTTGCATTCATTTATTAGCCTACCATCCATATCAAAATCACTCCCATCATACCCCTACCCCACCAATAAATCACATCCATTGTATGTTAATCCTCCCTCATTTAGCCGATCATACATTGCATCACAGTTTAATCTGATGGCTCATATTACACTTCGCCCCCCCTCATCGTTTGAGACTTAACTTCAAGGGGGTTCTGAAAAGAATGGTATTGTATAGTGACCGCACTACTACGTGTTAGATTCATGTGATTTCGCACCCCCCCCCCCCACCCCCCCCGCAATACGAAAGTACTTACCGCTCTAACACCCCTCTTAAATCCTAATACCTGCTGATACTAAACCGTTGTTTCCTCCCACCAATAAATTCATGCCAACATGGACTAACCTGTCCAATCATACTAATTCACATTTTCTCATGAGCGTTAGCCAATTAATTCAATGGCTAACCATTAGGCAACGTACCCACGCCCATTTTCAAATGGAAAATAAAAAAAATTCCATGAATTCGCCATTGCAAACATGTATAAACTTCTACTTTGTCTTTTCAATATGCTCTGCACATGTTTTCAAATTTATAGCTACCGCTAGAACTCCAATGATAAAATTCATCAGTGTTTGAAGCTTTCTCTTGTAGTTACTGATTTTCTTTTAGTTGTAGAGATTATCCTCAGTCTCGGCCTATTTTTTCTATCACAAAACTCCTGTTTTTCGCCATTACAATAGAGTTAACAATGCCTCCAAAAAACAAAGGACCTGAGCAACCAATAAGTCTGCTATTACATCCTCCAGTTGATTTTCATCACATTCCCTTAGTAGACAAATATTACAAAATACATGAAACATTGTATGATATTGAGCTTTTTGAGTTATATTACCGGTTATAAGACAAATACCTGGATAAATTAGATGACATAGGTCTATGGGACTCTACTTTCCCTCATTTCATCTTTCCTCATGCGCATAGTACCCTAGAGTTTGTTACGAGATGTCAAGCTTGTTAGGAGATTTCCATACTAGAGAGTTATTATCGCTCCTAGAGGAGAGATTTTAGTGACTATTCACATCCATACAATTGAAAACATGATGCAAGCCCCAAACACAGAAGATGCCACACAATTTTTTCGATAAGCCTTGATAGTAATTTACCAGAAATTGGATTTTTCAAAGAGAGCTCAAACTCTTGAGCTATTCATGACATAAAACTACCCATTACCTAAGAAAAACCATCCATTTCCAGCATCCATTTTCCCTGAAAGTTCCAAAGAAATCATCACAGTCATTTCCTACCTTCTGGGTTATTATTCATACCAATGGGTAGATGAAGACATCATAGGGTTTTTGTCCATATTTTCCACTGATTCCAAACCCTCAATCATTTTCAATTACAGTTAGTTTATTGCAGATTCTATCCATGATGAGTTTGTGAGATTCACAAATGAATAGGTTTTCAGTTATGCCTCTATGTTAGTCTACTTATTCTTGTACTCTCAGGGAGACAAATTTAAGTTTTCTCTACAGAAATTGGATGAAGAAGGCCACCAACAGTCAATCATCTTCTAGACTTCATTAGTCATGAAGGAACATAAATAGTATTCTTATAAACAGTTTGTGGAATTGTTTCTTCAACCAACACTTAGTTTGTTGAATAACACTCTAGAGCTAAGAATTAGTGAAGAGATTAGGAAGGTATTACAACTGTCAGATCAATTTAGAATAGGGGGTTGGTATCTTTACCAAAATCATAGAGAACTCAGAGTTTATGGATGTGAACTTCCCCCTTATGATTTTCCCAAATTCCTCCCCATGAGTATTTTTGCATTGGAATATATTAGAAAAATGATTAATGCCAATGAAGTGCATTTTTTCTCTGCTAAAAATAAATCTTAGTTTAAAATCAAAACAAAGATAGGCCATTTTATCTATAATAACAAGATAATGGGGGAAGAGGCAGATAATTTTTTGAAAGAAATGCAATTTATCCCTAGCTTTAAATGGTATTATGATTTAGTTGGTGTCATTACCAAAACCGAGGGTGTAAAATAAATCTACAACATTTTTTCATGCACCTTGACCAGATATTGAAAAGTAAATGAATCAACTTGAATGGACAAAAGGTACGCTACATGAGGCTGAAGAGAAAAAATTATCTACATTAGCATTGCAGACTTCAATTGCACAGGAAAGAGCAGGGAAGAGAGTTAGAGAAGATCAATCATCTCCAATGACTAATTCATCTAGAAAATATTTCAATATTCACTACAGGAAGAAGACAAAGCTAAATCAAAAGGTCAATCCGAGAAAGGAGTCAGAGAAAGAAGTAACCATCATCACTAAAGAGACACACCCTTCCACACAGGCAGGTCATAAAGGCACCTCTACTACTCCTACTACTTCTACTATTTCTAAAGAGAAGAAAACAACAAGTCATAGATATCATCAAACATAATATTCTCAAGATTAGCAAAAGGCCATTCAAACTAGCACAACTACTACAGGGGAAAAAGAGAATTATGTCTTTAAAAATTTCAAATAAATGAAGTTGAAGAATGAAATTTTGAAGATAAGTACTTATAATCATTTTTGGAAACAAACTCCTGGTTCACAAAGTAAGCTTCTTTCACCCTTCGATTCTGAAAAGGGGAAAATGCATTTTTCATTTCTTCAAGCACAGATCGCACAACTAAAATCAGAATCAGACTATAAAAGGGATACATTTCAGTTTGACACAAAATAAATCCATCCAATAGATAAAATGGAGCTTTGCAGGAAAACTGGTGAGATGATTTCATCAAGTCTCAGTAACACTGCTTTAAGCTTATCAAAACTGGAGGTTTCATTGGCAAATGTGTAGTCACAGCTGAAATTGGAGAAGGTATCTTCATTTGCAAAGGGTACAAGAATTAAAACCTTATAAGATCTGGTGATAAATATTGGATATGATCCATCCAATGTGAATGCAATTTAAGAGATCATTAAGAAGAAAAATTTTGACATAGAAACATTAAGGAAGCAACTAAAAATCCTAGCTATAGATGATCCTTTGGCAAAGGATATTGAAGAAAATTAAACTCAAAAAAAAATTGATGAAGTTGAAAAATGGAGCAGAATTCTCAATTTAATCAAATGGAATTAGAGTTAGAGAATATGATAAAGGAAAAGGAAGCAACAGTGAAAACATCAAAGGTTCCTTTAGAGGTAGTGCCACTAGCAGCCATTCCTATAGCTCAAATTTCTACAACAAGCACTGCAGATGGAGCTAATCAAATTACCAAAGTATTTCAGAACATGTCCATTCAAGAAGACGAGATAAAAAAGCTGCAGGATCAGGTAAAATTATTACAATTATAGAAAACTAATGTCAATAGTTGACATGCAGCTGAAGCACAAAGGGACAAATAGTTGATTGAAAGGTTGAAGAAAGAACAAAAAGAATCTTCCATTGGTAATACTTTGGGCTAGATGAAAGAGATAATAATTTGGGCAGACATCACTGAGTTCATCACTGAAATTTTGTGAAGTATACAGATCATCTTTGAGAAAAAATATTTGATCCAAAAGGAAAATGACACCATTACCGCAATCAAAGAACATGTGGGAGAAAAGGCTGCAAGAAAAAAAAATATCATTAGATTTATGAATTCAAAGAACGGGTATAGGCTGGACGAATTGGGCATTGAGGACATAACATAAACCATACAAGAAGTGAAGAAAGTGCTGACAAAGAATAATTTTATTCTTCGGCTTGAAGAAAAATGTCACAGTCTAGAGGTTGCACTTCAAAGATTTTTCAGCAGGATAAAGTCTCTAACACAAAAATGATTGCCTTCTCTTTTTGTAATTAATGATAAATTGATGACCATAGATGAATATGGAAAGAGACATCGGGAAATTTCCAAGGATACTACCAAGTTTGCAAATATTAAAGGCACATTAACAGGAAAAGCATTGTTGGGAGCAATAAGAAAGGACATTTACATTCAGTATAAAATCAAACATGTCTTTTTGGTGAAGCTAACTTTTGCTAACACTAAAATGAAAAGACCCTCTAACGGATGTTTTTGAGAAACCCCTTATAAAAATACCCCAGACATTCGTTTCTATCGGAGGTTACAAGAGGAGGTTGGTGGGCGAACGTTTTTGCAAATGCATTTTGTCAAGAGCAATTATCACCATAAAACACACCAGTACGTTCAACATGAGAAGGCACAGCTATGCACAAAACATTGGTACACTGGACACCGTGCTCTCCATACACACGCGCCCAATTCGTTTTATTTCTATAGCACACCGGTCCTTTACAACACTTCTGCACCTGTTCCTCATAAAACGTGAGTGAAAACAGAAACTTCCCACTGTGGAATGAAGCAAACGCATCGGTGCACCCTTAAAACCCCACGCACCAAAACAGGGTTAAAACCGCACAAAACATTGGCACACCGAACACCATGTGCTCCATACACACCCGCCTGGTGCATTGTATTTTAATAGCACACCGGTTCTTTACAACACTTTCGCACTGGTGCCTCATAAAAAGTGTGTGGAAATAGAAACCTCCTGATGCATAATGAAGCAAACGCACCATCGTGCCCATAAACCCCACACACTGAAACAGGGTTAAATAAAAAAAAATTATGGCAAAAAAACCACACAAAACATTGGCACACCAGACACCGTATGCTCCATATACACCCTCTCGGTGCATTTTATTACTATAGCGCCGAGGTGATTTACAAAACGTCAGCACCAATGCCGTATAAAAAGCGGGAGAAAACAAAAACCACTCGGTACAGAATGAATAAAATGCACCGGTGTGCCTATAATCCCACGCACCGAAACGAGGTTAAATAAAAAAAATTACGGCCAAAAAACAACACAAAACATTGGCACACTGGACATCGTGCGCTCCGTACACACCCTCTCGATGCATTGTATTACCATAGTGCACCAGGGCTTTATAAAACGTCTGCACCAATGCCTCATAAAATGCATGTGAAAACATAAACCACCTGGTGTGGAATGAAGAAAACACACCAGTGCCCCCATAAAATTTGGTGCAACGAAATAGGGTTAAATATAAAACAAAAAAGTTACGACAAAAAAACAACATTTTTCACTTTTTTCTGTGCTACAGAGCTCTCAAGCACCGATGCAATTTATCCGTGTCTAAGCTGCCATGACATCGGTGCTCCCATTGCAATCATTTCACACACTGCTGCTATGCATTACCTAGCAATCTCTAGCTTGAATTTTGCAAAACGGTGGAAAAAATTTCTTTTGAAAATTCTACAGCCAATATGCCTCCTCGACGGGAAAATGTACAAGTATTTTTCTTTTTTCTCCATAATTAAGCCTTTTAGCGGATTAGAATTTCAAATAACCTTAAAATTAACCATTTAAAAGAAAAAAAATTGTCGCACGGTGCGCTCAAGTTGTATAGCTCGCACCAGTTTGTAGTGTTGCCTGTAAATTTGCAGGCCACACCACAACCGGTGCTAATGGTATCTACACCAGTTCTAGGGTGGTACCAATAGGCGCACCATGTTATTTTTAAACAATTTAAAAAGTGTGGTGGGGTCGTTTACCAGGCCACACTATTGAGAATGTGGAGTAGCGGCAACACAGTGCATTAACTGGATTATCCACCCCGGGGCGGGTAATGTTTTCAGCACACCGCATTCCACATTTCGACATGGTCAATGGTTCGACCTGGTAAATTGGTGCTAACCGTATCCGAACCGATTCCAGGGTGGTATCGAAGACGCTTCATGTTATTTTAAACTTTTTTAAAAAGTGTGGTGCGATGGGTTACCCGGCTGCACTGTTGACCTAGTGGAATAACAGTGACGCAGTGCATTGACCAAAATAGCCACCCTGGGATGTCTATTTTGTCAGTGTACAACTTTCCATATTTCACCTACGTCAACGGTATGGCCTTGTAAAAGACAACACCGTTCACTATGTCATGATGGCAAGAGGTCGATCTTCTGACTTAACTATATTCCCTGGGGCATAGAGTTTAGTTAGAGCACCGCCCTCCTGACATCATACATAGTCAATGGTGCCCTAAAAAAATTTCTAGAGCACCGCCCCCAGTGCGCTGAATATTATTAGTTGCACCGACTCCAGTGCACTCCATAGAAAGATGCATCGGGACCAGTGCGTGACTGTTTTTTTGGTGCACTGACTATTTTTTTATTATTTTTTCAAAGAAAAATTATATGTATATTTCTAAATACATGTCTCATTTAATTAAAAAAATTGTGTTTAATATGTCAATCATTCAGAGACGTGAAAGGAGAGAAGAGGGGGAACAAAAAAAACAACAGGAGGAGTAGTATAAGATGGTTGGCTTGTGGGAGGCACGAGAGAGGGAGAGAGATGCGTACCCTTGCCCTATTACAACAGCTACGAAAGGGCACCTAAGGCAGGTAGGCCTCATCACGTTATATGAGGAGGCTAATTCCTTAAAGGGCCATAGTTTTTTTTTGAGAAATCTTATCCAAAACTAGAATGCCCAGCAACATGCATTCCGGGTTGGTAATAACCAGTGGTACGCGCCCATTGAGGAGGATATTTATCTCATTGCAGGGATATTTAGGAGAGGGGTGGATTTTCCCTCATTCCCAGAGGTTCCAACTAGTTGTATAGTAGGGATTCAGTTAGTTTACTCCCATAGATACATTGGAGAAAATTTATTGTCTCCTACAGAGTTTCAGGTCGCTAGAGGTCAGTTGCGTATTGGTGCATTTGGTAGTGAGGAGGTGTAGTGCCTCTCACTTATCATTTCCACCATTTCGCAGAACACCAGTGATGGGAAACGCATTAGTTGCTCACTTCTATATTATGTTGATTCTTTAGTACAAGAGCGATGACTTGTCAGGTGTTTTGCCATTTTTTTATGACAGTTCTATACAACCTTAGATAGATGTCATGCTCATGCACAAGGGAGGGTGAATTTCCCTTTTGCTTCAGAGCTTTTTTGTTTATTATTTGAGAGGCTTCCAGAGACAAGGCCTACTTTTCTTCGGCAGCCTCGTAGGTTGATGTTTCAGGCACACATGCACATGTGGGGGAAGATGATGCACAAGAGGGATGAGACTCTATTTCCAGCGAATATATCGCATGATGCACTGGAGTTGCTAGCCAGTGTTGATGAACATCCATTCATTATGGTCCCTTGTCCTTACGCTGGCTTGGATTGGCGAGGGTGTGCCAACATCCTCTTCACAGCTGATGAGCCGCCAGATGATAGAGGTAATATTACTATTTTATATATTTAAATTTATTTTAGCATGTTCTTTAACTTGTTTTTATTAAATTGTGTAATGAAATTATTTAATTATTTTCGTGTACTTGTATATATTTTGCAGACATTGGATCTTTTGATGGCAATGACATGCTTGCACCACCACATGATCCAGGTGTGGATCCTGATGATGATCAGGGCATGCCAGATGCCAAGGATCATTAGGAGGCCGGTGCAGAGAGACCTGTTCCTGCTAGTGCATCGGTACTGCCTTTCTTTAGGCACGGTCGACTTTATGCTAGGTACAGGATGGAGTTAGGTGACCAACTCAGTGCATTGATTGTTGAGGCAGGCATCAGGCCCGCTCATTATAGAGACATACAGGATGATGATAGGCTATTATAGATGTGGAGAGGCATGCCACGTGACATGTACAGCCTGATGTAGAATGTCATAGGAGTTATGACAATTGTTACGTGATTGAGGAGGACTGTTGCACGTTATAGGCACGGTCAAGCCATAACACGTGATGGACATTCTGTGAGCAGCGATTCGTCATCTCATGATCATTCACTTCACGCTGTGCCAGATGAGCATGAGCCTCCACTAGCATCTAGCAGCAATCATCATGGAGATGATGCTGTACCATCGGCCACATCCAGTCAGTAGCCTGCAGCATCCATCAATACTCATGATCATGAGTAGGCTAGACCATTGACCATCGAGGGTGCACCATTGAATGAGAAGGCCTCCACTAGTACTGATATTGATGTTGTACTACCACCAAGCTGATCCATGACATTTATATTACAGTTTTATATTTTTAACATTATTCGGTTATATATATATATATATATACATATATATATATATATATATATATATATATATATATATATATATATATATATATATATATATCTGTGTGTGTGTGTGTGTGTGGTGCATGTATTTTATGTTCATGTTGCAGTTGTACTTAATTTACATGTTGGTGATCATCATGATGTGTATATTGTTAGGTCATGTTAGATATGTTCATTTAATGTGCAACTTGTCGATAAATGTGTATGTGATAGCATGAGTCATTTGACATGAGATGTATATTTTATGTTTGTGTTGGGATGATGTTAATATATAGTGTTAATTTTTTTTTGTTAGATGATCATGATCACGATCATGTTAGCGATTTTAAATGTGTTTTTTAGTCCAATATGATGTTTGTACGATGGTTATCATGAACATGATGCTTATTAATTAATTTCATATTAAATGATCATAATATTGTAAAATTGTAATATTTGTAATTCTAATTGCATGTAAAATTCTAAAATTGCAATGGTAATGGTATATATGTAAAATTGTAAAATTGTAATTGTATACATGTAAAATTCTAAAACCGTAACTGTAATTGTAATTGTATGTGAAATTGTAAAATTGTAATTTTAATTCTAATTCTAATTGTATGTAAAATATTTGTAAAATTTTAATTGTATTACTATGAATTAATTGTAATTGTATGTAAAATTCTAAAATTGTAATTGTATGTGAAATTGTAAAATTGTAATTGTAATCGTAATTCTAATTCTAATTTTAATTGTAATTGTATGTAAAATATTTGTAAAATTTTAATTGTATTAATGTGAAATGAATTTATTAAAATTTTTAAATTTGTAAATTTTAAATAATTGTAAAATAATAATTCTAGAATAATATGAATTATTGTAACATAATAAAGTTCAAAAAATAATGCAAATAAATTCATGTACTTTAGAATTATCATTATTTTATTGTGATCTTAGATACAAAAAAAAAACTAATTTATAATGTACGCCATTGTTTTTTAGATCAACATAATTGCAAATTATCGAGTGAATTATTGATTTTAACATTAACACAATGAAAATTACCAATTAATTCAAAATACATATTATAATGTTTCAAAAAACCCATCTTAAAAAGTACAAATATTGATGAAATAACACGTACCATATCACTCTCAGTTTTCATGATCACCCTCATTATCTTCCAGCTCGCAAGGCATGATAACACTATTGTTCTAAAAAATATGTTTTGATCTAGGGTCATGTGTCAATATGAACCACCAATCCCTATCCAACACATCTAGGTAAAAAAACACGTGGTTGCAGTGTTTGGGGAACCCATAGGGCTCCTTAGCTTCATCCCACATCTTTCTAGAGTTGATACATATCAGCCTACTATTGCGATATTCCTTTGCATTATTCTGATCAAAGGTGTCCCACCACTTGCACCTAAAAATAACACATTGGAAAGAATATAAATCCACTTCAATGATCTCTTGTATCTTTTTGACATAAAATAAAGTCCCTCGTACTAGGTTTTGATCACGGGGGCTAGATCTGCTAGATTGATCGAACATGAATTCCACTCCACAGTCTTGTGTGATGTTTCCAGCATCATCATTTTCTGTGCGAAAATGGTGTCCATATGCCCACATAGATGGGAAAAATGCACCTATTATAAACAAATTTAATAAAATCATAATGTCATGTGTCTTATAATAACCCAACAAAAATATCAAAATTTAGATGTCTCAATATAAGTTTCAAATTTACATATAAATTAAAAATATTATTACTGATTTGTTACACCTAATCCCTATGTTTAGTGTATCCTCTTCAGCACGTAAGTAACAGCCGGTAGAACCGTATTTCTCTCTGACTTGGTTAACAACCCAAATATTGGGCATATTTTTGGCATATTTTATTTTAAATGATTGGGATAAGGCACACTTCTACCATTCAATAGTTTGAATTCTTTCCTGTCACTATCCCATTTCATCCACTTTTGTTCATACAATGCGACCCACGGTTGTGTCGCTTCAGAATTATAAAGAACGAATTTATTTATTGCTTCAATTTCTCCATTCATTGATGAAATCAAACCAACATTATATAGTACTTAGAGATCAAAATATACATTATATCGAAGTTCAACATGCATATTAATTACTTTTTGTAAATTTGAAAAATTATAAGTCTCTTACTCTTTATCAAGCGCTTTTTTCCACTCGTTTGGAGCAACTCCCCTTCTCTTTTGTCTTTATCCCTTTCATCGTCCCAAATCACTACACCTGTTCTGTTATCGATCTACTTGATGTACTCACTATCATAATAGAAAGACTCATAATATATGTACCCTTCTGTCATAAACACCTCGGGTTTTTCCCTTTGTCGAGCACAACCTTTCAATTTCTTCATGTACCTCTCTAAGAAGAACATCCAATGACAAGAAACCAGCCCAACTAATTCAACCTCATCTACTAGGTGGATTAGCTTCTCAAACATACAAACAATCTCAACTATCTCTTGACGCCACCGTGGAATGCTAGCCACATGAATCTCCTTTGATGTGATCCAACATACAAATGCAGATAATTTAGATATGGCATGTCCTAGGTCTTGAGAGAATTCATGTTTCACACACCCACACATGAACAAAGGATAATGACATTGCAAAGTTATAAACACATGCAATAATATAAAAATTTATTTACGTTTTATGATCCTCACATGGGATAAAATTTATTAATATAAAAAACAATAAAATCATGCCTTTGATATTATACATACTCTTAGAATATTCAAATGGTCATGTTATTTCAACCCCGACAAATGGTCATCCACGGTGAAGAAGTGCCGTAGTGAAGACCCCTATGAAGTTGGCACCCACACCCATTATAACTTCCTTTTCCAAAGAAATATAATCTTTTTTTAAAATCCATGTGACATGATGCAGGAGCATCGGAAATAGCCAGCAATATGGAGATTTGTCCACATGTTGTGGTTAAATCCAGTGAAATTTATTTACTGTTGGTCAAAATCGATTTGCTGAGGAGGTTGGATTCCTCAAATAGTTTTAGAATTGTAATAAATCAGAGACTGTCTTATTTTAGATTAGTGATAAGATCTATTTGTATATATGTAATCAAGAAGCTATAAAATAGCATAATTCTGTTAATAGGAGATAACGTTAGCATTGTTTTTAGGAGCTAGTTAATAAAAAAAGGTTGGAAAGGCTGAATAAAAAGAGAGAGTCGATTGGAGTGTAAATGTCGGTGGGTAGATTTGTTATAGAACTAGAGAGTTAGTGTGAGTTTTTTGGGTGGAGCGAAAGCTCGGATTATGTGTGAGAATTGTTTTTTTTGTAATAACAAAGGCCATTCCAGCTATGACCAAGAAAAGGCGAGACTCTGTTTTGTTTTCTTTTTGAATATTATAATTACAGTTGTGGTTTGTGCATAGTCGAATGACAAATTTTGAAGGCTTGAAATTTATTGATCTGCGTAATGGATTGAAATAAATGTGGTTCTGTGTGGTGTCAAATTAACTGTATGTAGTGTTGTTTTAATGAATTTCAGATATTAGTGGAGTTTGTTTGAAAACTTGGATCACCGAATTAAATTGGCAGAGATTATTTCATTTGGTAGATCACTGGTTCATTTTCATGAGGCAATTCAAAGGAGGAAGAATTGCGTTATTAAATGCTGTGAGAATTCAAGTCAATTTACAGAAGATTGTGTGATCTCAGTTCAGATATGGCGTTCGAAGAAAGAATGGATCTGGATGAAACGCTGTTGTCTTCACTTAATCTTTTCCGTCCTCGATCCGCCTTTGATTGAACCTTTGAAGCGGATTTCGAATAATATAAGGGTTGATTGTATGTGTTATCATTCCATGAACATAGCATACCATAACATATATCAATGAGCCGAATGTAAAGTTTTCTAGACTGGTTTGGGAAATTGCATTGGGCCTGGAATCTCGCATTGGAACAACTATAAAACGACATAAATGATAACACAATATTGGTTGCGATAGCAAATTTAATCATATTTCATTGGCATTGTGATAATGGTCGACAGTTTTGGAAACAAAGGATATCGGTGTAGATTTAATTTGGAGCGCAGTAGAGTTGCGGAGGTGGAGTGACATCGCGTCGGAGCGATTGGATGTCAACTTGGTAGCATATTGGAATAGCCGATTTGTGAATTGTTTTGAGCGTCAGATTGGTCAGATCTGAGTGCAGAAATCCACATAAGTATCTTTTAAAATTGATTCCAGTGGATATCGTATTCTCACAAAGAAGTGACATCGAAACCCAGCGATCTTCGACATCCCGATAACTCCGCATCATAGTTATTGAAATTGCAATGGCCGGTGGTGTTATTAAATCACATAGATTGGGATCGCCGATTGATATATATCGGTGTATGACCAGAGTTTGGAGCGTTTTTGAAGAGTGAAAGGGAAATCGATCCGAATCAATGGATCAGGTGATTTGGGTTTGTGAATTGATGTCTTTGACAGGGGCAATTAAAATTCTGTTCGATCATTATTTTCCAGAGTTAAAATCAGTGGAGAAGGTGAATTAAGGCATTGAGCAGTGTTAATCCAGCTTGGTATGCTGAAAGGGAAAAGACACATAAACAAATTTGGTACCTTGGTTCGATTGAAATGAAAAATCGAAGATACGTAATTGAGTGCAGACAAATGTTATTGGTAATGTTTGCGTGAAAGGTTTGTTTGAAGCAAGGCACATTTTGTTTTATTGTATTCTGAGATGATGGGCACATTGTGCCAATTGAAGTATGTGTTTAAACAAATGAAGAGTTTGATTATTGGGTTTATGGATTTGAAACATATGGTGAAGATAGCTTCCATATGATAAAGGCATAGTGGGTGAATTTTCATGGTATTGAAAGTTTGATGCTGAGATGCATATGAATTTTCATGGTAGATACGATTCTGGGTGTTGCAGGTTGGCCCTGCGTCAATTTTGGTATCAGAGCTTGGCTCTGTTGAATTGAAGACTGCAGCAATATAAATCAAAGAAGCTGTGAGGGAGGAATCAGATGTGTTCTTAAAAGCAGAATAGGGAAAATCCTTAGAAGTGGAAGTGAACCTAAAGAATCCAACAAGAGATTGGACAGAGGACAATTGAAGTGTCTTCAAAAGAGAAAGTGAGAGATTGCAGAAGCCTAGAGGGAGCAAAGGTGTTGCTCAAGAGAAGATTCCAGATAGGGAATCGTGCTTACCAAAAGACTGAGTGAGGAGAGCTTAGTGAGGTAATATTGCAGTAAGTAGGACTTACTGTTGCAGAGGCTTGTTATAGAGGAGTGAGGAGCTCATGGAAAGAGAGGAGTAGAAAATGACTACAGATAGTCATAGCAGAAGTTCACAAATAAGCCACAGCAGAAGGAAAGATGCCAAAGCAAATGGCATGAGGACGAGTCAAGAAGAGTTTGACCGAGAGAAAGCTGAGATAGATTTCCAGATTGGAATATTGATGAAGATGCTGCAAAAAAGTGTTTGGACCATGAGGAAAAGAGTAAAATGGCAAATACTACGGGAAAGGAGAAATCAACAAGTGAAGTTAGAGATAGTAGAAGAATTGAGAAAGATTGAGCAGATATTGAGTGCTCAAGAGGAATCAAGGAAACTCAGAGAAGCAGAGGTAGAATTGGAAGTCTCCATTTGCAGACCCGAACAAGGTGAAATGTTGGGGGAAGAGGATAATGAGAGGTCAGCTGAAGATCTTCTGGACTACTAGCAGAATTCAGAACAATTCGAAGATATGTTGACAAAGGAAGAAGATGAGGCAATGAAGCCTTGTGATTTTGATTTTTATAGTTTGTGTATGTTTTCAGGATATACAGAGGATGATGGATAGCTTGATGAAATTGTCACAACCAGGAATGAAGCTCTTGAGGTAAAGTATGATGGAGAATCCCTTTTAGAGGAAGAAGGCATTGATCTGTTGAAACAGAAGGAGTTCATAGATGAAATCTTGTTTGGTATGAAATAGTCAGATGAGGTTGATATAGACCAGCAGTCTAAAGACAATTCCATAGTGGGACTACAAAAAGGTAAACCAATGAATTTGTTTAATGGAATTGATGAAAGATGCTTGCAATATGATGATGTAGAAAGCAGGTTAACTCAGGAGGATTTCTAAGAAAAGAATGAAGCTGAGATTGGAAATTGCGATGATCTGCTGGAGAGATTTCACAAGGAGATAGAATTCTTGGAAAGATTACTCGAGGAACCCAAAGGAGAAACGAAGCTTACAGAACCTGATGGAGGAAAAGGTGTGGAAGACAGCATTAATAAATATGATGCTGAAATCAGAGAAATTGAGCAATGATTATATGAAGGTGAGATGAAAGATCAGGAGCAACAAAGAAGTTGTGTCCTCAGAGGCATGAAGGAGGCAGAAATATTAACTCAGCAAGATGAATATGGAAGTAACCAGAAATTTGGAAAGAATGATCAGCTAGATGAGAATTAATTTGAAAGAATTAAATTGCAGAAGTATAGAAACTAGCAGCAGAATGAAGGACCAAAAACTGGTCTGGCAGTACAAAGAAAGATAAGTGAAGACCGAAGATACAGATGGAGACTAAAGAAAAGGGTGAAGAGGAAGCTATTGCAACAAAGGTTGAATGGAAAGATGATGAACGAGTTCAGGAAATTTGAACAAATTCATTTTGATTTGAAGTCACCGCAAGAAGGATCCGTTAAAATACAAAATATCTATGATGGAGGATTGGTGCTTGAAGCATCAAAAGAAAATGGAAGGTATTGTATTTTGAAAACTAAAGGTTGTTGTGTGTTTGCAGGTCATATCGATTTGAAGAAAGACAAACAGTTATTGAAGACTGTTGAAGAAATGACTACTCATAGTCATATGCAGAATAAGGAGGATGGCAAAAGAATTATTGAAATCAAAGGATACACTGAGTCATTGAAGATCATTGATCTTGAAGAAATCCAGAGTAAAGAAGGATTAAAGACAGATATTGTAGACAATGCAGTTAGTGAAGATTATGTAGAACTTTTGAGAGAACTTCCAGATAAGATGGCAGATTTGTGGTATAAGTCGAATCTTTTGATGATGAAGCCAGGTAAAGCATTTGAGTTTATTGAACTGATTAATTTTGATGAAGATTTACATGCAGGAAAAAGGAAATGTGAAGTCAATCTAAACCAAGAAGTTAATTCGGAAGAATAGATCAGATTAATGGAAGGTAAGATCAGAAAACTGCAAAATGAAGAAATTGTGGTGAATTTATGGTATGGAAGACTGCGAATTAAAGTGAGAAAAACAGCAGAAAAATATGTGAAAAGGACAACAGCAAATAGGGAGGCATTACAGCACACAGGAGAGAAACTCGAGAGACAAACGACAACAGCAGTAATCAAAGACAAACTATCAAACCAAATATGGGATCCAGGAGGACACAGAACAGAATTGCATGATCAGGAGATCATGGTTAATTTAAACTTCGGGAGTCTGATGCAGGAGCATCGGCAATAGCCAGCAATATGGAGATTTGTCCACATGTTGTGGTTAAATCCAGTGAAATTTATTTACTGTTGGTCAAAATCGATTTGCTGAGGAGGTTGGATTCCTCAAATAGTTTTAGAATTGTAATAAATCAGAGACTGTCTTATTTTAGATTAGTGATAAGATTTGTTTGTATAGATGTAATCAAGAAGCTATAAAATAGCATAATTCTGTTAATAGGAGATAGCGTTAGCATTGTTTTTAGGAGCTAGTTAATAAAAAAAGGTTGGAAAGGCTGAATAAAAAGAGAGAGTCGATTGGAGTGTAAATGTCGATGGGTAGATTTGTTATAGAACTAGAGAGTTAGTGTGAGTTTTTTGGGTGGAGCGAAAGCTCGGATTATGTGTGAGAATTGTTGTTTTTGTAATAACAGAGGCCATTCCAGGTATGACCAGGAAAAGGTGAGACTCTGTTTTGTTTTCTTTTTGAATATTATAATTACAGTTGCGGTTTGTGCATAGTCGAATGAAAAATTTTGAAGGCTTGAACTTTATTGATCTGCGTAATGGATTGAAATAAATGTGGTTCTGTGTGGTGTCAAATTAACTGTATGTAGTGTTGTTTTAATGAATTTCGGATATTAGTGGAGTTTTTTTGAAAACTTGGATCACCGAATTAAATTGGCAGAGATTATTTCATTTGGTAGACCGCTGGTTCATTTTCGTGAGGCAATTCAAAGGAGGAAGAATTGCGTTATTAAATGCTGTGAGAATTCAAGTCAATTTACAGAAGATTGTGTGATCTCAGTTCAGATATGGCGTTCGAAGAAAGAATGGATCTGGATGAAACGTTGTTGTCTTCCCTTAATCTTTTCCGTCCTCGATCTGCCTTTGATTGAACCTTTGAAGCGGATTTCCAATAATATAAGGGTTGATTGTATGTGTTATCAGTCCATGAACATAGCATACCATAATATATATCAATGAGTCGAATGTAAAGTTTTATAGACTGGTTTGGGAAATTGCATTGGGCCTGGAATCTCGCATTGGAACAACTGTAAAATGACATAAATGATAGCACAATATTGGTTGCGATAGCAAATTGAATCATATCGCATTGGTGTTGTGATAATGGTCGACAGTTTTGGCAACAAAGGATATCGGTGTAGATTTAATTTGGAGTGTAGTAGAGTTGCGGAGGTGGAGTGACATCGCGTCGGAGCGATTGGATGTCAACTTGGTAGCATATTTGAATAGCCGATTTGCGAATTTTTCTGAGCGTCATATCGGTCAGATCTGAGCGCAGAAATCAACATAAGTATCTTTTGAAATCGAGTCCAGTGGATATCGTATTCTCACAAAGAAGTGACATCGAAACCCAGCGATCTTCGACATCCCGATAACTTCGCATCAGCGTTATTGAAATTGCAATGGCCGATGGTGTTATTAAATCACATAGATTGGGATCGGCGATTGATATATATTGGTGTATGACCAGAGTTTGGAGCGTTTTTGAACAGTGAAAGGGAAATCGATCTGAATCATTGGATCAGGTGATTTGGGTTTGTGAATTGATGTCTTTGACAGGGGCAATTAAAATTCTGTTTGATCATTATTTTCCAGAGTTAAAATCGGTGGAGAAGGTGAATTAAGGCGTTGAGCAGTGTTAATCCAGCTTGGTATGCTGAAAGGGAAAAGGCGCATAAACAGATTTGGTACCTTGGTTCGATTGAAATGAAAAATCGAAGATAAGTAATTGAGTGCAGACAAATGTTATTGGTAATGTTTGCGTGAAAGGTTTGTTTGAAGCAAGGCACATTTTGTTTTATTGTATTTTGAGATGATGGGCGCATTGTGCCAATTGAAGTATGTGTTTAAACAAATGAAGAGTTTGATTATTGGGTTTATGGATTTGAAACATATGTTGAAGATAACTTCCGTATGATAAAGACATAGTGGGTGAATTTGCATGGTATTGAAAATTTGATGCTGAGATGCATATGAATTTGCATGGTAGATAAGATTCTGGGTGTTGCAGGTTGGCCCTGCGTCACGACATCACCTTCTTTGAAAATCCCTGAATGAGAGGGACGAACACCTGCCTTTGATCCGCATCAGATTTATTGAAATTGCAATGGCCGATGGTGTTATTAAATCACATAGATTGGGATCGGCGATTGATATATATCGGTGTATGACCAGAGTTTGGAGCGTTTTTGAACAGTGAAAGGGAAATCGATCCGAATCATTGGATCAGGTGATTTGGGTTTGTGAATTGATGTCTTTGACAGGGGCAATTAAAATTCTGTTCGATAATTATTTTCCAGAGTTAAAATCGGTGGAGAAGGTGAATTAAGGCGTTGAGCAGTGTTAATCCAGCTTGGTATGCTGAAAGGGAAAAGGCGCATAAACAGATTTGGTACCTTGATTCGATTGAAATGAAAAATCAAAGATAAGTAATTGAGTGCAGACAAATGTTATTGGTAATGTTTGCGTGAAAGGTTTGTTTGAAGCAAGGCACATTTTTTTTTATTGTATTTTGAGATGATGGGCGCATTGTGCCAATTGAAGTATGTGTTTAAACAAATGAAGAGTTTGATTATTGGGTTTATGGATTTGAAACATATGTTGAAGATAGCTTCCGTATGATAAAGGCATAGTGGGTGAATTTGCATGGTATTGAAAGTTTGATGCTGAGATGCATATGAATTTGCATGGTAGATAAGATTCTGGGTGTTGCAGGTTGGCCCTGCGTCACGACATCACCTTCTTTGAAAAACCCTGAATGAGAGGGATGAACACCTGCCTCTGATCCCATACCTTCTAATCATCTTGGCCAATGTTTCTTTTTAGTTTTTGAAGTAATAAGATCTTTCCTAACAACCAATGTGTCACTTTGTTTTGCTAATATGTGCCTCCATAAAGAAGATGAAATTTTTTTAAATATATGCATGGGATCTAATAAGTGGGTAATATTAAGTTGTTCTCAATATGGGAGGTCATAAAAGATAGATGTCCATTTCATCCCAATGGGAAATTTCTCAACATAGGTGTCGAAGAAATCTGGATCATCAAACATAGCCTCCCCATTTGAATCGAACATTTCTGTTAACTCCTTCTCCTTCTCTCTCTCATATGCTCTAAGCCATTCAGTTGGTGTCATTATTGGAGGCCTTTAGGTTCTCTCTCGTTTACCATTGAAATCGGATGCTGCTCTTCTGTAAGGGTGTTCTTATGGTAGGAATACCCTAGAGAAATCATATATTGGCTTTTGTAGTTCCTTGGACCATCTAGATTTCAGAGAAGGTCCACAACATTTACATCCAAAATACCCTTTTGTTACAAGACCTGCAATATTATATTTTTATACATTAATTAATATTCATGGCACGTTAAAGAATAAGATGAATATCAGAACACATATTGCAATGAATTAAATAACTAATATGTGAAAGAATATTGTTACGTATATAAAAAATCAATAAATTAAACATGTAATTTACCAAAGCAAACTCCTAAGCCTGGAAAATCATATTTCATGTAAGAGCACATGCAATACAACGTAAAACTCCTCTCTGCTGTGATGGGTCTTCATACATCGTATACATTTATCCCATCCCATAATTCCTTCAATTCATCTACCAATGGTTGTAAGTAGACATCCATATTCTTCATTTGTCTTCTACCAGGGACTATGAGAGCCAACATAAGATGTTCATTCTTCACGAAAAACCATGGGGGGATATTGTTATGATCACTACTACATGCCAAACAAAATATTTGGTGTTCTGGAGGGAATATGGGTTGACACCATCCAAGGCTATGTTGAGTCGTAGACTTCGTACTTCATCCTTAAATTTTCTAGGCCATGTATCCTCTATATACTTCATGGATATTAAATCAGTTGGGATTCACATAACTCCCAACTCACTTATGTGTGAGGCATGTCATCCCTGAAACATAGCTAATTCTTTGCAATGAAAGGGCCTTTCAATCGTTGGGATTATAGGCATGTTCCTCAATTTCTTAAAAGGAGGACCAGTACATGATTTATCCTTCCTTTTTTATTTATCATACCTACCATGCCCACATTTCAGACACATATATTTGTATGCATATTCTCCTCTATATAGAATACAATCATTTGGACATGCATGATATGATATGTACTCAGCACCCAACATTTTCAAAAATTCCTTTGCCTCTTCGCAGTTAATGGGCAAGACATTATCACTCAGAAGAACCTTATCTTTGAATAACCTGTAGTTGGTGATCATGGAAAAATATATTAATAAATGTACATTAATGTAGATATAATTATTAATGCTCATAAAATTTACCATTTGTAATGTTCATTGCAGTGTACTAATTGTATTTCAAATTTATATAAGGGAGCACTTTATGGTAACTTACCTCAAAAATTCCGAAAAACATGCATTCGACAAGCCAAAATTTTCTTTCAAGTTGTACAGTAACATCATTGTCCCCAATTGGGTAGACTTTGACTGACCGCCAGATCAAAAGAGAGGAGTGGTTGAAGAAAATTTAAGCTTTCGAAAAAGGTGTCAGCGATATGAGCATCGTCCCCTAGATGATCATCATTTTGGAATGCATCTAACAACATTGTCTCCATGGCCATCGTATCCCTTAAGTAATCATGCATACCAACCTCTGTTTGATTGCCTCCATTGCCAGCTTGTGAAGAACTACTATTTCCGTAGTCATTCCTAATTAGTGAATCTGGACATAGCGGGAATTGAATCGGTGGTTGATTCAACCATTCTTGGTATTGTTCCTCTCTGATTTTTTCTCTTAATTCAGTCTTCTCTTGATTTGACATTGTCGTGGGGTGCAACTGAAGATGGTAGGTAGGTCATTCATCATCACTAGAATCCTAATAATTTTAAAAAATATATATTTGAACATGAATAGTACAAAACATATTATATCAATTAATAACCACGTTGATAATATTGCATGATTATAAATTAGTTTGACATTGAAATAATTACATATTAATCAACATATATACCAAAAAATTATAATTATTACCATCATTGTCCCAGGATTGTAGCTAGAAGATGCAATATTGTTGCAATTGGCAGGGTGAAGCGGCTATCCAGTTTCATCTACCAAATGCACCTTGCGGTATGCAGCTTCTGATAAAAACTTCTGACGTTTTCGAGCAATTTGAATATTTTGTGCATCCGAACTTGATGTTGAATCTACATGAACCTGCAAATTCGTATACATTATAAATTTAATTAATTTTTACATTATTGACTGCATGGATAAAAACATAAATTTGATTATATAGTGAAAATATAAATAAAATCTTAAGTAAATATTACGTCTTGAGATGGACAGGGAGAACTCCAAGATGGAATTTGAGAAATATTATGGAACGAGCTGGATTTTGAAGAATTTTCCATTCGATATAATTATGATATTTTCTCCCTGCATTTGAGCAAAATAACAATAAATTTTGATGCACACACCTAAATGTAATTTCGATGCGTAATGTACAAATCACCTCACCAGTGAATTGTTGGTAATGCACACTAGTGCCCTTTTATACCCACGCGCACCGATGTGGTTCTATTAAGGGACACACCGGTGACGAATAACCCAAAAAAAAAAAAAAATGCAACTATATTTTCTTTAAGTGAAAAAAATTAGTAAATTGGAAAATGGGCGGAAAAATATTTTTGAAAATATAATTTCATAAAACATTTCTTTAAATAGTAAACACTTTTCATTATTTCACTATTTTTGCAAAACTTTTCAGCCAGAGATTTGCAAGAGACATACCTGGAGAAAAAAGAGTAAGAGAGCACTACGGAGCAGGGAAACATGTTCAAACAGAAGTATTTAGACAATCATAATTCCAAACCTCTGGTGATTCAAACCCTGTGGCATAGAATTTCAAAAAATGTGAATAAAGTTTATTGTTTTTTTTTTACTTTTTCTGCAGTTTTTTTTAATGCAGAAAAAGAAAAAAAATCAAATTTTATTGTTCTTTTAATTTTTCGGCATTTTTTTTATGCAATAAAAGAAAAAAATCAAATTTATTGTTTTTTTTACCTTTTCTGCAGTTTTTTTTACTTTTTATACAGTTTTCAGAAACAAAAATAAAAAAAAACCATTTTTAGAAACAAAAACCCTAGATTCTTTTTGTTTCTGCCCTTTCTTCTCCCTCTTTCTGTAATTTCAGAATTAGGGCTTTTCAATTTAGATTTATAGGGTTTGTATAGTCATAAGACATCCAACCCACAGGACGAATTGCATATTTGGATCCCAATCCATGTCGGCCCTTGCGTGAATTAAAAAAAAAAACATTTTTTTTTCCGTGGTGCACCCTGCATAACATAACGCACCGGTGCGCTCTGTTATATCGACGCAACGCGAAATTACAATGATAAAAAATTAAAAAAACAAAATATTTTTTTATAACTGTGCCATATGGAACATATGGCACCGTTGCACTATTTCATTATCGCACACTGTGAACGTGCTATTTTGCAAAAAAAAAAAAAAATCCATTTTAGAAACAAACCCTACATTCTTTTTGTTTTTTCCATTTCTTCTTCCTCGTTATGTGATTTTAGAATTAGGGCTTTTCAATTTATATTTATTGGGTTTGTATTGCTAAATATAAGCCTAAGACATCCAACCCACGGGACGACTTGCATAATCAGATCCCAATCCATGTCAGCCCTTGCGTAAATTAAAAAAGAGAAGATTTTTTTTTCATCTGTGCACCCTGCGTTACCTGAGTGCACTGGTGCACTCTATTATCCCATCACACCACGAAATTATTTTGATAAAAATAAAAGAATAAAATAAAATAAAAAATTCTTAGTTCGTCATTTGTAAAGTATGCATTCGATGCGCTATTTCATTATGGTGCACCACGAATGTTCTATTTTGCAAAAAAAAAATTACTTTCCAAAACTAAAAACCCTACATTCTTCTTATTTCTACCCTTTCTTCTCCCTTTTTCTGTGATTTCAGAATTAGAACTTTACAATTTAGATTTATAGGGTTTGTATTGCTAAATATAGACCTAAGACATCCAACCGACGGGACGATTTGCATAGTCAGATCCCAATCTATGTCGGTGCTTGCATGAATTTAAAAAAAATAGATTTTTTTTCTTCGATGCACCCTACGTAACCTAGTGCACCAGTGCTCTGTATTGTACAAGCACACCGCGAAAGTAATGTGATAAAAATTTGAAAAACAATTTTTTTTTAATAGTGGACAATTTTTATTATTTTATCATGGTTAATCGGTGCGGTGGTTGAAATGTAATGCACCAGTGCTCCTTGTTAACATATTGCACCATAAATTCTATTATACTATATTTGCGGTGCATTTCTAAGACCCCCATGCACCAGCGTCAGTGTGTACACCATGAAGGGTGCACCAGTTTCTCGAGATTTTTTTTTACCTGAAAAGTTGACAATTTATTTATAAATATATTAATGAATCGTATGGTATAGGTTTTTGATTGATAAAGAAATGACTGACAAGAGATCAAGTAACAAAAATACTGATAACACATCAAGAAAAGAAGAAAAGGAAATTTCTTTGTAAATTCTTTACAAAAAATATTATTTTTGAACTATATGTAAGTTTAACTAATATGTATTGTTTACTGTGTATCATGTAGAGCCGCAAAATGACGAAGCTCGATAAGATTATTTCTGATCTAAGGACCAGAAGAGTGTAAAAGCTTGATGGAAAAATTGCAAAAGGATTAATCAGGTGAATGGAAAAATACTATCGATCCAATATGAGTTTCTTTTTTTAATTTTCATTAATAATGTAATTAAAATTATTAGATAACATGTGTCAAAAAATCTATTAATTCACATTTTTTTAATGTTCTACAGGGACCAGCAACTCAAAAAATGAATGTTGTTCTAAGAAAAAGAAAAAAAAAAATAGAACATGAAAATGAAAATGAATTGCTCCTTAGCTCATCTGGAGTGGTGCTGGAGGTTAGCGAAAGGGGGAAAATATCTTACAAAAGTTTGACACATCTAGTGGAATGAATGTATAGACGTTCTTTCCACTTACAATACAAAAACCAATCCAATGATTCCAAGAACCAAATTTTATCTAAACTACAAGAAGAGTTTCCAGAGAATTGGTCAATGAGACATGTCAAACTTTTAATAGCAAAAATGTACAACAATGAAAAAGAAGGAATGAAAAAGTAATTTTCCTTTAAATGTTTGTCTAGAATTATTTATAAATATCACTTTTGTTATATTTACTTTTCATATATCAATATAAAAATTAAATAGTTTATTGTCATGTTACATTTTCAGGAAGATTATGAAAATCTCAAAATATGAACGAGATGATATCAGAAATATGCCAATAGGAATGTCCAAAAAGGTGTACAAAGAGATGGTCAAAGCAATGGACAAAATTTCGTCACAGGAGCCATCTCAACAACAATGTGCTTCAAATGTAATATGTAATCATTGAATTTTTTGATCATTAAGTACAATAAATAAACAATTTAGCATTAAATATTAATTTTCAAGTACTTTCTTACAAAAAGAAAAGAAAATGGAACCCATTCAGTACATAAAACATAATGAAAAGGAAGAAAATGGTTGATATCTAAGTTTGTGAGTAATTGTTACTTTCTTATAACAACTTAACTAGATTTCTTTTTTGTATTTTTTAAGTTGTTTTACAAAAATCATCATTGAATGTCTTCAAACAGGTGCTAACATACAAAGAAGAACCATCAGAGGAATTAAATGAAATTGGGTTAAATATGGGTTGTGAGTATAAGTTGGCATATTAGAACTTAATTGTGGAATTTGTAAGCATCTATCAATCTTGTTTTACTTAGCTCTAACATCTATAATTAATAGAACAAAAAAATATTTTATATTAAATATATGATTTGTTATGGGGTATAAAAATTGCAGGCAACAAAGTATGGAACTGTGCCAACAGATGAAATATTGAAAGATGTCATGTTACATGGTTTTGAAAGAATGTATATAGTTTATGAGTCAATTTTTGCAATGGTACATCATTTCTTTTCGATTTACATTGATGTATATTATTTAATATTGCAATTTTCATTATTCTCACCAATGTATAACACTCATTATAGTTTATTTTTATGTTTGTAGATGGAAGGTGAAGAAGAAGAAAAAAATCAACACCATGAACAAAGCATTCCTGAAAATAACCCAAGTCATGGAAGTAGCTCTAGTAGTGACAACAGTTCAAGCGAAGAATGATGATCACTATGTTTGGATATCAAAGTAAGGCATTGTATTTTTTGAAATATGTCTATGAAATCAAACATTTTGTTTAATGTAATGGACATAGTGTCCCAATTGAAAGACAAAGGGATACCAATAACTGTCCCATTTTGTATGACAAAGACTGTCACACACACACACACACACACACACACACACACACACACACACACATATATATATATATATATATATGTTTTAATTTATTCTATTGCATTCTTCATTTTCGTTCTCAAATGAACTAACAAAAATTTAATTTATATGAATATTGTAATAAGATATATATGCGTTGACTTTTGATGAATAATGAATTTTAAAAAACCACAATAATTATGATATGATAGAACAAATTAATCCAAACATCACATTCAAATGCATTAATAAAAAATTAATTAATATGAATATTGTTATAAGATGTGTATACTTTTGATGAATAATGAATTTAAAACAATCACAATAATTTCAGTGTCACGGGTCGATGTTTCTAAAAATTACAAAATGAATTATGAAGCACACCAGTGCATTTCTATGACCTATGGGCACCGCAAAAATACCAAAACCAATTAAAAATATTGGTATGTTTGTGTGGTACAGTGCACCGGTGCGTTTATGTGTCTATACGCACCGGTGCCATTGTACGACATAAGGGCACCGCACGAATACTGATACCAATTATAAATCTCGGTGCATTTTTGTGATACTACGCACAAAGGTGTTTATATGTCTATACGCATCGGTGCATTTCTATGACCTACGGGCATTGCACGAATACTGATACCAATTATAAATCTTGGTGCATTTGTGTGATACTGCACACCGGTGTGTTTCTATAAATCTACACACCGGTGCATTGATATGACCTATGGGCACTACACAAATCCCTAGACCAATTATAACGGCCTCGTGCGTTGTTTCACCAACACTACGCCCGATGCAGTTTCATACCTTAATGGCCTGGTGCATTCTCTTTTGACCACCCCGGGGCACCTGCTACATGTACGCACCAGTGCGTTAAATCTAGAGTAGCGCACCGATGAAAAAAACATCTGTAATAACCTTCGACCGCCCATTTTTTTTAGTTGTGTTGAATTTCCATTAAAAGCTCTACCAAAACCTCTGTAACCATAAACAGATGTTGTAGATTTTTTTTTTTTTGACAATTTTGGCCAATTTTATGACACTAAAAAACTCCTTTATAACCTCCACTAGAGGGTCTTTTCCTTGTAGTGTAAATACATTGAAGTAGATGTAATTTACCGAAGGGTAATTAAATTAGTTATCCTTGATGAAGAGTAATGGGAAAAGTTATGTGAGTTTCAGCAGTAATTAATAAAAGTACAAAAGTCAAACTTTGCCATATCAATAGTCAAATGACAGCTAGTGCAATCCATGATTATCTTCTTCAGCAACATATTTCAGTTACAACTAGCGACAATAAATCAGATGTAATTTATTTCCATGATGCAATTAGAAGTTAGTTAGCAAATAAAGTGCTATCAGTTTGGATAGACTTTAATATAACTATTGTAACTTTATTTTTCTATATATACTTCGTTGTACAAAGTATTACTCTTGGGTAATTGAGTTTAAGACTCTCTGATTACTGTGGACCGGCTATTAATGAAAATAAAAGGAGTTGCATTAATTGTGTCAAATTCATGTGGTATTTTTATTGAGCAGTGTGCCTTTCTATGTTATATCATTTCCATTCCACTTCCTGTGTAAAATTTTATTTAGTTTATAAGCAGAAATCAGTCAAATGTTATATTTATTAATATTTTTACAATGTGTCTTTCTTATAATGAATGAATTCATGTAAAATGCTCATTCAGACCCCTTTCTTTTCTACCACTATACACCAATGACAAATTAATGTGCTCAAATTGTTTGCATATCTTGCCTTGCCTATTTTTCTGCAATATAGTCTTTGAAATCAATTTTAGCTTCATTGATTATAATTTTTATCCAGCAATCAAATCATTAAACAAATTCTAAAAAAAATTAATCTATATCTAGCATAAAATCTGGTACTCAGCCTAAAATTTGAATATTTAAAAAGTAACACAGAGAGAGCCCTCTGTAGTTAAGTAGGGATAGCTACCTAGCTAAAAGTTGGTCTGTGTTTACCTTTCTTCACTCCTAATTTTAGCCTAGGAAGTTAGGGAGAGTGATAACATTTATGGCGTCATTTTCGGGGAACTATTGTTAATATTCCCTGGGAAATATTTTCTGAATAGGCTGAAGTCAAAACCTGAGCCAAAAAAATATAATTTTGATCTTAAGTTTTCTCCTAAAATATATACCAAGTCAAACCCCTAATCCATCACCCCTGGTATATAATCATGAAAGTATTATGAGAAAATAGAAAACTAAGTCTTGACAGTCAGGAAGAGTTTTTCCTCCATTAATTAAATCAAATTCCCTACCTACTAGGTTTGTCTCTCAATATTTGGATTTCTCTCCATCACCTGAAAAATCTTTAATTAGAACCAAGTCTGAAACTTTTCTCTCAGAAGCTACTTTTGACCCTTTTGATTTTGAGTGTTTTTCACCATTTTTTGAAAACTTTGAGTCTGAAAATGACACTAAAGTATTATCTAATTTCCATAAACTTAAAGGCCTAGTTGATAAATTTCAAGAAACCTATGAAAATACCTATTTTCAATATCAGTAATAGGCTTTTGGTACTTCTTTTACCTCACCATCTCATACAGCTACATCATCTATTCCCCCTTTCATTCCATCTTTACCTTTGCAAACTTTTATTCAATCCACACCATAATTCACACCTCCACCACCTCCTCCATTAATCATGGCCATATTTTCTCCACTGATTCTACCTGGTCAGCTTACTGCTTTACCTCAAAATTATGGTCAGAGGCTGCCTCTATTTTATGGAACATGAAAAATTACAACCTATCAGTATGTGGCTAAAGTAACTGATTTTATAGATATTGAAGAAGTAGATAGTGATGATGCTAAGACGTGTAGTATTACTCAAATTTTTTTTGGAAAACTAAAGAAATCGTTTCGCTCTCTTGGAGCTAGTACAATTGGTACCTCACAACAACTAATTGGTTTATTCATGGAAAAATGGGAAGAGAAGAAAAATCCATTACAAATCCTAGCTGAATATAATGCATTAAAAAAGAATACAAATGAGTATGTGTAAGAATTCACAGCTATATTTAATAAAATATACCATTCAATTCCTGATAATATCAAACCATCCCCAGGCCTTTCTTACTCCATTACCCTGATGGTTTTGACCTTGATATGGCCTATCAATTGAGTGAGAGAAACCCATCAACTTTGGAACAAATGAAAAAAAATGTAGTGAGTGTAGAGGCCAATCTGATTATTAAAAAGTCCAAAATGAAAACAGAGAAAAGAGTCACAATAAAAGAAGAAACATCCACTTCATCAGAAGGAAAAATTGATACATTGATTAAAGCCATGGAAAAAATTATGGATAATATGTCTAGTGCTGATAGACTAGCTGAGCCTTCTATAAGAAAACCCAATTTCATGGGTCAAAATCAACAACCCCAATACAAGATTAAACAAAGGGAACAAAGCGGTCAGGATCCACTAATTCAAAAACAAGTTAAGACACATTTTCAAAAGCATTATACTGAAGGCCCTAATGAAGATGGTGAAGAAGAAATTTTTGGAGAAAACCATTTATTTGAGGAAAATCAGCAACCTTTCTTCCTCACTGAAGAAGATCAATATTATGCAGAAATTTGTGCATCAGAAGACCAAAACTATTCCATTTCAAATGAAGATTTACTGTGTACTGAAGATTATCAGAGAGGTTATCAAAATCCCCTCAGAAAAGTTCAAAGAAGGTATGGTTTGAAGAGCATAAATGTTCCCATAGTTTCCAATCAAAAGAAGTAGAGCTCTCAAACCAATACTCAACAAAAAGAAGTTATTGTGCCAAACAGAGGCAAATAAAAAGAACCTACTACTTCTAATTCTCCTAAAGCTAATGAAGCATCCACCAACAATCAAATATAATATCAAGAAGTTTAAGAAGGAGGGCATAAGAAATATTCTTTATCCAAAGAAATGCTTGAAAAGAAGGACACATCACTAAAAGAGGTATAAAAACATCCTGCTCATTTTTCTCTTGAAAATGAAATTGCTAAAGTGAAGGTTTTTGTTCCTCTAACTGAGATAATGAATAATGATCAATACAAGTTTCAAGTTACTAAATTGCTTAGAGTTGATAAAAAATATAATATGGTTAACTTGAGTGATGATCATCTTGAGCTTCTTTTTGGTCTTGCTATTGATGGAAAATCATAAGATAGTGAATTTCCTCCCTTTTACTTAAGTCTCAAGATCCATGATTTTATTATTCACAATGAAATGCTTGATTCTGGAGCATCCAACAACCTCATGCCTAAAGCCATTATGGACAAGTTAGGACTAGACAACACAAGACAATATCATGATCTCTATTCATTTGATTCAGGGAGTGTAAAATGTCTTGATCTTATCAAGGATTTAGTGGTTTCATTAAAACAAATTCCAGCCAAAAATGTCCTTACAGATGTTGTTGTGGCTGATATTACACCTAGGTATGGAATTCTACTTTCTAGGTCATGGGGAGAAAAACTTGAGGAACTCTGTAGCTTGAATTTTCATATGCAACAATTCCAATATTTGGACAATTCAAAAAAAATTTACAGAGAAATTAAGATTCAGTATATGATCAGTACAAGAGAAAGGCATAACAATGATGTCATTCATGTTGTACATACAGATTTAGAGCCTTTTATTATATTCAATGAATAATGCTCAGCAACTTCAGAATTTTTTATTGAAGAAAAATTAGAAAATACAAAAAATTCAGATTTTGTTTTAGAATTGGTAGAGAAAGAACTTTGTAAATTAGTGCCAAAAAGTTTGGAAATGAATACATCTCCTCAAGAATAAAATAATAAAATGATAGAAAAAACAAATATTTTGAATACGGGAGAGGTATCTGGAACAGAAAATAAAAATAAGTAATATGATTTACACTTTCAAGATGAAGAAAATAGTCTTCAGACTATGGATTTTTATGGAGCCAAGGGAAAAGAAGGCATTGGTATTGGAATATGGATTCACAACTGAATTAATCAATCATTGGATATCCCTCGAAATGTTAGGATGTTTTCCTACAAACTAGCATTTGACTGCATAAATAATGAAGTTGAATATGAACTCTTAATTGCTGGTCCAAAAATTTTGAAAACTCTTGCTGCAAAGAAAATTTCTGTATATGCAACTCTGAGTTATTAATAAATCAAGTCAAAGGAGAATACCAAGCCAAATCCATATAATGAGAGCTTACAGAAATGCAGTCCTAGATTTCCTCAAAACATTTCTAGAATATACTTTGTCATTAATTCCTAGAAACAACAATGTTATTGCTGATTCTTTGGCCACTTCTGCTAGTATGTTCAAGTTTCCTCTATATCCAAACAAAAAATATGAAATAAATTCCAAATATCACCCTGTTTTTCCTGACAATATTCAATATTAGAAAGTGTTTTAAAATGATCATCAAATCAATAACTTCTTGTAGACAAAAGAAGATTTCATAAATGCCCAAATACATGACCAATAAATTCATGATACATAGATGAAAGTAATATAGCTTCAGGATAACTCGATTCCAAGAGGTTTAATACCTTTGGAATAAATTTTTGACCAAGATGATGTTTCAAGGAAGCCTACTATGTCACCAACAGTGGTGGGCGTGGAGGATTTAAATCTTGTCACTTCAGAAAATCCAAAAATGGTGCAGATTTATAAATCCCTGAGTCCAGAAATGAAAGCTAAGTATGTAGTACTTATGTCTCAATTTTCAGATGCCTTTGCTTGGGAATATTAAGCTTCGAAGGTATATGATAAAAGAATTATTCATGATACCATTCCTTTGAAGCTAGATCAAAACCCATTTTGCCAGAAGTTGATAAGGATGAATCCTAAATTGTTGCCTTCTATTTAGAAGGAATTAAATAGATTATTCACTGCTGGAATAATAGTTTCTATTCAATTCTCTAACTAGATGTCTAATCTATTACCTATGAGAAAGAGGACATGAGAAATAAGATTGTGGATTGATTTTAGAAATCTAAACAAAGTTTCCTTAAAAGGAAATTATCCACTAACAAAAATGGATCATATTCTGTAGAGGGTAGTTGGATCATCTATAATTTCCTTGTTAGATGGATATTCAAGATACATTCAAGTTCTTTACACCCAGATGATCAAGAAAGCACATCTTTCACCACACATTGGGATACTTTCATGTATGCCAAAATGCCTTTTGGTTTGAAGAATGCAAGAGAAACTTTTCAAAAAGCAATGGAATTTGTTTTTCCAATGAAAAGGATCTACTTTTAGTTATTTACCTTGATTATATCATTGTTTTCTCAAATACAAATGAACAACATTTACAACATCTCAAGATAGTCTTTGAAAAGTCCAGAAAGTTTGGAATTTCATTAAATCTGAAGAAGAGTCTCTTTGCTACGGAAGAAGGTAAATTGTTGGGGCATATTATATCTAAAGATGTCATAAGAGTAGGTCCTTTCAAGGATTGAATCAATTTATAATTTATATTACCCAAGGAGTAAAAAGGAGATTCAATCTTTCAATGGTAAAATTATTTTTCTGAGAAGATTTTTTCCCAATCTTGTTGAACATTTGAGGCAGATTACTGATATGTTGAAGAAAGATACTGAAGTAAAATGGTATAATGAAGTAAAGAAGTCATTTAATCAAGTCAATTTAGCTCTGTCTCATGATCCTATTCTCATTAGCCTAGACTATAGACTTGATTTTATTATTTTCTCATTTGATTCAGAGCATACACTTGCAAATGTTTTAATGCAGAAGAAAAATCAAAATACATAACAGCCCACTTCTCTCTTTAGCAGAAAAATAAGAGATTTTTCTTTAAAGTATAATATCATTGAGAAATAATATTTAGCTTTAGTCAGAGAATTGAAATATTTCAGTGTACATTTTACATTCTCATGTAATTGATTATGTGCCAAATGATGTAGTGAAAGAAGTACTTACACATAATGATCGAGAAGGTTGTAGAGGAAAATGGATTGCAGCTTTGCTAGAGTATGATTTGGAAATCAAGCCCACAAAATTTTTCAAAGGAAAAGGCCTAGAAAAGTTGATGGCAGATTCTAATCTTCATGCCTTATATATAAACTTCATTATTGTAATTTCTCACGAAAAAACTGCTAAAACATTACCTGATATAGCTGAGATATTTTCTTTATATCCCTAGTATGCTGATATTATATATATTTTCCAACACATGAATCATCCTACTGGCATGCCAAGCAGTAAAGCAACATCACTGAGATTGAAAGCGCTGAAATATTGCATTTTGAATGGTGTCTTATATTGGAAATATCCTGGTGGGATATTGTTGAATTGTTTAGTTTAAGGTGAAGTTAGGAAAGGATAAGGGTGACTATGGAGACCATCTTTATTGGAGAATCACATCAAATAAGATATTGAGAGCAGGTTTCTACTGACCCACCTTGTTTTATGATGTTTATAAAACAGTTAATAATTGTCATGAGTGTCAGAGTTTTGAAGGAAAAAGGAAAATTTTACCCTTGCCTCTTAAACCAATTGAAGACCAAGCACCATTCCAACAATGGGGACTTGATTTTATTTCTGAAATTCATCCTCCATCTTCAGCTCAACACAAATGGATTCTCACTGCTACAGATTATTTTACCAAATGGATTGAGGTTATTCCCACTAGGTAGGCAACTAATTCAGTTATCATTCAATTTCTTGAAAATAATATTTTGTCAAGATTTGGTTGTCCATACAAGATTATCACTCATAATGTAGCTTCTTTTAAATCCATTAAGATTATTGATTTCTATGATAAATATCACATTAGACTTGGTCATTGTAATACATATTATCCTCAAGAAAATGGGCTTGCAGAATCATCTAACAAGTCTTTAGTGAATATTACCAAGAAGATTTTGTAGGAAAACAAAAGGAATTAGCACAAGAAGCTTATAAATTCTCTGTGGGTTGATAAAGTCGGCACAAATATATCAATTAACATGTCTCCATTTTAGCTTGTTTATGGAATTGAATTTTTTTTCCCTTCTTCTTTGGTTGTTCCAGTAATAAATATTTTTCAGGAAGTTGACAGTGATCCTAATGACATTCAGAGAAGGATCAACCAGAAGATACATTTTCAACCATCCAGAGATGAAGTTTTCAGCAATACTTCAAAGTTGCATGACAAAATTAAAAAAAAGTTGACAGAACAACAAAGGTTGATGGCTTCAAAATTGGAGATATTGTTTTAATATGGGATGCTAGAAATGAAGAAAAGGGAAAGCATGGAAAATTTGAAAATATTTGGAAAGGACCTTACAATATTGTATCATTCAGAGGAAATAAAGAATTTTTTCTAGAAGATCTTGAATGACAAGAAGTGTTGGCAGGACATATCAATGGTATGTTTCTAAAGAACTATTTTTCTTGAAATCCTGGAAAATAAATTCACTATCATTGTATATACCAGTTTACATTTGAAGTTCAACAAATAAAAGGGAATGGCTGCAAAAGTTTGAAGCAGGAGGAGAAGGCCATGAGACTACTACAAATAGTTCAGGTTTTATTTTTTTTTAAAGTTCTCAAGTTTAGGTATTTTGTCAAGTCAGTTGTTTTAGTCAATATATATATATATATATATATATATATATATATATATATATATAGAGAGAGAGAGAGAGAGAGAGAGAGAGATATTCTTTTTTTCTCTTTCAAAGTCTAGTTGACTCCATAGCCCAATGGATAAGGCTACCTAATCTATGGTGTTCTTGACACATCCTGAAGGAGCTGCTATTCCTAGTTAGAGGCAATGTTAGAGTCAGTTTTTCAGTGATCAAAGATAACTCTTTTAACAGTTTTTATTTAAGTCTTTAGTAAAAAAAAATTATTTTTTAGGTAGTCTTCACAAATAATTTTGATCACTGAATGAAACACATCATGATATACTACTCCTTCACACTTTCTCATCTCCATTGAGAAGTATAAATTCATGTAATTTCATTTCATATAGCTGAAGGTAGGGTCTAAAATGCCATGAAAAGTCTTCAGTATTTCACTCAAAATAGGTAGTCAAAATTCCATTTCATTCATAAAAGTCTTGTGGAAGGAGCTAGCATGTTTTATAGTCCAAAAATAAACTTTGTGTCATGGGAAATTATATTCTATGTTGTTATATTTCAAAGAGAAATGAAAAATTTGTTGAAAAAGTATGTTTTTGAAATTGCATTATATTAAATATCTACCTTTAATATTTTTAAAATAAACCTTTGAAACCATAGGTTTTAAATCCTATGAGTTATATTTTGATGTCGTCATACTCCACTATCCATTAGCCTCCATCAATATCGTGAAATGTTGCATTTATTTATTCACCTACCATCCATATCACATCACTCCCGTCATACCCCTACCCCACCAATCAATCACCTCCATTGTATGTTAATCCTTCCTCATTTAGTTGATCAACCATCGCATCATAGTTTAATTCGACGGCCTGTATTACACTTCGGCCCCGCCTCATCATTCGAGACTTAACCTCGGGTGGACGGGGGGCGGGCGGGTGGGTCCGAAAAAATTAGTATTGTATAATGACCCCACTTCTACGTTTGAGATCTGTGTGATTTTGTATCCCCCCCACACGAAACCACTTACCACTCCAAAACCCCTCTGAAATCCTGCTACCCGTTGATATTAAACCGTTGTTTCCTCCCACCAATAAATTCATGCCAACATGGACTGACCTGTCCAATCATCTTAATTCCCACGTTAACCTGACCATTATCCAATTAAATTAATGGATAACCATTAGGCAATGTACCTATACCCATTTTCAAATGGAAAATTAAAAAAAAATCCTTAATTTCTCCATTGCACACCTATTTAAACTTTTACTTTGTCTTTTCAATTTGCTCTGCATATGTTTTCAAATTTACAGCTACTTCCATAACTCCAGAGATAAAATTCATCAGTGTTTGAAGCTTTCTCTTGCAGTTACTGATTTTCTTTTAATTGCAGAGCTTATCCTCAGTCTCGGCATGTGTTTTCTATCACATAATTCTTGTTTTCTACCATTATAACAGAGTCAACAATGCCTCCAAAAACAAAAGGAACTGAGCAACCAGTAAGTAAGCTATTACATCCTCCAATTTATTTTCATCACATTCCCTTAGCAGACAAATATTACAAAATACATGAAACGTTGTCTTATATTGAGTTTTTTGAGTTATATTTCTGGTTAGAAGACAAATACCTTGATAAATCAGATGAAATATGACTATGGTACTCTAATATCCCTCATTTCATCTTTCCTCATACCCATAGTGCCCCAAATTTTGTTATGATATGTCAAGCTTGTTATATGCCATACTAGAGAGCTATTATCACTGCTACATGAGAGGTTTTAGTGACTATTGATGCCCAAACAATTCAAAAAATGATGCAAGCCCCTAAAATAGAAGATGCCACACCATTTTCTTGAGAAGCCTTGATAGAAATTCATCAGAAATTGGATTTTACAAAGAGAGCTAAAACTCTTGAGCTATTCATGACTGAAAATAACCCATTACCTAAGAAAAACCATCCATTTCCAGCATCCATTTTCCCTGAAAGGTCCAAGAAAATCATCACAGCCATTTCCTACCTTCTTGGTTATTATTTAGACCAACTATTATATGAACCCATCATGGGGTTTTTGTCCATGTTTTCCACTGATTCCAAACCCACCATCATTTTCAATTTTAGTTAGTTTATTGCAAATTCTATCCATGATCAATTTGTGAAATTCAAAACTGAAGAAGTTTTCAATTATGCCTTTGTGTTAGTCTACTTATTCTTGTACTCTTAGGGAGAAAAATTTATGTTTTCTCTACAGAAATTGGATGAAGAAGGCCACCAGTAGTCAATCATCTTCTGGACTTCATTAGTCATGAAGGGATAGAAAGAATATTCTTATAAATAGTTTGTGGAATTGTTTCTTCAGTCAGCACTCAGTTTGTTTAATAGCACTCCAGAGCCAAGAATTAGTGAAAATGTCAAGAAGGTATTATAGCTTTTAGATCAATCTAGAAAAAGGATTGGTATATTTACCAAAATTATATAGAACTCAGACTTTATGGATGTGAACTTCCCCCTTATAAGTTGCCCAAATTCCCCCCCATGAGGATTTTGGCATTGGAATATATTAAGCAAATGATTAATGCCGATGAAGTGCATTTTTTCTCTGCTAAAAATAAATCTCAATTTAAAACCAAAACATAGATGGGCCCTTTTATCTATAATAGCAGGACAACAGGGGAACAGGCAGACAAGTTTTTGAAAGAAATGCAGTTTAGCCCAAGTTTTACATGGCCTTATGATCCAATTGGTGTCATTTCCAAACTGAGGTTGAAAAATAAATCTACAACATATTATCATACACCTAGATGAGAGGTTGAAAAGTACATGAATCAGCTTGAATGGACAGAAGTTACACTATAGGAGGGTGAAGGGAAAACATTATCTACATCAACATTGCAGACTCCAATAGCACAGGAAAGAGTAGGGAAGAAAGTTTACATTTGAAGTTAAAAAAATACAAGGGAATGGTTGCAAAATTTTGAAGCCTAAGGAGAAGGCCATGAGACTTATATAAACAGATTAAGTTTTAATTTTAAAAACAATTCTCAATTTTTAGTCTTTTGTCAAGTCAGAGTCAAGTGAGTTGTTTTATTCAAAATTTTCATTTTTTTCATTTTTTCAAAGTCCAGTTGATTCCATATCCCAATGGATAAGGCTACCTGATCTATGGTTTTATTGACACCTCCTAAAGGAGTTACCATCCCTAGCTAGAGCCAATGTTAGAGTCAGTTTTTCAGTGATCAAAGATAGCTCTTTTAAGAGTTTTTCATTAAGTCTTTAGTCCAATTTTTTTCTTTTTTAGTTAGTCTTCAAAAATAATTTTGATCACTGAATGAATCACATCATGATATACTACTCCTTCACACTTTTTTATCTCCATTCAGAAGTCTAAATTCATGTCATTCCATCTCATATAGGTCAAGTTAGGGTTTAAATTTCCATGAAAAGTCTTTAGTTTTTCACTTAAAAAGGAAGTAAAAATTCTATTTCATTCATAAACTCTTTTGGAAGGAGCTAGCCTATTTTATAGTCCAAAACTAAATTCTGTGTCATGGGAAATTCTATGCATTGTTGCTATATTTCGAAGAGAAATGAAAACTTTGCTGAAAAAGTATATTTCTGAATTTGCATTATATTAAAGATTTATCTTTAATATTTTGAAAATAAACCTTTGAAACCATAAGTTTTAAATCCTATAAGTTATATTTTTCTATCCTCATACTCCACTATCCATTATCCTCCATCACTATCGTGACACGTATCATTCATTTATTCGCCTACCATCCATATCACATCACTCCCGTCATACCCCTACCCTATCAATCAATCACCTCCATTGTATATTAATCCTCCCTCATCTAGTCGATCATCCATTACATCAAAGTTTAACTTGACGACCCATATTATACTTCGACCCCCCCTCATCGTCTGAGACTTAACATCGCAGGGGGGGGGGGAAATTTCAAAAAAAATAGTATTGTATACTGACCACACTGATCTGTGTCAGAGCCGTTTGATTTCTCACCCCCCCCCCCCCCCCACTAACACGAAACCAATTACTTCTCCAACACCCCTCCGAAATCCTGCCACTCGCTGATATTAAACTGCTATTTCCTCCTGCCAATAAAGTCATGCCAATGTGGAATGGCCTGTCCAATTAGCCTAATTCCCACGTTCTCCTGACCACTAGCCAATTAATTTAATGGCTAACCATTAGGCAACATACTTGCGCCCATTTTCAAATGGAAAATAAATAAATTGTCCATAAATTCACCATTGCATGTCTATTTAAACTTTTACTTTGTATTTTTAACTTTCTCTACACAGGTTTTAAAATTTACAAGTACCGTCAAAACTCCAGAGATCAAATTCAACAGTGTTTGAAGATTTCTCTTGCATCTACTAGTTTTATTTTAGCTGCAAAGCTTATCCACAGTCTCAGCCTGTGTTTTCTATCACCAAATTCTTGTTTTCCGCCATTAAAATAGAGTAAAAAATGCCTCCAAAAAAATAAGGACCTGAGAAAATAGTAAGTATTCTATTCCATCATCTAGTTTATTTTCATCACATTCCCTTAGTAGAAAAATATTATAAAATACATGAAACCTTGTATGATATTGAGCTTTTTGAGTTATATTTCTGGTTAGAAGACAAATACCTACTAAATAAGATGAGATAGGACTATGGAACTCTAATCACCCTCATTTAATCTTTCCTCATACCCATAATGCCCCAGAGTTTGTTAGGATATGTCAAGCTTGGTATATGCCATACCTGAGAGCTATTATCGCTCCTACGGAAGAGGTTTTAGTGACTATTGATGCCCAAAAAATTGGACAAATGATGCAATCCCCAAACATACAAGATGAAACACCATTTTCTCAAGAAGCCTTTATATAAATTTACCATAAATTGGATTTTTCAAAGACTGCTCAAACTCTTGAGCTATTCATGACTGAAAATGACCCATTACCTAAGAAAAACCCTCCGTTTCCAGCATTTATTTTCCCTGAAAGGCCCAAAAAAATAATCACAGTCATTTCCTACCTTCTTGGTTATTATTCAGACCAATGGATAGATGAAGCCATGATATGGTTTTTGTCCATATTTTCCATTGATTCCGAACCCTCCATTATTTTCAATTTCAGTTAGTTTATTGCATATTTTATCCATGATCAGTTTGTGAAATTCACAACTGAAGAGGTTTTCAGTTATGCCTCTGTGTTAGTATATTTATTCTTGTACTCTTAGGGAGACAGATTTAAGTTCTCTACAAAGATTGGATGAAGAAGGCCACCAGAAGTCAATCATCATTAGACTTCATTAGTTATTAAGGAGTAGAAAGAGTATTCTTATAAATAGTTTGTGGATTTTTTTCTTGAGCCAACACTCAGTTTATTAAATAGTACTCTAGAGCCAATAATTAGTGAAGGGATCAGGAAGTTATTGCAGCTGTTAGATCAAGATAAAATAGGGGATTGTTATCTTTACCAAAATTATACAAAACTCAAAGATTATGGATGTGAACTCCCCCCTTATAACTTGCCAAAATTCCTCCCCATGAGGATTTTTGCATTGGAATATATTATACAAATGATTAATGCAGATGAAGTGCATTTTATCTCTACTAAAAATAAATCTCTGTTTAAAATAAAAACACAGATAGGCCCTTTTTATCTATAATAGCAGGACAACGGGGGAAGAGGCAGATAATTTTTTGAAAGAAATGCAGTTTAGACCAAGTTTTACATGGTCTTATGATCCAGTTGGAGTCATTTCCAAAATAAGGGTGGAAAATAAAACTACAGCATATTTTCATACACCTAGACCAGAGATTGAAAAGCACATGAATCATCTTAAATGGACAGAAGGTGCACTAGAGGCAGCTGAAGAGAAAACATTATCTACGTCAGCATTGCCGACTCCAATTGCACATGACAGAGTAGGGAAGAGATTTAGAGAATATCAATCATCTACAATGACTAATTCATCTCATAAAGAGTTCAAGATTCATTATAGGAAGAAGACAAAGCTAAATCCGAAGGTCAATCCCAATAAGGAGTCAAAGAAAGAAGTAATCGTCATCACTCAAGAGACACCTCATTCCACACGGGAAGGTGATAAAGGCACTTCTACTACTCCTACTATTTCTACTGCTTCTAAACATCAACAAAAAATAGATGCTAAATATCAGCGAACATCATCTTCTCAAGATCAGGAGAAAGCCATTCAGACTAGCAGAGTTGCTCCAAGGGAAAAAGAGAAGACTGTCTTTGAAAATTTCAAATAAATGAAGTTGAAGAATGAAATGTTGAAAACAAGTACCTACAATTAGTTTTTGGAAAAAACTCCTAGGTCACAAAGTAGGTTGCTTTCAGGCTTTGATTCTGAAAAGGGAAAAATGTATTTTTCATTTCTTCAAGCACAGATCCCACGGCAAAAATTAGAAGAAAATTATAAAAGGGATAAATTTCAGTTTGACACAAAAGAAATCCATACAATAGATCAAATGGTGCTTCACAAGAAAACTGGTTGGATGATTTCATCAACTCTCACTAACACTGCTTTAATTTTATCAAAACTACATGTTTCATTGGAAAATGTGCAGTCACAACTGAAATTGGAAAAGGTATCTTCATTTGCAAAGGATACAATAATTAAAAACTTATAATATCTGTTGATAAAAATTGGATATGATCCATCCAATGTGAATTCAATTGAACATATCATTAAGAATAAAAGTGTTGATATAGAAGCATGAAGGAAGCACCTGAAAATACCTGCTACAGAAGATCCTTTGACAAAGAATATTGAAGAGAATGAAAGTCAAAAGATAGATATGATGAGGTTGATAATGGAGCAGAATGCTCAATTAAAGAAAATGGAATCATAGTTAGATAATATGATAAAGGAGAGGGAAGGATCAGTGAAAACATCAAAGGTTCATTTAGAGGTAGTGCCACTAGTAGCCATTCCTATAGCTCAAACTTCTACAGCAAGAAATGCAGATGGATTTGAGAATCTTACCAAAGCACTTCAGAACATGTCCATTCAAGAAGAGGAGATCAAAAATTTGCAGGATTAGGTAAAATTATTGCAATTACAGAAAACTAATGCTGATAGTTCACATGCAGTTGAAGCACAGAGGGAAAAAAATTTGATTGAAAGGTTTTAGAAAGAACAAAAAGAATCTGCCATCGGTAATACTTTGGACCAGGTAAAAGAGATAATTTTGGAATACAACACAAATTCCATCACTCAAATTTGGCCAAGTATACAGATCATCTTTGAGAAGAAAGAGTTGATCCAGAAGGAAAATGAGGCCATTACAACAATAAAAGAACTGGGAGATAAACCTGCAACAAAAAGCAATATCATTAGATTTATGAATTCAAAGAATAGGTATGAGTTGTATGAATTGGGCATTACGGACATAACATAAAACATCCTGGAAGTGAAGAAAGTGCAGAAAAAGAAGAATTTGATTCTTCAGCTTGAAGAAAAATGTCACAGTGTGGATGTTACAGTCTAGATATTTTTCAGCAGGATAGAGTCTCTAACACAAAAATGATTTCCTTCTCTTTCTGTAATGAATGATAAATTGATGACCAGAGATGACTATGGAAACAGAGCTCAAGAAATTTCCAGGGATATTGTCAAGTTTTCAAATATTCAAGGCACATTAATAGTAAAATCACTATTGGGAGCAATAATAAATGACATTTACATTCAGTATGAAACCAAACATGTCTTTGTGGTGAAGCCAAATTTTTCTTAATACACTGAAGCAGATGAAATTTACCGAAGGGTAGTTAAATTAGTTATTTGTGATGAAGAGTGGTGGGAAAACTTATGTGAGTTTTAGGAGTAATTAATAAAAAAAGAAAAGTAAATTTTTTCCAGATCACTAGTCAACTAACAACCAGCGCAGTCCGTGATTATCTTCTTCAGTAGCAACTTTCAGTTACAACCACCGATAGTGCAACAGATGTAATTTAGCTCGATGATGCAGTTATAATTTAGTTAGAAAATAAAGCACTATCAGTTTGGTTAGCATTTAATGTAATTGTTGTAACTTTATTTTTCTATATATACTTCGTTGTACGAAGTATTACTGTTGGATAATCGATTTTAAGACTCTCCGTATTACTGTGGACCTTCTATTAATGAAAATCAAGGAGTTGCAACAATTGTGTGAGATTCACGTGGTATTTTTATCGAGCATTGTGCCTTTCTATGTTATTTCATTTCCATTCCATTTTCTGTGTAAAATCGTATTCAGTTTATCAGCAGAAATCATTCAAATTTTTTGTTTATTAATATTTTTACAATGTCTCTTTATTCTAATGAATGAATTCATGTAAAATGCTCATGAAAACCCCTTTCTTTTCTACCACTATACACCAATGACAAATTAATGTTCTCAAAAAAATTTCTTATCTTTCCTTTCCCAGTTTCTTGCAATACAGTCTTTGAAATCAATTTTAGCTTCACTGATTATAATTTTTATCCAGTAAAAAAAGCATTAAACAAATTCTAAAAAAAATTAATCTATATATAACCTAAAATATGGTGCTCAGTCGAAAATTGAATATTTAAAAAATGATGCAGAGAGAGCCCTCTCTGGTTAGGTAGGGCTAGCTTCCTAGATAAAATTTGTTTTTTGATTACCTTTATTCACTCCTAATTTCAGCCTAGGAAGTTGGGGAGAGTGATAAAAGTGTCTTCAATCAAAATATGCATAATTATATTTATCCACGAGAATTGACATAGGAGGGGGGGGAGAGAACAAGTGTCGAGTTGTTACTTCATGAAAGCCTTTTTGAACAAATTTTCAGGTTTTCATGGGCATCGTTTCCCTTTGATGTTGTTGCAACACAATGGGTGGCTCTTATGATGTGGGCCATTTCAAGGCATGTGCTTTTGTGACAGGAAAGTACATAAATTAGTGACAAAAGTCTGATTCAGATCAATGACCATCTAACTCTAACGCATGGATAATACGCTACAGTAAGGATGCATTAAAGAGATAAGATTATAAAAAACAAAACATGTGTTTGCATTTTGTTTTGGGATATGTGTGAGTTTTTTACATGTTGATTTATGGTCTCTTGGTTTCGGTTTGTAGTGCTAACAATCAAGGTTTTAATTTGAGTAAAGTATTGAAATTTAGTGGTTGTCTTGACATCCTTGTTTAATTAATAGAAAAATAGTCCGACTCAGACTTGGATTGGGCCCAACAAAGACATTTTTATGCAATTGACTTGGGTTTTGGTCTTTGACATAGAGTAAACATGAAAAAAGTAAAATTACATAAAATATTCAATATTTATTTTTTAAAAAAACATGCACAAAAATTTAAGTATGAATAAGTAAACTCCAAATACACATGTTTGCTGATTTATATTGCATGTGATGGTGCAAATAGAGAAAATCACATCGACATATATAATGTACAAGTCCTGAGAGGCTAAGACATAAAAATAATTTTATGAAAAAATAATTGATTTAGTGGGACATACATTAAAATTGAAGCCCTAAATGGCCTCGAAAATCCATAAATTCATCAAATTCTAACCTATAAGTCAAAACATCTCAAACTTTAATCAATGCAAATCAGCTTCAACAACAGGTTGCTAGGCAGGGTTTCCTTTGCCTTCAGTACCAAATAGCCCAAATGCAAGCTTTGAGAATTAAAATGAGGTTAGAAAAGTAAGAGGTGCTTTTAGGAAGGTGGTTTGACAATTTGGCTTGTATTTTAAATTTATTTTTATTTGTCCTCTTGTAAATTTGTTATTTCTTTTCTTATTATTTTTTAAAAATTATTTTCAAGGTACTTTTTCTTGGGGCCCTCTGGCAGGGTGACATGTTTGACAGGAATGGACGTAGATGAGTTTGGAGTTTTTTGTCTGACTTGACTGAGTTAGACTGAGGCAACATTTCAGTTGGATTTTTTTTTGGCATAGTCAAGTCCATTCTAACTACTGGTATATAGTGAACAGGGTCTAGTTTTTCTTCATGTTTTAACTTGATCAGTTTAAGTAAGTTTCCTCTGGCCTTTCTGACACTCACTAGTTGATTCTGACTACATTGGTTTAGAGTGAATGGGTCTAGGTTTTTTCCTTTTTCTAACTTGCTCAGTTTAAGTAAGTTCCCCCGGGTCTTTCTGACATCCATTTTTTGATTCTAACTCCACTAGCTGTGACTGAATAAGGTACAATTTGTTTCATGTTTTAACTTAATAAATTTAGTAAGCTCCCCCTGGTCCCTGGCCTGACCTATTTTTTTTCTCATGCCTATTGGAATTTTCTCTTGTTGTCCATAGTTCTTTCAAAATATGACATATTTAGTCCCATGGAGGTTTTTCTTACTACGCTAGTTTATAGTGAATTGGGTCTACTATTTGTTCATGTTTTAACTTGCTTAGTTTAATTTTCTTATGGTCTCGCTAACACGGACCAGTTGATTGTGACTACACTAGTTTAGAGTGAATGGGATATAGATTTTCATCATGTTTTAACTTGAACAGCTTAAGTAAGTGTCCTCTGGTCTCTTGTCTTGTCTGTTTTGTTTTTTATTCCCACTGGCTTTTGTTCTTGTTGGCGAATATTTCCTTTAGATATCGACACATCTATGCCCAAGGGGGTTAAAAAAATTTCTATTTTGGGCTTTTGGGAAATGAAGATGGTATGATTTGTAACTACTTGATAGCCCTTCGTTGACATTTTTAAGTTACCATGGATGGCCTTGGTTGGATATAATTTTTCCTTTTGATTTCGCTCAAACCCTGAGAGCTATTTTGTCATGAAGGAGAGATATTATTTTGGCATTAGATTCTTGTTGCTTTTTCATCTTGCATGATCTGTTGGAATAAATGATGGAGAAGTAGAGAAGAGGATCGAGGGTTTTTGGAGGTGCTAGATGTCTTAATTGCTTGTAGTTTTCCTTTATTATTAGCACTCAGAAAGCATGAGACACCCATTTTAAGTTCGTCGAGGTAGATTATAGACTTTTCTCAAAGGTTTTGAGCCTCTATATAGAAAGGATATGCCACTTTGAACAAGCTTGAAGTTGGATTTCTCCATAGATGTAGCAACATTAGAAATGTTTATCAAAACATGAAATAAAAATATCAAGAGATTCCCATCGTTTAATTGCTTATAGGGTTGTGCAAGAAAAATTCAGCTTAATGTGACACGAAATATATCGCAAGAAATGAAAATTTAAACACTAACATAATGATAATAATTCATGATTGACATCTCATCCAATTAGCATAACTTTTGCTTCGGCAGGTCATCCAATTTCATCCCTTTCAATAATTTTGTATGTCAATGCTCAATATAATCTAGGTAGGTATTTATTCAAATATTTTTATTTTAAATCAGAAAATTCTATGTTCTATACCCATGAGTGATTGTCACTCATTCAAAACATAGTGTTAAAAATGTCTTCATGTTTCTTGAACATTGAAAAAATGAAAAGCCATTCTAGATAGTCTTAATATTCCAACCACAGGGCTCTAAAGGTTTTCATACCCATGTAGGGCATAATGACTGTAATCAAAAGATGCATCATCATGTTCCTTAACGATGATTAATGTAGGAGGGTGAGAAAAATAGTAGAATCATTCCCTCTTGAAAGAGATTCAAAACAAACTTTTGGGCTTTCTTAGGTGCCCTTTTCCTTCCAATCTTGTTGTACCGTAATTAGTAGAGCCACTGGTGAGTGGGCCTTTATTACGATACCTCCTCACTAGAAGTAAAAGGAAGACACGGAGGACACAAGTAAATGAAATTGTGATGAGAAGCATATCATAAGAAACGAAAATGTAAATGAAAATTAACATGATGAGAATGACGCGTGACTTTTAACAAATTAACATGTCTTTTATCTTTAGCAGATCATTATTTTTCATCCCTTTCAAGAATTTAATATATTAAATTTCAGCATGAATTAGGTATCTTTTCAGATATAATTATTTGAATCACATATTACATTTAGAATTCCATAACGATGTTGATAACCATATGAAAACTTGAAATTGTGCAGCAAAGTCTACAGTATTTAGCCACGAGTCATTTTCACTCATTCTCACTTAGTCAAAACTTCAATTTCAATCTCTCATTTTTCCTCACCCCTTGAAAATGAAAAAGGACAAGTTGCATGTTAAATAAGATGACATCTCTTGACATATTTGATCTACCACATGATTTTACAGTGTCTCTTCCTATAACCTACAAATCATGCTAGATGAATGAGTAATTACGGTCTTAGTTGGGTATTTGTGACCATGCTGCCTGGTTGGCACTAGATTTTTATGTTTCACGGTTCTCAGTGGAGTTGTCTTGATGTATCCCTAAGGATGAAAAAAAATGAGTAATAATATTTGCACTAGTGAAACATGGATACTAGTCAACTATTATCTTCATGTTTTTGGACTGACTTCATGTTGAATCAAATTTTACACTACAGTATTACAAACTAGATTAACCATGAGTGAGATTATTTTATTTGTTCTAAGATTGTCTATTTTTAAGCAGTATCTTTTATAGATATAATTCATAACATCTCATGAACCTCTGAAGGATTCATCAATAGGGATAATACGAAAACCATTGAAAATGAACTGTTGGATGCAAGTTGTAAATTTAAATTTCACTGGGAGTATCCAGTTTGTGATAAGTGCTTGAATTTCATACAACTCACCTTTATAGCATGATTTCCACAAGATTAAGGATTTTTAACAAATAAGAAGACTTGAATCATTTAATTTCCCACTGTTCATATTTTTTTATTAGGTTGTTACTTTATCAAAACAAAAAAAAACTTGAATATCCACTTAGTTTTTCATTTTAAATTCTCAAGATTTTCTGGTTTACTTTTTTGAATTTCCATCAAACTGGTAACATCTATCTAATAATAGGATATATGTTATCAGCTTAGGAAGATTTTGATTGGACTCTTATTGTAATATAAACACATGAATGCTATTTTATATTGTCTTGAATGGATGGCACGTATATGTGAGAAAAGGCTTGCATATTATACTACTGAGGAACAAGATTGTTAGTGAAGGAAGGTTTACTTCACCGAAAAAATGTCGGGTGGTGGGTAAACATCCTAAAGTCTAGTCTTTGCCTACATACATCACTTATGATTAGGAGATGACATGAGTTTGTGTGGTTCATTAATGATTAAATTAATGATGTTTTTTTAGTGATAGAAATAGAATAAGAAGTCCCATATTTTCAACTACATAATTAATGGGTTATGGTTCTGTAGATAATGGAGATGTTCTAGTTTTTGCCTCAAAAAAAACAAAAAGTTGATGAGATTGAACATTAGTTGATTCAATATGATTTCAAAATTGTAGCCCTTCATGGAGATAAGCACCAAGCTTCTTGTATGGAGGTTATAGAAAAGTTCAAGTCAAGGATTTACCATGTTATTATTACATCAAATGTTGCAGCTCCTGGTCTTGATATAAAGTCAATCAAATCTGTTGTAAACTTTGATGTTTCTAGAGACATAGATATGCATGATCATTGTATTAGAAGGATAAGGTGGGTAGGGGGCAAATAAGGCATAGCTTACACCCTTGTTATAGAAAAGGAAGCACGCTTTACTGGGGAAATTTTCAACAGTTTGGTTTCCGCTAGTAAAAATATCTCCAAGGAGCTAATGGATTTGGAAATGAAGGTTAAATGAATGCAAATTGAAGACTTTTACTGTACTAGTGAATTTTTGCATGATTTTTTTGTGGATTTATTAAGTTCTACGGTTAGCATTTGAACTACTAGTTCATTAAAACAGTTAACTTTGATCTTTTTGACAGGTGACAAAAATATGAAATTCACATTTCTCACCTAAATTTGTACTGCACACTTGTAGGATAGTTGTTTCTGGGCCAAACGAGAGGCTACAAAAGTCCTTGGTATGTGATTCTCAATAAATATCTATTTACAATGATCAAACTCTTGAAATTTGTGTTTTTTATTGATCTCTCTTATTTTTATGTCTCTAGCTAAATTTGATACATATCTATAGCCTCGTTTACATTATTTTTTAAAATGCTTCTATGAAAGTGGGAGGAAAGTTGGTTGGCGAGGAGGTGGAAGAGGTGGCAGTGGCAGTGGTGGTGGTGGAGGTCGAAATATACGTGGTGTTGATTATGGGCTTGGCATGGGTTATAATCCTGATTCTTTTAACATACCATCGCAACCTTCCAATATTAACCATGAAGCAGCAATAAATTCTTTGAAGACAGGAATGATGGCACAATTCAAGAGTACTTTTATCCCTCCATCATATAATTCTTATGCATCAAGCTCTAGCTAGTTATCCAGTATTCTAAGAAATTAAAGGGAAGGGGTTAGTGGCTTTGTTTCAAGTGGTACAATTGGTAGTTACGCATTGAATCAACAAGGAGATGTCATATTAAATACCATAGCCTATTTTCCATGAGGAGATGCCATATGAAGCAACGGAATTGATTGATAAGTAAGTCTAACGTGAAGAAACATCACATTTTTTTTTCGAAAGAAAATAATATTTTTTAGTCTTTTTTATGATCATTTGCTTATCCATTTTCACAAAAGGATTAACATCTTTGTTTGGAATTTGTTCATGTATAATTTCCACTGTGAAATTCATATTGTGCTATTTTCTCCTAGATTCTTGGACGTTTGGGTTTTCACTGATGATCAAGGACACCTTTATCACATTGAACTTATTTAAGGTTTTTTTCCCATGTTGGTTCTTTGTTGTTTCTATGTTGGAATATACAAGAGAAACCATATTTTACCTCTGATGATAGAATGCCCAATAGGATTCATATGGATTGTACGCATGAATTACATCATTGGAAAATTAATATTTTAATTAGGGTTGTCAAACAGGCCATTTTTGTAGTGGCCACTGTGAATATCTTTGGAATGGAAATCTCATGGACAATACTGTCATGTTTTCGTTATTTCCGTGCTATGCCTATTCTATCAATCCTTTGGCTTTCTTTGCTTCAAAGGTTATGGTTGTAAACAATTCTTATCCATATTTTTGGTACATTCATACTAATACTCAGTGCATTTTTGTGTTTTCCCATTATATATTGCTACAATTTGGATATAAAAAAATCTGTAGCTTTAAAATCTCATAAAATGGGAAGTTAAAACTTACCATAGCGCCAATGCATCACCCTTAATTTGATCAGGAACTTTAATATTAAATATCAAAATAAATTCATCAACGCTGATGTTTTTGTTTCTTGATCTACCTTATGGGTTAGGCTTCCTTGTTGAGGATGTTTCCTTTTGCAGATAAGTCCAATATTATTTTAATTTCTATCCATATGTTTTAAAAAATGCAATGCTTCACTTGTTCCCTATATCTGTTTTGAGATTTGTAATACATGATTCATGTTCTATTCGAGATGTTTGTATCTGTGCTCTGGAATCGTATGAGATTGATCAACGCTTCATGTCCATACATGGTTGTTGTAACTTGTCGGGACAATATGTTAACCACATGTACAGAAATTCCAATGGGACCTGTGAAAGTCAATACATAAAAATAAATCAATTAGAAGTGTTCAATACATATCCAATTTCCATATAATTTAAATCATTGTTTGCAGACCTGTAAAAATTAAGACCTTCATAATGGATTAGATAGGAGTGTTCAAGGAGTGGCCAATCACATTATTACCAAAATCATTATTTGAAGAGGTAAGCACACCCCCCCCCCCCGCTTTTTTTTCTTGTTCAAACAATAGGTCCAAAATAAGAATGACAATATTTTTTTGTCTTTCAAAACTTGGAGTTGTCTGGATTCCCAGCATACTATACTATTCCCCAGCTAATTTCAAATTTAATACTTTGATTCATATCCATCCATGTAAATTTTGTGTAGTGATTGCAGCCAGATACAATGTATGGGATATTGAAATGGAGAAGGTTGTATATGGCTTGGCACTGGGCTGTAATGGCTGCAGGTATCTCCAGTCTATTTTTGTGGACATATGGTTGCCTATTAATTCATCCAACCTTTAATGATAAGCTCGTGCATTGTATACGAGTGAAATGTAGTTAATTTGTTAAATAATTTTGTGATATTTGAAATTGGTGTTGTTATTTTGCATAATCAGTACATAGTTGTAGATGGTTGTGTTGGAAAATTAACATAGTTGTAATTTCTTTGCCATTAGATGTCAGATGCCATTTTTTTCAAATTATTCTGTTAGCTATGATGCAAATTTCCACACTAGGCTGTAGAAGCACCTTGTTTCTAACCCTACTATGGATTATGGATTCACATATTTTTCAATGTTTAATGTGGACACACCAAACACACAGTTACATTTTGGCCTTGTGATGTTCTTTTCTATGTAAGAAAAGGTGCATAAAGACATATTTACTTTGCAACAGAATTTAACATTAGCATTAAAACCACTTTGATAGGGATTTCAAAAAGATAAAACTAGGCTAAATGAAAACCTTGTTGATGTCTTGGGAATTTAGTAGACTATTTTGTAATGGATAAGATGCAATGGACTACATTTATTAAGAGGATTTTTTGTCTGTTGTCGTAATGCTAGTTATGTAGTAATTGTTACTTTTGTTCTTGTTTGTAATTCAAAGTGTGTTCCAGCTATGGCACCTTCCTCTTCCAGTAGAGTAGATGGTTGTGGTTGTTTTCCATCTCTTTCAGGACTTCTACATAGTAGGTAATGAGGGCACATGGTCATATATGGAGGAGAGATAGAGGGTGCATGCATGTGCCATCCAAATTATGATTAAGGGTGAAGATCTATGGGAGGAATGCATTCTCAATGCATGTGTGAATGACTCAGTACATCTCTAGTAGAGGCAAATTCTTCCCTCATCTATATTATGCAAGGAAGGTGCATTGGGATTAGGGCTTGATTCTTAGAGCATATGTTCAGATTCCTTTTACACTCTCGTTATCCAATAAAGGATAATTATGGTGAACCACTGTGGTGGTTCAAGAGTTTGAGCTTTTTAGCTATAACATTTTAGTTTTAATGCTTTCATATTTAATATTGAAACAACGATATGCGGTTTTGAGAGTTGACATGTGTTTGTTTATATTATCAATAACATGTATTTTTAGGTTAACATACCGTATAGTTATTTTGATTGGTGTATTTGGTTTTAAATATATATAATCTTAGGTTAAATTCCTAATTTTAGAATCAACTTATTATTGTCTGATTTTTGACATGGTATCAAATTATGTTTGGTTAAATCCTTCCAAGCATCCATGTATAGGTAGTAAAGCTTCTACTTGCTCTAGGGAGTTGTCAAAAGGTTTCAAGGGTGGAATGCTGAGATCCATCCTTAAGAAAAACATTGTAGGCCTATGACAGGTTGTCTCTAGGTTAATTTATTTTCTCTAATAGTGTGACTCCATCCAATTTTAGATATGAAGATAGATTCAAAGTTCCCTGAAACTTCATTTGTGGAAGTGTTAAGTACTACTGTTGTTGGAGCACAATGTGCAGGGTTTTGTGCCTATTGATCCCATGTAGTTGGAAAATTATAAAGTGATGGCCAAGAGAAAACAAGTCATCCTTGACTCCATGTATGATGATTTCATTCCTTGATTGTTCGAAAGACCACAAGTAAGGAGGTTTTTTATGTTATATTCATTGCATTGAGATGCACTCTACAACCCATGATAAGGGAGATGTTGTCATATAATAATACATTACCAAATAGCATTAACAAAAAGAATGATGTCGGCCATGACATGCCCTTGATCTTAAAAGAAAGGTACCAAATTCTTACCGGAGATACCTTCATAGGGGCAGAATTAAGCCTAAGATGATCATATAATTTAGGAAGGAACTCAACCTTCGCTTCTAACATGATGCCAATAGTTGATAATGAGAAAAAAATATCGACGACCTCCCAAGCGAGCTAGGATATGATGTAAGCTAGCTAAGACAGTTTTCATGTACCTTAGCTTGCTTGGTAGGTTGTACATATTCCTTTCTCCTTATCAACTACTGTTATCATTCCATAAGCCAAATGTGAGTTACTTCTTAAAGTGGATGAACATCTCAGGCTTACTTCTACCAGCAAAAAAAATACTAGGAGTCACGTCATAATTCCGATGGTTGTTTATGTCGCACTTCCGACAGTTGTTTCCACAGCACTTATGAAACTTGCTTTCGTTGCACTTACGACAATTTTTTCCATCATTGGTATGTCCCAACTGTCGCATCAATGTTATGCGATTTGTCGGAATAGCGACGACTATCATGGCACTTCCGACGGTTGTTTTTGTCGCTGGAAAACTAATAGAGTCGGACGTGCAACGACAGACCGTCGGTATTGCCACACCTTCTCGAAAGGCATCAATGTCGTAATACCGACATCTCCACATGATTTCAGAATAGCGACAATAAACAACATGATTATAAGATTGACTAAATGAAGACACGTTTTGTGTCTTGTGTCGCTCTACCAACAATTATTAGAAGTGTCAGAATTGCGACAATATAGGAAACGACATTTTTCCTAAACTCAAAGTGTCACTCTTGGGAGAGCTATGTGTCACAATAATGACATTTTTACCATAAAAAATTGGGCAAAATATGCTAGTGAGTTTACCTAAGGGTGTGAATGATGTGAGGATTATGTTCCTTCAAATCAATGAATTCTACTAGAAATTTATTTTAGAAAGATAAAATAAGATAAAATCACCCAAATTTAACACTAATATAACTTTATGGTCTAATTCAAAATTTGGACATTTGTTTCCATATTCAGAAAATATACAGTTCCACAAGCTATGGTCATTCAAATCTCCAGCAAAATTTAACAAAATAGAAAATAATATATTGAATAACTTGATCAATGTAAAATAAATCAGTTTAGGTCTCACAAACTACCAAGCGAAGGACTTCCAACCAAAAAATAAATTTCATTGAGATATGGCATCCAGGATCGAATAATTTCTAGGTTTTATGTGTATTTTTAGTATGTGTCTAGGGTTTTTTCTTGAGTTTCACCGAACTGCATAAATAGAAATATGAATTTTAATATCCCTCATTTAAACATAAGGATTCAAACTCATTGTCATAAAATAACAATATTTACTCTTGTAAGAGGTCAAGTATCCAGTGGAAAAATTAATTTTGGATGTAATATATCGATATGGAGAAAATTCTTGTAAATAGGCATGACATCAAATCATTTGGAAAGTGAAATTTAATATTTGTGTTGATTTTTTGTTAAAAAAGTGAAGAAATTTATTTTTAAATATACATTACACTCTAATAAAATGAAAATGAAAAATTATCTTCATATTTTTCGTAGGAGCACAATTTGATATATCCATGTTGTACAGACCTGAATAAATTCCATAATGAAAGAGTGATTATATTAATGATAAAATTAACCTATTTATACCTATGCAATCTAGGTACTAATTACATAATATAAAATAAAAATCCCAAAGGATTAGTTAGCATTCCCCCCTTAATATGAAGGTACATTTTACATGCCAAGTAACATTATGAACTTTTCAAGCTTTTCACATCCCAATGCCTTAGTAAATATGTCTGTGAACTGCTCTGAAGTAGGACAATGTGTCATATGGATAACTTTGGCCTCTACATAATGTCGAATGAAGTGATATTTGGTGTTAATATGCTTGATTTGATCATGAAACTTGGGACTCTTGGCCAGTGAAATTACAAAAGAGTTTTCAATAAGTACTAGAGTTGAAGCATTTTATTTCTCCTGCAATTCTTCATGTATTTTTTTAAGCCAAATGATTCCTTTTGTAGCTTTAGATGCTACAACATATTATTCTTCAATGGTAGAACCCACAATAAGAGATTGCTTGTGTGATCTCCAATTAATGGTTGTTGATCTAAGATTCATGAAATAACTAGAAGTAGAGATCCCATTCTCCTTATCTCCATCAAAATCAGAATTTGCATACCTGGTGAGATGGAAAGTTGCAACTTTGGAATATTTGATGCAATATGTTCGAGTGCCTTTAAAATATTTTATCACTCACTTCATTGCATTCCAATGACCTTCACATGGCTTATGCATGAACCTAGAAAGTATCCCTACAACAAAGTCTATGTCAGGTCTAGTAGTAGTTAGAAAATTCAAACATATAATAAGTTTCATGTTCTTTATTGGATCTTAAAATGTACTTCCTTTAGTGGAAGTAAGTTTAAAATTTTGATCCATATTACTAGCAAGATGGTTACAATATTGCATTCCAAATCTGTCCAATATACTTCTTTTGAGAAATAAAAATATATTTGGGTTTCTCATCAACTTAAATTCCTAAATAATAATGAAATAAACCCAAATATGTCATGTAAAAAAATTTCAATAATTCTCTTTTAATGGACACTATATAGTCATCATAGTTTCCTTTGATCATCAAATCATCTACATATAAAACCAAATATACAACTGACTTTCCAATCTTCTTAACAAAAACAATCCCATCATCTAGATCAAATAACTTATCATTCAACTTGAGAAGGTGTTCAGTTAATTTTTCATACCATGCACGAAATGTGTGTTTCAGTCCATAAAAATCCTTAACCAAATTACATACCTTTTTCTCTTTTCCTTCGATAGAAAAACCTTTGAACCGAAATGTATAAACATCCTCCTTCAAATCATGATTCAGAAGGGTTGTTTTAACATCCATATGGTGTATCTTCCAGCTATTATGAGATGCAAGAGAAAACAAAGTTCTAATTATGCCCCATTTTGTTGTAGGATATAATGCCTCTTTGTAGTGGTCACCTTCCTTATGAAAGTAGCCTTTTTCTACAAACCTTTCCTTCTATTTATTAAGAAAACCATCTACCCTTTATTTGATCTTATACACCCACTTGCAACCAATAGGTTTGACGCCTAATGGAGGATCCACTAATGTACAAATTCCATTATTAATAAGTGCATCATATTCCTTCTTTATTGTATCCTTCCATTCATCACAATTAGCAACTTCTCCAAAACAACTTGGTTCACTAATTGTAGAATGATTAAATTCACAGTAATGAGAAATGTTACCCAAATCACCTTTAGAAGAACTTACTATTTCAAAATCATCATATTTCTTTGGAAATTTTCGAGCACACATGGATCTTTGTAAAGGTTGTTTAAGTGGTTGTAATGGTTTCTTATTCTGAAGTACAGGACTTTAGGAACACTTTCTTACGCTGCAGAAACAACACTATCCTCTAATTTTTCTTTATAAAAAACATCCTCATGAGTCAAAGATGAAAGAACCACATACTGATCCAGAATGGGAGCCCCCCTGTCAATATGTGGAACATCAATATCATATTCAAAATATAATGTTTTGGATGCAAATTTCTCCAAATGAGTCAGTTTCTTGTTAACATTGGAATTATCTTTATCCGATTGAAGAAAAATAACATCTCTCGAAAGAATGAACTTTTTATTTTTTTGATCATACAACCTATATTCTTTTGAAGTATTATAATAACCCAAAAATATGCATTTCTGACTTCTTGAACCTAATTTATCTCGTTGTTGCTTAGGAACCAAAGCATAACATTTTGATCTTCAAACTTTGAAATGATGAACAATTGGTTATATATCATACCAAAGTTGATAATTATTTTTGTTGATAATGACAGAAGAAGGAAAACAATTTCTAATATCAGCTGCAAAAATAATTTCTTCTCCCCGAAACATCAACTTCACATTCTTAAAGAGCATCATAGATCTAATAATATTAAACAAAGTTCTATTCATATGTTTTGTCACACCATTTTTTTGTGGATTATAAGGCATGGTAGTTTGATGTTTGATTCCATTTCCCTTCAAATATTTTTCAAAAGCATGAGAAGTATATTTGTCACCATTATTAGTTATCAAAATTCCTATATTCTCTTGAGGTTCATTTTTAATCATCAAATGAAAAAATTTTAAAACTTGAAGAATGTGTGACTTATATTTGAACAAATACACCCAACACATTCTCAAGTAACGATCAATAAATGTCAACACATTTATTTCCATTAGCAATTGCAAGAGGAATAGGTCCACATAAATTAGAATGTATGAGACCTAATTTTCGTGAATATATGAAAGAAGAACTATGAAAAGGTTGTTTACAATTCTTTCCTAAAATAAAAGCATTAGAAGGTGTAATATTTTTAGGGACTGTACGAATACATTTAATACCGTTATTTTTCATAATTTTGATGCTGCCATAATTGATGTGATGAAATCGAGCATGCAATTATAAATTGGGAGACAAGATATCACTTTGGTCTGCCAAAAGAGAAAAAGTCTCACGAGAATTAGTAGATAAATTACCATTCAATTTTAAAAGGGTACCTTCTTCTACATTGGTCATAATAACTACATAATTAGATTCTCTTCATATTTCGATGATTCCATGAAATATATGAACAGAATTCCCTTGCTAACTAATATGGATAAGAGACATCAAATTTCACTGAAATTGTGGAATATAAATTACATCCTGTAGAACATAATTTGGAAGATTTAGTATCTTCAAATGAATAGACCTAATTCCAAATGGTTTAATCTGATACTTGCTAGCAAAGTAAAAAACACCATCAATTTTATCACTGAAAGTTTCAAAAAAATCTCACCTGAATGTCATATGACAAGTGGCTCCTGAATCCAAAAGCTAACAATTTATCCATGAAGAAAATGAAGTGTTGAAAACATCATTACTATTAAAATTGCTATGAGAAACAATGTAATGTGCAGATTCTAGTGACTTTCCCTAATCTTGTATTGGCTAATCTTTCTTTTCATTCAATTGTTCTATCCTTTCACTGACTTTCTCCCGAGGTATTTTACAGTTATCAACAGGACCAATTTGATGACATCTAAAACATTTGATAGATGGTTTATTATTAAAATGTCCTTGTTTTCTATATTTTTGTTGTTTTTCCCCTTGATTATTGGCCCCCCTACCTCTAAAACTTCCCCTACCACGACCTCTATTAGTTTTACCACCTCTAGAAGTTTCATCATGAGACTTATGATCCTTTTGTGCAAGGAAAAAATTTTCTACGTTAGAGTTATTTGGAGCCTCTTTCTCCCCAAAGGAATTTTCTCTCTGACCTATTATGTTTACATGTTTATGAAAACTAATGTCTTTTAACTGCCCACTAGCTTGGAGAGATTCCAAATAGTGTGAATAGACAGGGTGAAGGGATTTTATAAAAGTTGTAAGCTATAAATAGACTTCAATTCGAGTGTCAATTATATCATGAAAAATGGATTTTTATTTCAGAATCACTCTTCAATAGATCATTATCTTTCATCTCCAAATTGAACAATTTCAAAAACAACTAGATAATTTAAAGTTTTAGTGTGAATCGTACAATTATTTCAACTTCCTTAATGCTTCGAATGCAATATCACAATAAACGATATATAGGCTTACTTTTTATGCCACTGATGAAATTATTAATGCATATGCCTTGTTTCCTTTAGTATCCCAAATTGCACGCCGCTTCGCATTATCAGGCGGATCTGGTGAAATTTATTTTCCGTCTTTCTCTATTCTTCATTGCAAAAATTTCCACAAATCATTAAAAGCAAGATAAATTTTAATATTTCTAAACCACTCTTGATAATTCTATTTCCACTAAGCACAACTCTCACTATGGAAACTATTGAAGTCATAATTGTTTTGCAGCAAAATAAATTCTTCAAACAAATTATTTTGAAATTTTCAAATATGTGAAGTATTCCTTTAAACGAAAATATAAATCCCTTTCTTCTTTCATTTAAAATGAAAATTCGCTTAGTGATTTGATGGTGGACTCCAAAAATAATCGAGCAGAGAGCTAGGTTCAAATCTCATTGTATCTCTTTTTCTTTTTCTCTTCAACTTTTAAAACTAATTTCAAACAATAATATTTCCACCACTTTTAACTCCAAGTTAATTAATTTCATAATTATCCACTTTTACTTTTACTTTCTCATTTCACTTCATTTTTTTTTCTTAAATATAAATGATAAAAGAAATGAGAAATATTTTTTTTTCTCTTCAACTTTCTTTTTCGTTTTCTCTTCAACTTTTATAACTTATTTCAAATAATCATATTTCCACCACTTTTAACTCCAAGTTAATTAATTTCAGAATTAGACACTTTTACTTCTACTTTCTCATTTCACTTCATTTTTTTTTCTTAAATATAATTGATAAAATAAATGAGAAATATTTTCTTTAATAACAATTTGATACAATTTCTATTCAGTCTATGCTCACCAACTTTTTCTCCTATTTTATTTGATGTTTCTTAGTTTCTTTCTCTATTCACTTTCACCTTTCTAGTTATGCTTCTTTCTCTATTCACTTTCACCTTTCTAGCTCTGCCTCTTTCTCTGTTCAGTTTCACCTTTGTGGCTCTGCCTACCTCCAAACAAAGATTTTTTTTCTAGAGGTGTAATAAAATATATAGGAAACACATTCACCTTATTTGTGGTCTCATTTTTTGGAAAATGTCTCCATATTCATTTAATTTTTACAAATCCTTATCAAAAAATTGTGGAAATATTTTCTTTCACATTCACTTTCATGAACCTTGAAGTATTTTGTACTTTCTAGTAATATTTGGATTAAATTGAAATGAAAAATACGAAAAAAAATATTCAACTAAAAATCATTAATAATTCACTTCCAAAAAAATTCTTCAAAGCTTCGCTAATATTGATCGCTAATACTGAATGTTATTTATTCAATGTCAATTGTTCAAACAATAAGAGTTACTAGTGGGTAATTAACTTTACCTTTGTTTCTTTTAGCTTGGTTTCCACCACTTATGGATTCTTTATCTCATGCCTTTGCAAACAACGTGCTCCTCAAAATGCATTTTATGAAACTTGTACAATCTTCCCTCCATAAAATTCAAACCATCACCTCATTAAAAAAAACTCATTAGGCATAGAGTTTATAAACAACTTAACCGGGGCTCTGATACCACTGTACAAGACTGAATAAAATCCACAATGAAAGAGTGGTTGTATTAATGATAAAAATCACCTATTTATACATATGAAATCTAGGTAAGAGACAATTGTGTCTCAGTAACTTATTAACGGTAAGAACTAAATCAAAAAATAATTACATAATGTAAAATAACAATCCCAAAGGATTAGATAGCATATCCAAGACAATATCAAACCCTAAATTATTATATCTTTTCCTAGGCTAGCTAAAAAATCTATTCATGAGCCTAAGTGACTATGAAAATTCTTTTACAGAGCATGATAAAACCATAAGATCTATAATTGTTACAATATTCCAGTTCTCTAGACGTCAGAAACAGCATAAGACTATAATTCACAAATTACCTAGATTCTTATAGAAATGAAAATTGTGATAAAATGTTTCTTGACGGGATTACAGAACATAAACAACCCTAAACCATATATGAAGGAACAAAAAATCTGAAAACTTGTTGTGATACTAGAAATATTGAAAAATAAAACAAAAAAATAATTGCTATAAAACACTTTGTACATATATTTCACTCTGAATGAAAGAAACAAAGATGTTTATAATAATTTTTTAGAAGAAAAGAAAAAAAAAAATAATGACATACTCAGATCAATTCTTACTATTGATGAAGAATATGATGTTTTGCAGTGATAATGGTATCACTTGTAATTTAATAGTAAGTTTATGGAAGGACGAAACTAAAAGAAAAATACATCCAAATGGTTATGACAACCGTTTAGATTCTAAAATTGTAAGGCAAGGGTTGTTGGATGTAACTTCTTCAATGAGCCATGTACTATATGTGTTGAAGTTGTTTTATGGGGAAAGCTTATTTTCTTTGTTGAATGTTGTTTTAAATATATATAAAACATATTTTTATCTTTTATATCCTTTAAAAAATTACATAAATAAATAAAAATCTTTATGTTCCAACCCGAAAATGTTTCATCCTTTAATTGTCATTGACAGGTAAGGAATTGCATAAATTTGGGTATACTTTTACTCCTGCATGTTAAAGTGTTCAAGAAAACATAATTAATGGTAGGGAGTAACTCCTAGTAGGTATATTTATTTACACCTTGTTCCTATTCATTTTTTATGCAAATACTTGCTTAAATTATGGTAAATAGGTTATTTACGTGAGTATGAGCTATTTTCAAGGATTTTAATTATAGGTGGTTAACCTACGAAGCTTAAGAATGAAAAATCATTGCACACATATTTAAAAATCATGAAATAAATATTGATCTACATCCTGAAATAATGGGAAAAAAAAATTGAGACAGTTATCCAAGTGGCACAAAGGCTGTAATAAGACCTTCAAAGTTATCTTCCAATCAAATATTTGAAAAAAACGAAAATCAATAATATTGAAAAATACATATTTTTTTTGTCAAAGTTAAGCATTATAACTTGCATTGGTTAATGTTAAACTAATAGCCACCAACAAGAAAATACCTTATATAAGCCTACCTTGGCAAAAGTACTAATAATGATATCCATTCATCTTTATAATAGACATGAGCAATTATATACTATTTTTCATTCCATGTATACAAAATTTGGTTATTTAAAAATATCATAAAGGGCAGGTTAAGCATATGTACCTCCCTAGAGATGTATAAATACTCATAGCTAAAATATATTAATTAATTAAATTTATTAAAAATTGAAAAAATATATATATAAATATCCATACTTATTTAAAATATGTTATTTAATTTACATTTATTAAAACATTTAAAAATAAAATTATAATATTATTTATTATTATACTATTTTCTTCTCATTCATCCTATAGTCATTATGTGTTTATAAATATGCATAATTTAAACATATTTACACACTGGTATATCATCCCCTAACACATAGACACACATATACACATAGGAGTACCACCCCAAAAATTATTTCTTTGCTCACCAACCTAATAATGATAATAATAATCCTTAAACCCATTAGATAAACACACACGTTAACCCTACCCCAACATTAAATAAAGCAATACCCTAACATGTACATATATAAAAAAAAGCATACAAGCCTCGATGAGTTTCAAACTCACCAACCTATAAAAAAACCATTCAAGCCTGAATTTAGGTTTTAATTTTTTTTGCACGTAATAAACCCCGTACTAGATTCGTTTTCAAATAAACCCCGTACTACTGGATGCTACAACGCTACAATTCTTACGTAGTACACATTTTATTGCACCGTGAACTTGAAAACATTATAGAGCCTCATTCACTGAATGATTACCAAAATGCGATATATGCCCTTAGAAATATTAATAAGTTATGTCGACCTTAATCACGAGTGGGACTACAACAGGTTCATGAGAGTCGTCTTCCCCGTTTTTCTCTTTTTCTTCTCGGCCCCTCTTCTCCGTGAATGAATTATCTGTTTCCCTGTTCTCCTTGCTTTTCATCGACACCATTAATTTCTTTCAACATATCCCGTCATGGACAAGCTTCACTTTAATTCTGCACGCAGCGAACATGTCCCATTATCCTTTTTACGAGAACCGTTGTCCCATTATCCATTTTACATCATATTCCTATTTTTTGATTGGTGAGCCTTATGAGAACCATTGTACAGTATCCGTCCATTTGTGCGGTGGGATCGATGGCCCACACGCGTATCGTGTTCCATGGGTAACCCTACCCAACTGCCATAGAGCGTTGCTCAGAACCATCGAAACCAATTTGATCGGAAGGCGGGCATTCACACTCTAACGCACGTACCTTCATATAAAAGAGGTCCCTAAGGAGAGAAAAGGTTCGACTGGAATACAGTTGACAACACTTCACGGTAAGCAGGCCATCTTGTTTTATTTCCTCTGGTTTCTTCTATTCTGATGTGCAGTTACACGTTGTAGTTTTGCATATGTTAACTGGTAATGGCTGGAGTGCCCTCCTCTTCTTACCGGTCATTCCAAACCAATATGAAAAGCACACCATCTTCTATTTCCTGCCTTTATTGTCTTTGCTGCCTATTCTCCACAAGTTTGATCTTTCTTGTTGTAACAGAGGTTCAATCTAGTGATTCAATGTAGAGGATATTTGATGAGACTTTTTATCTTTTACTCTTCTAAAAATATGTAACACATGTTACATTTCGCTCTCTGATGGAGACATATTGGACATAGTTTCGAGGGGTGCGCCATTTTCTTTGTCTATCTTCGATAATGTTCATTGAATGTACTTCAAAATTTTCCTATCTTTCATTTCATCGTTCGTGGCATGTCCGTTTTCTACTGTTCCAGAAATTGCAGTCACTATTTCGTCATGTATTACGTAGGGGCACGTTGCAGAGTTGGAGGGATATTGGATTCATTTATATTGTCAACCGTTATTTTGTATTGTATTGAACTATTTTTTAATCGAATTTTGTGGGAAAGTTCAGAAGAATTCTAATGTTCCACGTTGCAGAGTTGGAGGGATACTGGATTCATTTATATTGTTAACCGTCATTTTCTATTGTATTGAACTATTTTGTAATTGAATTTTGTGGGAAAGTTCCGAAAACAACGGAGAAAATGAGTAGATTCTGTATGCGTATCCTTCTTCACGCACGAATCGGGACATCAAGGAATAAAGAAGTCAGCGGCGTCTCGAAGTGCTTACAAGAAAACCTTTTCATTCATAAAATATTTTATTAATTACTTGATAATAAAATTTATCATAACCAGCGATGATTGACATAACTCATAACGCTGGATAAAAACCTTAAACCTTAATAAAACCAAGTTTATATTATTCTATTTACAATTTCAGCTCACTATTAAAAATGCTTTTTTAAATAATTATTATGAAAAGGGTGATGTAAAACTCAATGTATCCAATTTTAATATATTTATATTTTGAAATTAATGAAAAATAAATACATATCACAAATTCAAATATATTAATATAAAATTTAATAAAACCTTTCCATCATTGAATTTACAATTTTTTAAAAATCACTCAAGTTATCATAGAAGCAAAGACCACTTAGTAAATGCGAAATCACAATTTAAAAATGATTTTACATTTGAACGTAACATCAACCTGCTACACAGGGTCAAAACTCCATTAGTCATGTGCGTTCACGCTGTGGAAGTTGGCGGAGTTGGAGGCAGGCCACAGTTAACGATGACGACAGAGACTCACCATTTCAACGGGGAAAATGATGTGAGGGATGGAAAATGTGTCGTCCTGTCGCTTTTGAAGCGGAGACCCGGTAAAAGAGGATCATAAGGGAGACTTGTAGGTCTTCCTGATCCGGAGAGCTTTGATAATTGTGGTGTCGTTGCGTCAAACAGATAATCGATGGAGTGGTTATACAGTCGACAGCAAAATTCTTGAAGCAATAGCTTGGATTTTCCAGTACTTCCAAGCTAGAAGGTCACATAGGTTTTGTAGAAACATGGATATATTCTCTACAGAGACCATCTACAAATTGCTATATTTCAAATTGATTACATGTGCGATCCCGGGCTTCTCTTTGCACACCCACTTCGTATCTTCATTCCTTTGTTTTATGCCGTGTATTGGACCAAATTTAATTTGTGCCGCAAAGACTTCCATGTAGCCTTTGCTTCCTGTCCATTCCTCTTCTTACCAGTGAGCAAACACTGCGGTCACCAGGAAATTTCATATCTATTAATTTCAAGCATTCAGTATAACCTACCTGAATGACCTGAAGGCAGCTTGTGTTGTTTGTGATTATATATTACTGTGTTGCCTTACTTCGGATTGGGAAATCGCAGTTGTAGGGTTTCGGCTGGTGAAAAGTTTAGCACCATCCTTGGATTGGGGTCAGAATGGTTTGGCATCGTTATTATAATAGTATATATATATGTATTTTAATCATGGATCTAGTAAATGTAAGAGGATTAAATATTTTCAGGTGAATTTGTTTTTCAACTAAAAAAGAGTTTTTCAACTCCAAAAAAGGTTGGTATCTAGAAAGACTTTATCACTCTTGAGGCATAATAGATATATGATTAAAATGGATCTTTATTGGTTCTCTCTCCCTCTCTTTATAATATAGATCTACATTGATTTTCTTTCTCTTCTAGTCTCTATATATATATATATATGACCTAGAGGTGCATGATAAGATGGATCTATATTGGTCCTCTATCCTTCTCTCCATAAGATGGATTTATATGGGTTCTCTCTCCCCATCTTCATATATATATATATATATATATATAGATATGGCCTAGAGGTGCATTTTACAACCTAGTATGAGAGAGATGTGGACTTATTGCCTTGCTAGACCTAAATTTAACAGTAATTCTCTATTAAGAATTAAATGAATTACACATCTCCTTATTACTTTTATTATCTAGTAACTAAAATGTTTAGTTTCATTTTTTTTCTTGGTTCATTAAAATAGTTTATTATGGTTAACATTAGAGTTATTTAACATGAATATTAATTTTATTATGGTTAGATTAAAATTAGTTAACATGAATATTCAAATAGTTTATATAAGTTATATAGTGAAACATCTTTAAAAAGTATACGATTATACATTTTCCTCACATTCTAAAGAGAAAATATCAAATTTTTTTACTTTCAATTACTTTATATCTCTACATTTTCCTCACATTCTGAAGTGAAAATATAATTTTGTTTTTACTTTCAATGAGCGGTGACAGGAGGGGGAGAGGTTTCTCTTGAATCTCCATAAGCACCAAGAAATAAAGTATGGATGGGGTATTTGTATCGGAACAAATAATATGGAAAAAAATATATGGCCTTTTGTTTTGTCTTCAATTAGCTAAGGATACGGAACTCTCCAAGATTGTAATTTTTGGAGACTCCCTCATCACTCTCCAACATCTTCATAATGGTTCCCTTCCTATGAATAACCATCTGAGTCTTATTCTTCAATGGATCATGACCATCTTGGATTCTTTCTCTAGCAGAGTCTTTATCCACATCTTACTTAATCAAAACAAGAATGCTCACAAACAAGCCAATCATGGTTGTAGATTGGAGGTTGGAAAAAGTGATGTCAATGGTGAGCTCGAATGGAAAATTTTCCCTTGATGAACATAATGCAGGTCCCTTATTACGTTATCCCCTTGGTCATTCTTAAGATAATGATTAAAAGAGTTTATTTTTGGGGTAATTCTAAGACCCACTCTCATTTGTTATCTATCCATGTATGTAAGTGGAATGTGAGTTTATCAACGTTGCACTATGATCATATTGACAAAAATGAGGTGGCACGATGTGGGCATGCATGCCACACACTTCCACACTTTTTTTCCAAGGTGAATTATGTATTTGGTTTCTTGTTCATTTATTTACATACCTTCATACATGGTTCATCCATTGCTTGTGAAACACAAGAGTTAATCAATCATCATGTCGATTCAATCGTTGTAGCGTGTGTATTATTGAGTTCCATTTTTATATTCGTGGGGCTTGGAAACAAGTTGATTATGCAAAGAATTAGCCTCTGGGGTTGGTTTGGAAGCTTGGCTTATTTGGTTTATCATCATAGCCCCCCTTCTGTCTTCAATTTCCCTGGAAGTATGAGGAATTTTATTTAAGGTCTAAGGTCCCTTTCACATGTCTCAAATTTTCCTAGTTTCGGCTCTCTCTAGCTTTCATTCTTGGTGTTTCAGTAGCATACTTTTGCATGAGATTCTCTCTATTACCTATCTTGGAGTTTGGTTTCACTCATAATTATCCATGTGACAGCTCTACACATCCCTCTTCCACCCCACACATCCCCTAATATTCTCATTTCAGATAGTGGAGGCTTAGTTAGAACAAATTTTCCATAGGAAACTCTACATGCCAATTAGGGTTTTCCTAGGAAAGGAATGTATCTAAATTCTATTGTTTTTATCAAATTTGTTATCACTATGTTCTGTGTTAAGTTTTAATTTCACTATTTGGTTGGTCTTTGCTCTGGTTTTCATCTGAGGAGTTCCCTGAACTTACTAAATTTCAATCCTCTCTCGCGGTCGGTGATCTCTTCCTTTGGATTCTAGGATTTGCTAAATTGGATTTTTTATTGTCTCAGTTCAAGCTCTCAATTGTTTCTCTAGATTTCAATGGAGTCAAATATATAGCCCAATGAATTTGGATGTTTCTAGTGGTTATGATGCATGCAGCCTCTCCCTACAGCTCCCTGTCAATTATCAAGTGGAATATGCTTCTCTTCAATGGTAGATTCTTCACCAAGACAATATGTAGAAAATAATAGAAATTTTCTACTACTAATGAAATTGAACTTAAATAAAGAGATTACAAATTTCCATGATTATTTTTTCATAATTTAGATCACAATTTAGAAACACACGCAGTGACATGCAACCATAAAAACCAAAAGAACCAAATGATTTTATAGGTGTACCCAATTGGAAAAACCACTCCACTATTTTTCATTAATCAAATGAAAATGAGAAACTATTACAATGTCTTGCTTCAATCTTGAAGCACACCCTGCACTGGAAACCTATTGTTCTATTGAATGCCCTACTTTGGCCAATAGTTAACAATATCAAGGCCCCAACTTTCTCATATTTCCTTGTACAATCCTTGAGGAAATTAGATCCTAAAAGATAGGAATTTCCTCATATTTTCTTCCACAATTCCCAAGGAATGATTCACGTTCTTAATTTCAAAGAATACACACTAAACTAGTATACAATTCATAATTACAATGTTCCTTTTCCTCCCCTCCATCTAGTCAATTCGAATTCCATGCTTATCTCAACTATTTTTAGCTCATTGACTAATTTAACAGAGACATCACTAGGTTAACAACATTTATAATACTCAACTGACCTTAAACTAATTTAATTAATGACTTGATCTCATTTAACTAATTTAAATTGAAAATAAGTGAACTAGATTGTTAAATGTTAGCAATCACTACATGCATAACTCTACTTCTAGATTATAACTCAAATTTACTAAGTTAACTAGTATAAAATGCCATGTCACACAAGTTAACTACAATCCAAGTCATCCTGCTCATTTGGAAAATTGAATTACTAAATTTAACAAAGGCACAATTCAAATTTAGAATTTATTGCAACAATTTATAACACTCCCTCTTAGTAAGAAAGGGATTTTGCACCATCCCTATCTTGCACTTTTGGAATTCGAATTTGCCTCTTCAAAATTATTTTTTCAAGATATTTGGATCCGGCTCCTCAGTTGGAATGTATTGTACCATCATAATTATTCTCTTTGCGTAATCATGCATGTGATGGTACCCAATATCAATGTGATTGGACCCATCATGAATACTGGATTCTCAAAAAGTTTAACAGAACTCTAATTATCACAATAAATTAGTGTCAAGTCCATCTCCTCAGTGAAAATACTAACAAGTATTTTCCTAATCAATTTGGCCTCACATGTTCCTTGACTTGTAGCCATGTATTCAACCTATTCTGACATGAGTTCCATAGACCTTTATTTCCTATTATACGAGGAAATAGTTTGTGACCCAACATTAAAGATAGCACTTGGAGTACTTTTCCTATCTAATGGACTCCCTGCCCAATCTGCATAAGTGAAGCCTTGGACCTTCACTCCCTCTATCCTCTTGTACCATAACCCATACTCAGTTGTGCCTTCAAGGTAGCTTAATATGTGTTTCCATAGGCTTACACTTCTCCATGTGAAATATCTAAAGTATTTCAGAGGATTACTTCCCAAGACTCAAAAATATCTCACCATTACCTTTCCATACTTCTAGGCCAAGGAAGTAATGCATCAAGCCCATGTATTTCATCTCAAATTCTCTAGAAAAGTCTTCATTGCAAGAATGGATCAACTTCTCATCCCCTGTAACTATCAAGTCACCAACATACAAAACAAATATAAGAAACTTTCCATCTACCACAATGTGATAGATATTAGCATCTGCTTCACTTTTCGTGAAGCCCAATCGACTGAGATATGTGTCTATCTAAACCATTCTAAGGGCGCCTTTTTGAGATCATACATGGCTCTCCTGAGTATACACACATGTGTATCCCTGTCATATGTCTCAAATCCCTTTGGATGCACTATGTAAATTTATTCCTCAACAACACCATTGAGGAAGGCAGTCTTCACATCCATGTTGTGTATCTTCCACCCTATATCCATAGCTAATGATAGAATCGTTTTGATCGACAAATATCTTTCCACTGAGAAAAACTTTTACACATAGTCAACTCCCTCTACCTAAGAGAAGCCTTTGGCCAAAAATTTGGCCTTGTACTTCTAGATGCTCCCATAAGTTACATGCGTCACTTTGTAGATCCATATAGAATCAAACATTGACTTGTTCTCTACTCTCATCGCCACCTCCCATATAGTGTTCATCATGATGAATTCATACTCCTCCACCATAGCATCAACCCATACTAGTTGAGAAACTTCTTCCTCAGATTAAGAAGGCGCTAACTCAATGATTTTTGTCGTTAGATCCATATACCCATTATACCCATATAGTGACCTCTTCTTCGTGCACTGAGATGTAGGATCTCCCACATGCTCTCATGCATATTGCACTAATATTTCAGCTTATATGGTTATTTTCTTCCCTTTTTTGGAATATTTTAGTTGAGTGGATTCCTCCACTCGACCTCCTATCTACTCCTCCACTTGTTGCAACTCCACAACATCCTGAAGCTCAGCATGAGGATCATCCTTTGGAGCTTGAAGCTCCTCCTCTAGTGGGATACTCAACTCTATCTTTAGATATCATATCATAACCTTATCCTCATAAAATTTGACATATCTCCCCACTATTGTCACCTTGAGTGAGGGTAAATACATCCAGTAATTATGTGGTGTCTCTATGTATCCTACAAAGACTCCCATATCAACTTTAGGCTCAAGTTCCTTCTTGTTGTCATTGGAGACATGAAAATAAATAGTAGGTCCCAAAATCTAAACTGAGATACATTTGGCTTTCACCCGGATAAATCTTCTTTGGGTGTGATCATGCCAAATATTCTAAGAGGGCTCCCATTCTGCAAATACACTATGGTGTTTCATGCTTATGTCCACAGATGTAATGGCAACCCTTGATCATGCAACATGGATATTGTTGCTCCCACTATCCTTTTTTTCTTCCTTTCATCTGCCCCATTCTCATGTGGGTTACAGGGTGTTATTAGTTCTCTTTTAATCCCCTCTTTGGTAGAAAATTCCTTGAATATGCTAGAAACAATACAATGAAAATAAATTCTAGCAATTTTTTTGCAGAAGCCCATACAGAAATAGCCCAAAAATCAATTTGTAATGGAGGTCACTAGCGCAGTTAGGTGGACGAATGTTTTTGTAGACGTTTTTTGAAAAACACATCTACAATATATAAAAACATTGGTGCTTTACTATCCATACAAACATCGGTGCCAATAAAACATGGTGCATGGTGGAAATTTTATTTTTATAAAATAAAAAAAACACATTGCGCTAAATAACACAACCGACTGGTGCTTGAATAATCAATAGCACCAGAAAAAGTTTTTATTTTAAAAATTTTGGGTGCTATATATACTTGAAGGATCAGTTCCACTCATGTAGTAAAACAGCCAAGTTCATACCAAGAAGGAGCACCACTATAGTTTTTAAATTTCAAGAAAATGCAGTGCAATTTTCCAATGATGCACTAGTGTTGTAAATTTATTAAGATGCCTTAGGGCATCTTCTAAAGAGCACTGTTATGTGTTTTTTAATATAAAAATAAAAATAAAAATCGGTGATATAGACAAACAAATAATGAGTGTGGTAGCTGTATTAAAAAACACTGTTATAGATTTTTTAATTTAAAATAAAAAATTTGGTGCTCTTGGACATCTTCCACAATGGTGCGCTTATAGAAATGCGCCAAAGGAGGGTTAAATAAAAAGAAACCTCCCAATCATAAATTTAATATTTACCATCTACAATGCTAGAGATCTATGAAGCACCTGTGCCATTTTTTCCTTATGCAGGTGCCCTGAAATTGGTGCTTGTCTTGCTCAACATCCTTCCATACCATGCTTACTGCCTGAATTTTCAATTTTTTCAAACCGTGGAAGATTTTTTTTCTCTATTACGTGTCAACAATGCCTCCCTGTTGAGAAAATATCCAAGTAATGTTTATGTTTCTCTCTAATTTAATATTTTAGCAGATTATAATTGAAAATTATCTTAAAATTCCCATTATTTTTGAAAAAAATAATTCCTTGTGTGATGCGCTTGATATGTTCGGCTCACATTGATAACAGTGCACCCTATAAATTTATAAGGTCAATAAAAGTTCCATGCATGAACATAACACACCATTATTGTTATAATGTGTTTCGTAAATGAAAATGCATTAGAAAATATGTAAATTCTACGTTAGTACATATAATTTTTAGGTTATGCCTGATGCATTTATATTTACCAAACATGCCAAAAAAATAATATTTAAAAATATAGCCATAGCTTCGTGCGTTTGATGAACTAAATGTTCTGTACCATTTTGAAATGGTTATACATGCGCATAGGTGCATAAATGTGATTCACTGTGATCAAAATTTAAATTTGTGAACCAAAAATGGTGCATCATACATCTGTGTGAAGCAATGTTGGCGTGATTATGTTTGACAATGCACTAGAGTCAATGCATAACTATGTTTTTGGCATGCCGATGATTTTTTAATTGAAATTTATGTTTCCATATTCATAAATACAATTTTCATTTAATAAAAAAACTATATTTTATGTATGAGGTTGATGAATTCTATATGTTAATCATGCATTAGAGACGTCAACATAGGGAGCAAGAGAAAATTGAAGAACAATACAATATGGTCTAATCATGGGAGGCTAGAGAGAGGGAGAGGTATTTATACCCTCACCCTATTATTGTAGTGACCTGAGAAATATTAAGGAATGTAAACCTCCTCAACTACTATGAGGAGGTTACATCCTTGAAGGCGCACTCTGCCTTATTGGCACATCTCATTCGCTGATGGACTGCCTAGGAGTAGGGTTTCCATATCTCTCCTAGGGCTTGGTATAAGCCCTCTGAGGAGGACATATAATTTATCACTTCCCTATCTAGGAAAGAGGAGGATTTTCCCGAGTTCCCTGATGTCCCGCATGGGGTTTAAAATAAAATTCAACTTTCCTACACTCAGGGATATGTCAGGCCTCATGCAATATGTCTAACATATTTCTAGGTGCATGGTCGAAAACTACACATTTCTTCTTTTTCTACACAAGAAGTTAGTTTACTCTCATTATTATTCACCAACATTGCACTTTTTGTTTTCGTTTACCCTTTCCTCTCCTATTCTTCCACCATGAAATTTGAATCGTTTCATTCAATTAATAAATTCGTGCCTCCTTATTTTTGTTCTATCGAATAATTTCCTTTCTGTTTAGGTTGTCAGTTCAGCATTGGAACTAAAATTGGATGGGAGATTGGGACTATTTTTCAGTAAATAGATGAAATTACTCCATTGATATGAATGTTTTATATCGGATCAATCTCCAACTATGCCTTTGAATCCATCTCATCTTGACAGAGCGGTGGAAATAATACCCAGTTAGTTGTGCTTAGACTTCAAATTGTTCAGCTTTAACCATTCTAGTGGTCCTCCCTCATTGGTTGGTATAAACTAAGAGTTCATTTCCCAATCAATTATGAAATGCTATAGTTCTTCACTATTCCCCGTTCGGAAGTAATTCGTTGAGATCATGCACTTTTCTATCTCCAAAGTGCAGCTGGTCCGAGAGGATGATCAGCCACATTTTATTAGTAATGGGAGGTGCATTAATTGCCCTCTTTTGTATTATTTCAATTCTTTGATTCAGGTGTCGCGTTGTATCAAATGGTATACCATTCATTTTAAAGAAATTTTTTATATCTTTAGAAATATTTCGTGCATTGATACATGCGAGGGAAACCTTCTCTTTCACTTCATAGCTTTTTTATTTATTTTTTGGTAGGTTTATAGAGATGAGTCCTACATTTGACCATCGCCCTCATAGGCCGATCACATAGGTTTAGATGCATGTGTGGGGGACGATGATACCCAAGATGGGCCTGCTGGAGTACCCAGTCATTATTTCCACCCAGGCACTAGTGTTATTGGCTAATGAGGGTGACCATGCATTTGTCTCATTTCCATTTCCATACACAGGGATTTATTAGAGACAATGTCCCAACATCCTCTTCACATTTTCTGAACCTCAAGATGATAGAGGTAATATTATTTTTTTCTTTAAATTAATATTGTTTATTTTTATTGTTTAATTAATTAGAATATAATTTATTCTAGCACATTCTTTAACTTGTTTTATTAAATTGTATATTGAAATTGTTTAATTATTGTTGCATACTATATATTTTGTAGGCATCGACACAATAGATGCGGACATGCCTCCTCCCCCACCAGATGGAGGAGATGAGGAGATGGGAAAGGCTAAATTGGGTGAGGCATATCCTCAGGGGACGTGGGTGTCTTGGGTTGTAGGGATGGATTGTAATTTCGTATGGACCACTACGACATATTGCCCATAGTTTTGGTTGAGGAGGGAGTCCACCCTGTGAGAGCTCATGATATCAACGAAGAGCTTATGTTCATTGATCTCTATAGGGATAGTGTATGCGAGATGATGTCTCTTATGCATCATATCATTGGATTTAGTAGGCTACTAGTAGTGATGAGGGAGTCAGGTCATGTAGCGGCAGCTACGTTAGATGAGGGTAGTGATCATGATAATGATGATGATGAGAGCAGTGATCATGATAATGATGACGAGGGTGGTTATCATGATGCTTCTGGTAGTACTAACCTAGGAGATCATGGTAGTTAGGGTGTCAGTTATCATTCTGGTAGTAAAAATCCTCCTCAGTCACTTGATGATGAGATGCTAGATCTAGAGAATGTGCCTTATGTTTCTCCTGATAGAGCAAACCAACCACCTCCTCCTTCGCCTTAGAGTTCGCCCAACCACGTTGAGGTGGTAATTGACCATCCATCCTCTTCTGTTGCAGAAAAATAACTTCCTCCTCCACCTCGGAGTTTGAAAGACATTTAGGAAGTAGTTGTCCCTCCGTTGTATTTAACTATAGACAAGGCTAACACTACTACATTTGTTGTATCATTTATTTGATTGCAATTAATTGTAGTTACTTGACTTGTTTTCATATCTATATATATATATATATATATATATATATATATATATATATATATATATATATATATATATATATATATATATATATATATATATATATATATATATATATATATATATATATATATATATATATATATATATCTATATATATATATAGCATTTTTTTGTTCATGTTTATGTACTTATTTTATATGTTGATGTTGATGTGTATATTGTTAGGATTTGTTAGGTATGTTTATTTAATGTGCTTGTAGATAAATGTGTATGTGATAGTAGTTTTTTTGACATGAGATGTATATTAATTTGAGGATATGTGTGGTGATGATGTTAGATTAGAATGTTTTTTTTTTGTCAGATGTGGTCATGATGATGATGCCCTGTTAGATTATTAGACTTGTGTGTTAACTAATGATGCTTATATGTCCTACAGGTGTCTATAATTAGATGATGGTAGTGAATTGAAATGTGTATCTTAGATTATGTTTATGTTTGTTAGATGGTTATCGTCATGACATTTATTTTTATGAAATAATATTTATTATAGATTATGTATTTGGTAAATTATATCAAAATTTTATATATGAAATTGTTGACAAAATTAATTACTTAAAAAAAAAAATTGCAAAGATTATTTTATAAATTACAAGGTTTAGTATAGTTGAAATTATGATTGTAAAATTACGACATATATTTTTCTATTGCTCATAAGGTTCATTGATATTTAATCTCATTTATTTAGTAAAATATTTAAATACTCACATTGATCAAAAAATAATTAAAGGTAAAATAATTTAGTTAGTTCTTAATAAGATGAAAATGTGTAACTCATTCAATTTTCAATATAAAATATTAATAATAAAAATTTAATAAAAAATATAATTTAACCAATTCAATAATGATTTATAAAATTCAATCTATTGTTAAATTTAAAAATCCCAAGTTAGAATTTCTTATAATTAATTTAGATTCAATATAACTTAAAAAATTCTATTTTTATAAAATTTAATTTATTACTAATGTTTTGATATTTTCAAGAAATTTAAATTTAATATTTAAAACAACTCTTACAAATTTAAATTAGAAATTTCTCTTTGTAAAGATGAGGATAAAGAACTATCAAAAAAGGCTTGTGAAGTTACATATATTTGGGGATTTTCACTATTGATAGCTATCCATTAAAGAGGCAAGTGAGTGTTTTTCTAGTAATAGAGATATAATATTTTTGTACTATTTTAGTTCTTTATTTGTTATTGTACTAGTTTAAATATAAATATTTTTAATAATAATTTGAGCTAAATAATACAAAAACGATACTACATTAGATTTAAACTTTTGACAAATAATATATTTTATTATTTCCTAATGAAAAAGTCAAAAAATATTAATTTTTTCACATACTTATCTTGAGATAGTCATTAAAATTTATGTTTTCACATTGCTCCTAACTAGTATTACATCATGTTCACAATGATAAAGACATGTATACTTTAAATAATTTACTTATAAATACATAAAATAGATATTTATTTTACATAATCTAAAAAGGAAAGAAAAATGCATCACCAAGTCTATTTGAAAGTCACATAAATTCATCCTAATCACCATCAAATTATTTATCATTTAATTCTTAGCGATAAAAATTTATTAATTAAAATTTTATTTATAATTACCATTGGAAATAAAATTCAAAAGTGTTCCATTGTCCATGAAGAAAAAATTAAAACCTCTCATTCATCCATGTAAGCCCATTTGTTTATACATGCATAAAACCTCCTTTAGTTTACATAATGTTGCAAGAATGGTAATTTAAATAGAGTAAACATGAATTTACCTCTCATGTCAAGAATTTAATTGTACATATTAATAGACAATTTTCATTGTTAAAGTCCTCATAGAGTTATCACTACATAATTATTTATATTTGTTTTGAACTAAACAAGAAGAAAAAAAGATGTGAACTGATTAATAAACCAATAAGTATCTAAATGAAGACTACATCTTCAATGTTATTTATAAATTAACTATTTTCTTATCATCTTACTATTTGAGAAGGATTGTGACCTTGAATCCTTATTATCATCAATTTGTACATAATTGGAAATACTTAGTTTTAAGCGTAAAAATGTTTCCACTACAAAAAAAAAACATGTAAAAATGTTTGTGAATGTTACCAATTACATTATAAAATGCGAGAAAGATGAATAAAAAAATCATATAATTAGTGAAATAAAGAAAATAATATACAATGATAGTATAAATGATGAAATAACACAAATACATATCACTATCCATTCTCATCACCCTGATTATCTCCTTTATTGGCATGATCACAATGTTTCTCTAAAAATTATATTTTCATCTAGGGTCCTTTCTTAATACAAACCAGTAGTCCCTATCCAACACATATGGGTAAAAAAACATTGGTTGCAATGTTTTTGGAAAACATAAGGCTCCTTAGCTTCATGCCACATGTTTTTAGAATTGATAGATATCAGCCCACTATTGCGATCTTCCTTTACATTATTCTGATCAAAGTTGTACCGCCACTTGCACCTAAAAATAACACATTAGAATGAAGAGAATTCCACTTGATGTTCTCCTGTATCTTTCCAGTGTAACCTAACACACCATGCATTAGGTATTGATCGTGTTGACTAGCATGAAGAGATTAGTTGAACTTGAATTCCACACCAACATATTATTTCATGCATCCATCATCGACATCCACCATGTGAAAATTATGTCCATATGCCCACATACATGTGAAAAAATTCACCTATAAAAAACTTGAAAAATAAAATCATAGTGGCATGTGTCTAATAACCTTAACATAATTAAAAATATAAAATATATATAGATGTTACAATTCAGAGGTGTAGTATAAAGTTAAAATTGTATGGAAAGAGATTATAATTACCTAGTTATTGCACCCAATCCATATTCTTAACTCATCCTCTTCAGCATGCAGGTAACGACCATATACACTGTATTTGTCTCTGACTTGATCAACAAACCAACTATTAAGCCATGTAATTGGCATATTTCCTTTTAATAGATTAATATAATAAAAACTTATACCATTCAACTTTTTGAATTATTTCTTGTCACTATCCCATTTTCTCCTATTTTGTCTATAAAATGTGACCCACGGTTGTGTCGCTTCCATATTGTAAAGAATGAATTTGTTGATGGCTTCAATTTCTAAATTTGTTGATGAAATCAAACCAATATGTGTGTGTGTTTGTGTGTGTGTGTGTGTGTGTGTGTGTGTGTGTGTGTGTGTGTGTGTGTATATATATATGAAGTTGAGTTTGAATAGTTACTATGTATTAATTTTCCAAATCATAACCCTGCACTTATTATTTATCATGAGCCTCTTTCCATTCATTTCGAGAAGCTCCCCATCTCTTTTGTCTTCATCCCTTTCATTGGCCTAAATTTCCAAACCTGGTGTGTTGTCAATCTGCTTGATGCACTCACTAGAGTAATAGAAAGAATCATATGATATATACACCTCTACCACAAACCCCTTAGATTTTTCCCTTTGTTGAACAAAAATTTCAATTTATTCATGGACCTCTCTAAGAAGAAAATAAAATGATAAGAAACCACACTAACTAATTCAACCTCATATACTAGGTGAATTAAAAGAAAAACCTACAAGCCCATGAAACTCGTCAGGACTTCCTTCTCAAACATTCAAAAACCCTAGCTATCTCTTGATGCCATCATGGAATGCTAGCCATATGAATGTCCTTTTATGTGATCCAAAATACAAATGCAGATAATTTAGATATGGAATGTTTTAGGTCTTAGGGGAATTCATGGTTAACACACCCACACACAAGAAGAACATAATGACACTACATAGTAAATAATATATTACACAAAAATTAATAATGAAATATCCCATTAAATACAATAATGAATAATGATAAAATCATGTTTTGACATATATACTCTTAGAAGGTTCAAATGGTCATGAGATTCAACCCTAACAAATGATTTTCCATAGTGAATCAACACCATAGTGAAGACCCATATAAATAAGACACCCTCATAGCCATTATAACTTCTTTTGCAAAGAAATATCGCCATTTTTAAAAATCCATGGGACAACACCTTCTTTGAAAGACCAAGAGGGACCAACCTCTCCACTAGTTTCTTATCTTGGTCAATGTTTCTTTTGGGATTTTCAAGATATAATATATCTCCTAACATATAATGTGTCACTTTATTTCGAAGATATGTGCCTCCATAAAGAAGATGAAAATTTTCTAAATATATTCATGGGATCTAGTAAGTCTGCAATCTTAAGATGCTCCCAATATGGGAGCTCATAAAAGACATATCTCCTTTTCATCCCAATGGGAAATTTCTCAACCTAGGTGTTGAATAATTCTATATCATCGAACTTAGGCTCCCAATTTTAATCACACATTTCTCCAAACTCCTTCTCCTTGTCTCTCACATATGTTCTGAGCCATTCAACCGGTGTCATTATTACAAGCCTTTGGGTTCTCTCTAGTTTACCATTGAAAGAAGATGTTTCTCTTCTGTAAGGGTGTTCTTCTGGGAGGAATACCATGGCGTAGTCATACGCTGAATTTCATAGGTGGTTGGACCACCTAGCCTTTAAAGAAGGTCCACAACATTTACATCCATGATCCATGGTACCCTTTTGTTACAAGACCTGCGAAATTTTTGAATATAGGCCGACACATTAGCGACCATGAAGATAATAATATTTGATATGAATTAAGTTAATACAAAAAAATAATATTGTTACAAATATTAAAAAATCAATAAAAATGTAATCTACCATAACAAAATCCTAAGCCTAGATAATCATGTATGGTGTAAGCACATATTCCATGCAATGTAAAAAAACCTCACTATTGTGATGGGTCTTGATACATCGTACACATTTATCGCTTCCCATAATTTCTTCAATTCATGTACTAATAATTGTAAGTAGAAATCCATATTCTTCATTTTTATTCTACCAGGGACTATGAGAGCCAACATAAGATGTTCATTCCTCACAGATAACCATCGAGGATATTGTTATTGATCACTACTACTAGGAAAACAGAATAGTTGGTATTTCGAAGGGAATATGGGTTGATGATATCCATGGCTATGATGAGTCATAGATTTCGTACTTCATCCTTGAAATTTTCAAGCCATGTATCCTCTATTTTCTTCATGGCTATTGAATCTGTCTGGATTCGCATAAATCCCAACTCACTTCTGTGTGACGCATGTCATCCCTACAACATCACTAATTATTTGCAACGAAAAGGTATTTGAATCCTTTTAATTATAGGCATGTGCCTCAATATATTATGAATAGGACCATGTGATTTACCCATTTTTTATAATTACAGTGCCTATCATGCCTACATTTCAGAAATATCTCTTTGTTTGCATATTCTCCTCTATATAGAATACAAGCATTTGGACATGCATGATATGATATGTACTCAACAACCAAAAATTTCAACAAATACATTCCCTCTTTGCATCTACCTGACAAGACATTATCACTTAGAAGAACCTTATAATTGAATAAGTTGAAATTGGTGAGGATTATAATTGTACAATGTCAATATTTAACATTCGTAAAATCGACCATTTTTAATATTGTTGATCGTGTGACAATATTTCTAAAAATATAATGGACTTGATCAATCATGCAGGTGAATTGCCTCAATATTATTGAGAAACATGCATTCAATATGTCAAAATTTGATTTCAAGTTGTACAACAACATCATTGTCCTTAGTTGAGTATATTTTGACTTGTCGCTAGGTCCAAAGAGAGGGGTGATGGAAGTAGATTTCAGGTTTTCGAATAAGGTATCAGCGATATGAAAATAATCCCCTAGCTCATTGTTCTAGAATGCATATAACAACATTTCCTCCATATGAGTCATATCCCATAAGTAATCATTAATACCAACCTCTATTTGATTTCCTAAAATGCCAACTTGTGATGAAGAACTACTACCACTGTAGTCATTCCTAATTGATGAATCTAGATGTAGTCAGAATTGAATAGGTGGTTGATTCAACCATTATTTGTATGATTCCTCTCCGACTCTTTCTCTATATGAAACCTTATCTCGAGTTGACATAGTAGTGGGGAGCACAAAATTATGGTAGGTGGGTCGCTCATCATCACTAGAATCCTAATTTCAAAAAAATATTAACGTCGTTAGTACAATATAAATGATATTAGTTAGCACGTAAATACAATTGGTTTGTTGAAATTACATTATACCAAACAATTGTTACCATAATTTATCTAGAATCACTGCTAGAAGATTCCATGTTGAAATTTATAGGGTGAAGAGGTTATCCATTTTCATCTTCCAACTACTTATGATATGTTGCTCTTGGTAAGAAATTTTGACGTTTTTGAAATGGAGGAATATTTTTTGCATCTGAACTCCATTCTAAATTAGGATGCTATGAATTTGGATACGTTTTTATTCAAAATTAAATGGATAAAAAAAATTTCAATTAGATAATCGAAATTTAAATAAAATATGAACTTAGTAGTGATGGAAAGGGAGAACTCCATGAAGGAATTTCATGAAAAAAATGGAATGAGATGGAATTTGAATAATTGGCCACTTGATATTGTTGATTTTGTGTGCATATCTAAAATTAATCTCGAAAACCAAATAACCATAATATTGATTTAAATATATTCTTCTAACCATTTTTCAAAAATAAGGCAATTCTAAGCAGAAAATGTATCCTATGAACTACTATAATTCATGTGGATGCATCCTAATGGATAATTTGAGATTAATATGTCATTTTATGTGAAAATAAAATTCTAGACAGATTTTACACACTACTGGTGCACTTGTCAGAACAAATCATACTGATGTGTTTAAATAATTCTAGCAATGGGGCGTTCAAATAGCACTCGCACCGATTTCCGGCATTTTGAAAAAAATAAGATATCATATTGGTGCACTTGTACAAAAATGCATTGATGCGTTTCAAAATAAAATAACACCAGTATGCACTTGTTTATGTATTTATAAAATAAAAATGAATTCAACCATCTCAGTACTCTTATAACAATTACAACATTCATGCTTTTAAATTAAAAAAACATTGTTGCATTAAAGAAATTAATCACACCGTTTCAGGATTTCGAAAATAAAAAATAATTGTATCATGTCTGTGCATTGAAAAAATTTGGTGTCGGGTAATTTCGGTGTGGTTTTCTTATAAATGCACTGATGCGCTTGAATATCAAATCCAATATTGTTTGAATAAATTGAAAACAAAAATAAAATTTTATTTATCTATTTATTTTTCTAATTAAAAAACGAGTGACAATTTTATTTTTTTGAAATATAATTTCATAAAGTCTTTTAAATAGTAAAAATTATTCACTATTTCATTATTTTTCCCAAAAATTTAAGAGAGTGTTTGCAAGAGAGAGATACAAGGAGCACTATGCAGCAACAAAATACTTTGGAGTAGCAAAATGATTCAAAAGATCGGAAGCTGAAAGGTATGGTGATCACTCAAAACCCTACATAGTAAAAAATTTTAAATTTTATTATTTATTTTACTCATAAAAACTTTTACAATTTCTGTCAACCTTTAATTAAAAGAGATATCAGTTGCAATTATTGGGAGCACTGTGGAGCAAAAAAATATTTTGGAACTACAGAAATATCATAATTTGAAAGGTATGATGATTCACTCAAAACCCTAGATATCAATAATTTTAATTTTTACTCTTAATTTTTTTTACAATTTCGGTTAGATTTAATCACAATTCAAATAAAAATAATAATAATTAAAAACCATGTATATTAAAATTTTTACTATTGATGTTACTAGTAATTTTTTGTACGTTCTCTATGCTTATTTAAATCATATTAAAATTCAGAAAATATAAAAAAAAAATTCAATGCTTATCATAAACCCTTGCTTCTTCCTGCAAAATTTCACCGTAGGTTTTAACTTCCTCTACCACTTCACAATTAGGGTTTTTCATTTTAGGAATTTTACATTTAATGGGTTTTTGTACGTACTATATATAGGGTGTTTAGCACGTAAATTAGGGGAATCACTTATTGAATTAGATACAAACCATCTTGGCCATATCCATATTTTGGAAAATGGATATATGTTCCACGATGCACCCTATGTAATACAATGCACCAATATATTATAACATTGTTGGTTCTATCTTGTTTGTTCAGTGTTTCTCTCGATGTAATATAATGCACCAACATGCCTCTAAAAAATAACATCGTTAAATCATTGCAGTGTGTTTATCATTACAATTCACATCATCATAATTTATAATTATTTAATAATAATAACTTTCCCTGATGGTTCTAAACAATTAAATGCCCAATGCATTTAATCCATTAAACGCATTAGTCTGTATATTTTGATAAACACATAGGTTACCAGAGCTCCTTTTAGCTAAAAATTATTTGATTTATCTATAAAATATATTTAACGAAATTTTTATTGAATGGTACCGATTTTATATTGATAAAAAAGTGTCAGAGAATGTGTTAAGTAACAAAAATACTTATCGACACAATGATAACATATAAAAAAAATAGAGAAGACAAGTTCTTTGTAAATTCTCTACAAAATTAATATGTTCGAACTATATGTAAGTTTAACTAATATTACTTGGTTAGTGTGTGCCATGCAAAGCCACAAAATGAAGATGATCGATAATATTATTTCTAATCTAAGTGCAGGAGAGTGTAAAATTATTGATAAAAAATTTGCAAAAGGATGAATCAGGTGAATGAAAAAATATTATTCAATATGATTTTTTTTTAAATTTTTCATTAATAATATACTTAATATTAGATAACATGTTTCAAACAATCTATTAATTCATATATGTTTAATGTTCTACAGGGAGCAAAGATGAAGGAAAAGATAAATGTTGTTCTAAGAAAATAAAAATTATTGAACATGTAAATGACGATGAACTCATCCTTAGCTCATAGGGAGTGCTGTTGGAGGTTAATGAAAGGGGGAATTTTTTTACAAAACTATGAGGAATCTAGTGGAACAAACATATAGACATACTTTCGACTTACAATACAAAATCAATCCAATGATTCTAAGAACCAAATTATATCTAAACTACAAGAACTATTTCTGGAGCAATAGCCAATGAGACATGTTATACTTGCAATAGAAAAAACATACAAAAAACAAAAAAAGGACAATTCAAAAGGTAATATTCCTAATTAAAATGATTTCTAGAATTTTATGTATATATTACTACAAACCATTTATTTATTAATATAAATTTTGTTATATTTAGTTTTCATATATCAATATAAAAATAATTTATTACTTGTTTTTGGAATATTATCAAAATCCCAAATGATCAACGCGCTGATATCCAAAACTTGCCAGTAGGAATGTCCAAAAAAGTGTACAAAGATATGGTCAAAGAAATGGAAATAATTGCATCACAAAATGAGCCATCTCAATAACAATGTGCTTCAAATGCATGTAATCGTGATTGAATTTGTACATATAAAAAAAATTAACATTAAATAATAACTTTCAATTAGTTTCTTGTGGAAAAGAAAAAAAATGGAATTCATTGAACATAGAAATAGAATGATAAGGAAGAAACATGTTGACTTTAAAGTTTGTGACTAATAGTTAATATTTCCTTATAACAACCCAAGGTTTCATTTTTGTCTATTTTAAGTTGTTTTACAACAACCATCCTTGAATGTCTTCAAAAAGGTGCTAACATGCAAAGAAGATCCATCGGAATAATTGATTACCATTGGGTTAAATATGGGTTGTGAGTATATGTTGGCATATCAAAAATTTATTGTGGAATTTGTAAGTATACATGTTGTTTTAATTCTTTGAGTTTATAATTAATACAACAAAAAATCATTTATATTAAATCTATGATCTATAATTGGGTTTGAAAAATGCAGGAAACAAAGTATGGAACTATGCCAGTAGAATGCTTGTTGAAATAAGGCATGAGACTTGGTTTTAAAACCATTCACGCAATTTATGAGTCACTTCTTTATATGGTACATTTCTATTCAATATATATATATATATATATATATATATATATATATATATATATATATATATATATATATTTCAATTTTCATTATTCTCACTAATGCAGTTACACTCATTACACTTTACTTTTATCTTTATAGATGGAACACGATCAAGAAGATGAAAAAAATTGACGCAATAAATAAAAAATTCCTCCAAATAACCCAATTCATGGAATTAACTTGAGCACTAACATAGTTCCAATGAATAATGATGACCTATTTGGATATCAATGAAACCTATTGTATTTTTTGAAATAATTGTCTATGAAAATTTGAAATTTTGTTTAATATAATGGACATATTTCGTGAATTGAAATACAAGGGTTTACCAATAACAATCCCATTTTGTATGAAAAAGGGCCTCTTATTGATATATAATAAAATAAATTTTAATCTATTCTATTATGTTATCCAAAGTCATTGTGAAATGTTACACCACTAATTAAATATATGGATGATTAAATATTATAATGAAGAGATTCTAAATCAGATAATATAAAAAATTAATCTAAACATCATCTAAAAATGCACTTATAAAATTTTAATTTATATGAATATTGTTATAAGATCTATGTTAACATTTCGACGAATATTGGATTTTAAAAATTACAATAATTGAATTGTCATGGATCAATATTTCCAAAAAGGAGAAAATATCATACAAAAAAAAAATGTGTCCAAAACATAAAAACAAATTGGTGTGTTATGTTATATAAAAGAATCGTGACAACATCTTTTTGCATGATCAGTTCCTTTTCAGAAAATGACAACACTAGTTTATTTCTTCAAGCATCGATATTTTTTGCAATTAACACCCTGTTGCATTGTAATTTTTAATGCACCAGTACTTTCATAGAACTAACACCTCAGTCCTACAAAATACTTCCTCCAGACCCAGTTCATTATGAAAACTAATAGCACTAGTCATTTTGTATAACTAACACACTAGTGTGTTTATACATGTAGTACACATCGATGCTGCAAGTTTAAACAGAATCATCTAGAGTGAAACTATTTTTTCCGTGCCCTAGTGTTGTTCCTTTCAATAATTCCTGAGGATTTGTTGTATATTAGCACTGTTGTGTTATATATTGTACACCAGTTTTATTTTCATTGAATGCCTCAGTGATTTCAAGTATGTATGTAACCCGATACATTTATATATGTAGCACATTACTGCTACTTATTCCATGAAGCACACCGCAATTTTTTTTTTTCTAAAACCTCTGACCGCCCAAATTTTTTCAGTTGTGATGAATTTCCATTATAATCTCCACTAAAATATCTGCTATTAGAAATGAATATTTTAGTAGATGTTTTTTGACAATTTTTACCAATGTTATAACACTAAAAACCTCCATTATAACCTCTACTAGAAGGTATTTTCCTTTTAGTGATACAAATTCTCCTCCATTTTCACTTATAAAAGGTTTTAATTTTATGACCAGTCTCCTTTTCAACTGATGCTTTGAATTCAACATATTTTGAGAAAACTTCATCTTTCTTCCACATGAAGAAGTTCCAACATTTTCTAGAGACTTCATCAACCAAAATCACATAATACTCGTATTTTGTTCTAGAGGCTATAGAAAATGGTCCACATACATAAGAGTGGAATCACTCCAAGATTTATCCTTCTCTACTATCTCAACCATGGAAGGTGGATTTGACATATTCCCCCCATGTGCATCCCTTGTAGACATCATTTTGCTCAAGCATGCATTTCTGGAGATCGGCGGTAATATGCTGCATTATTTTGAGGGCACCATGGTGTAAGTGTCCCATGCACTTGTATCATATTTTTCCAACATCATGACTTTTCACCTTTTTTACCTTGCTACTCAGTACAACACAAGATTCCACCTCAACTTTGCAGAGATTTTTCACTCTAAGTCCAATCTATTTCACTTTCCTGGTATCTACATGTCTCATAAAGGTTTTCCCCTTACTGAAAAAAATATCATAGTATTTATCATCCAATACAACTACAAATATCAAGTTCTTCTTCAACCCAGGTACATACATAACCTCTTTCAGATGAAGATGGGATCCCGACTCACTCTTAAAGGTTACAATTCCAATTCCTTTGGTACTATATCGCCCATCATCCCTATTTTCTATATGCATATAGAGATCCTCTACCTCTAGGCCACTGGAGAATTCGATACATCATTTCATATAGAACGAAGCACCTAAATCTAGATACCATACACTCCCCATTACAATTATTTCCATGCATGCAATTAAGGTGAAGTCTAATTCGAATTGTGAGGAAAATTATTCACCTCCTACTCCTCTTGAAGGCTTCTTGTTATACTTCTTGTGCAGACACTTTGTTGCATAATTCCCAAATTCATGCCAATGAAAACATTTTATCTTGATTAGGTCCCTATTCTTGCCATTGTTTTGGCTAGAATCTAGCTTTCTTTGGGCCTTCTTTCCCTTCCTAAACAAGGAAAACATTTCTTTCTCCTCATATTTGGGTATCAATCCATCTCTTGCCTTCCTCCAAATTTCCTCCTGCACTAAATCGGACAAATTCCTCTCCCAATTTGGTAATTTTTCCCTTCCATTTACAGATTTCTATAATTTTTGCCAATATTTTAGAAGGATTAGGAGAGTTAGGCTCACTAGCTCCGAGGATAACATATTTTCTCCAACTCCTCCAAGCTCATATTGAGATTGAGTGAATCTAGAGAGGTAATGTGGAAAGGTTTCATTTTTTTGCATGTGGATGTTTCTAAGCTTGTCCCTCAATGCCAATTTCCTGACATCACTACTATTTTGTAATAGTGACTGACGCTCTTCCACATGGAAAAGGGAGTCTCATTTCCATGTGAATTTGAGACTATGTGATCTCTCACACCCTCCATGATGATCCTCCTTGATTTTGTGGTATCCTTCTTCCATTAGGATAACTGTTGTGAATCTGATATTGTTCGATTTGGAATTTTAGTTTTGTTGTACTCCAAGGCTCCATTATCATTGAATACAACTTATATCCTGTCCCTAAAAGATATGAAATTTGAGGTTCCATCTAGGGCATAATCTAATCTCAATGCATTGAAATACATTTTATCACACGGAAGAAAACTTGCTTCACTGATCTGAAAATAGAAATATCTAAAGGAGAAGATATATTTACATGTTTCTACTGTGAAATTAATATATTTTTTCTACTGCTAATGAAATCAAACTCAAATCAAGAGATTAAAAATTTCCTCTACTATTATGTGGAATGGAAATCATAATTTAAAAACACATACAATGACATGAAACCATCAAAATCGCAATAAAACAATGATTTTGCAGGGGAAACCAACTTGAAAAACCCCTCTACTACTTTTCATTAATCAAATTAGAATGAGAAACTATTACAATGTCTTGCTTTAATCCTTAAGCACACTATGCATTGTAAACCTTCTCTACTACTAGTTGCCCTTATTTGGCCAACACGTAGAAAATTTAAGGCCCCATATTTCTCCTATTTCTTGCACAATCCTTGAGGAAGTTAGCTCCTAAAATTAAGGAAATTTGCAATTACCAAGGAATGATTCAACTATTTAACTACCAAGTATGTACACTCAACTAGTATACAATTGTTAATTACAATGTGTCATTTCCTCCACTCCAGCTAGGCAATTCAAATTCCATGCATGTCTAGGATATTTTTAGCTGATTGACTAGTTTAATTGAGATATCAATGAGTTAAAAATATTTATACTACTCAACTAACCTTCAACTAATTCAATTAATGACATTAGATTAGCTAAATGATTTCAACTGAAAATAACTAAACTATATTGCTAGATTTTATCAATCACTACATGCACAACTCTCTTCTAGCCTATAACTCGAATTTACTGAGTTAACTAGTAGACAAGGCCATGTCACATAAGTTAACAAAAATCCAAGTCATCTTGCTAATGCAAAAAATAGAATTACTAAATTTGACTAAGGAACAAGTCAAATTTAGCCTTTTTTGCTACAATTTATAACAAAATATGATTTTTCATGTGAATGAGGAATTGTATAGACTCCAAGCACACATTAACCATGAGAGTGATGAGATTGACACTTTCCACATTCCATGAGATGAATTAAAAAATTTGTGAAATGAATGAATTTCATCTCTGCATATAAGTAGTTCCAATGAGAATTAGTCTGAGAAAATGTCTACTGACTCCCCCCCTTGCTGCACAATCACATTTTTTAAATTTGCACTTTTTTGTGGCCAATTTTTTCTTCTATATATTTATTGTTTTATCCATTCTATGTATGTCACTGGGATTATGTTTGTAGAAGACTTTGGTTCTTCCATTTAGTCCCTTCATGAAAAAGAAGTCGTTCTCAGTATTCCAATGTAATATTTCCCAATTAATTTTCTACGACTCACTACAAACTTAATGGAAATATACTATTAAAAAGAAAAAACTTTATATCTCTATTCGTGTAAAATTATATTATTAAATAATGGACATAAATATATTTTATTTATGATTAAGAGTGAAAATAAAATAATTTTACCACATCTCCTTCAAAATGGTAATATTAGTGAGAACGAAGAATATTATTATTAATGTTTCATATTGATTTTAATAAAAACTAACTAAACATGTATATTGAATTTTTTTTCCTTTTTTTTATTATAGACAAAAAAAAATTAGGTAATATATTATTTGTATTTTAAAAAGGATACATGTGAACTCGAGGTTTTTGTGGAATAAATTACACATATCCTCACAAGGGATTTTAGAATGTGCATCTTAGCACAATTAACCTATCCATATAAAGGTATATAGGGATAAAAATACTTATCTCATTATATATTTCATATCTCACATTACAAAATTAGCAACCAAAACATTTATCTCATTATACATCTCATATGCCATATTGCCAAGATTAAAGAAATAATAATAATTAACTAAATTATGACTTCTTATTTTTTCTGTGAATTTAAATTTTATTGCAACAAAATGTACTCATACAAAAACAAAATATCTCAGTGTTTATGTTATGTTCTATCTCATTGAGCGTCATGGGAAACTACACATGTTGACCCTGGGCAAAAATTTAGATTACTCAAAATGATAACAACCATCACTATAAAGTTCACAAAAACTAACTTAAACTGTACTATAGAAAGTAAAACATCCATTGAGTGGTTGAACATAACATCAAGTATTAGATGAAGTAGCTAAGGTCATATATTGAGTACTAACACTTGGATTCTAGGAATTCACTGCTCCAAAAAGGTCATCGTAGCATTTTTGCTATAATTTTTTTTCTAAGAAGGTTCAGAAGATGAAATTTTTACCATGAGAAGTCGCAATCCAAGAATTATTCATTTATGTAACGTAAAGGAGGATTCCCCCTCTAAGTGGCTTATTTCTAAGGCGTTGATCTCTCTTTTCTTCTATTTTTGGATCTGGTTTCATAACATTTCATATTAGAGCATTCACCAAAGAAATAACTTGATAGCTATGAAATCGATCAATTTCAGAGTATCTCAGCAAGTGGAAGAACTTACCCATTGAATATTCCACATGGGATGATGAGAATTTTATACAGAAGCATCCAGAGCTACTCAAGTGTTGAGGAAAACACTTTTTTGAAGGAGAGGGGCATGTTAGGTCCCTATAATACTAGTGTATCCCCTTATTGTTGTTAGTGTAGCCCCCTTATTGTTATTTTCGTACCCCTGCAGCCCCCATATTTTTATTATTGTGCCCTTACATTATTATTGTTTGGTCAGCTAGGATTATATTGTGACCCCATCGACTCCTATATATAGAAAGGAGGTTTTTTCATTTGTATCATCCAAGAATTATGCATTTATGTAATGCAAAGGATGTTTCCCCCTCGAAGTGGCTTATTTATAAGGTTTTGATCTCTCTTTTCTTCTATTTTTGGAGTTGGTTTCATAACAAGGTCAATAAGTCAAACATCCAAAATGAAAGACATGAGCATTGGTATCATTACACATGTTTGATTTCATTTAGGAAAGAGATTATATCATTTCAATATTCATGTTTATCCTTCAAGACCCTTACCAATAATGTCCTGATCTACCAATATAGGGTAATGGATTTCATGTATCGGAAATGTATTTCCATGGTGTGTGCAGGGTCAAGAACCCAATTTGATACCTCACACTGAATTGTTGACTATGAATAGCCTTTTTGTTTATTAGTTGTGAAGGCCTCAAGTTGATGGATTTCCTCTTGAATTTATAAAGGAGTGGTCAACTGGAAGATGGCTATGACATCTTGATCCAGGGATTAGGCTTGTAATTGGGTTTAAAGACCTATGCTCTGAAACCCTCAGTGAAAGTGAACTCACTACTGGAACATGTTGTGTTGATTTGCGAAGGGAAATGACATAATTCTCACCAAAAATGCCTATAAACCAGACAGATTAAAGATGAGAAAACTAAATATGAGTAAATCCTATAGAGGCACTAATTTCCAAGGAGGCCCGTGATGGATTCAATGAAACTAGTAGTTGAGGTGGAGGGGTGGGGAAGATAGAATACTCTAAGGAGGGTCCAACAACCACCATGAGGTGACAACATCAAAACCACTACTTACCCCCTATACTTAGATAAGTACATGCCACCACCACCCAAATAGAAATTGGACATAGAAAAAATTTCATAATGCTAACCAACTCACCATGCGTAAAATTGCATCATCATTAGTGCTAGTTGAAGGCTATCATCTCCTTATCCTGCAATTTATATTAGTGTGGTTATTCTCAGTGCCTTTGGTGATTCGTCCATTATGTTCCTCTATATTTTTCCCTTGTTTTTACTGAGGTTCTAGGGAATTATATGGAGAATTGTGAACCTAGAGGCTAATCCTCTCAAAATTTCAGTGCATGTCGAGTCGTGGCTATGGAAAAAAGTTGTCTCCATCACTTGAGAGAAAATGCATAGTCTATGACACAACCTTGAGTTTTAATAGCTGAATATGAGCCCCTTACTACATGTCATCCAAAGTAATTATCCTACCTACAACAAAGGTATATCACAAGCATATCCGAAAAAGTGGAGAGAAAGACTCTCATGAGAAAGAACTCAAGAAAAGAATATACTACCATGAGATAAAAGGTGGTGATATTTATTTACATGTATGTTTCATTGGTTGGATTGTCCATGCTACCAACTCCCTCTTAAATGAGATGGAAGGCTGCGGAGTGGATGGCTCCTCCCCATCCTCCACTGTCTTGAATCCCAATTCCCTCATCAGGGATAACTAAATTATAAATTCATTTTAAATTAAAATGATTAATATTAATGATAAAAATAATTAATATGAAAATTTAATATATATATATATATATTAACAAAAATTGTTCAACAAAATTCCTAATTGTGGAGATTCAATCACATTTTAGCATTAAGATTCCTAAGCTTTGTTACAAGACCATGGATTACTCATACCACAAACTCCAAAAAACCATAATTAATAGTCATGTGACACATGTTCAAATGATTCTTTTTTAATTAATCAATTTAATGAAAAGGGAAAAAATTCCATATCTACTCTTAATTTAATTGTCAACTTTTTTATGTGATTACTATAAATATAGGTCCATCTTAACCACTGATGTGACAAAACATAGTTACCAATCAAACAAGAAAATTACCAATTACCTGTTTTTTTGAGTTATAAACAAAATCACCCGATTTTCAAAAGTGGTTATTCATAATACACTTTTTTTTTGTTAGCATATTTTTGGCGCATTAAATTTTCTTATGTACCAAGTACGAACATTTTATTTTATTTTATTTTAATGTTAGTGATTTTCATGTTGATTTTGAAAAGTGTGATGGAGAATCAACACACTTTTTTTAGAGCGGTTATTTTTTACACTTTAGATTTTATTAGAATTAAGTGTGGATAATGTGTTTTTAAATGTTGGTGATTTTCATGCTCATTTTGAAAAACATCAACCAATTTATTCAGATGGATTTTTGACATATTAAATTTTCTGATGCACTCAATATACAATATTTTTTAAATGTTGATTATTTAACCATTTTTCAAGTTGTATTATTTCTCTTTTTTTTCGTCCTAAGATGTTTGTTTTTTAATGGTTTTACAAACTTGTGTTTTTTGTCTTTCTTTGTAATGTTTTTTTAAATAATTTTTGTTTTTTTTTAAATGTTTTAAGAAAATAATAACTTTAATATTTTGAGGTTATGATTTTTTATAAATTTATATATTGTTAATTAATACTTCATTACAAAAAAAGTAATTATCACTAAAACAATAATTTTTTTAAATACTTCACAAGAAATACATATTTTGCACGTAGATATAATTAAAAAAAAAAAATCAAAACTTTCTTCGCTAAAAGTGACATGTTAAATAAAGATTTTTCAGAAGAAATTGAATAAAAAAAGTTGGAAAAATAGCTAAGTGGATGAATTTTTTAGGAATTTTATATTAAAAGATTACATTTGAAGTTATTTTTTAGCAAAAAACAAAAAGTTGATTCAAATAAATTTTTAAGTAAAAATAACAAAAATAAATAAATAAAACATACGTTTTAAAAATTGAAATTAAAAAATAATAATAAATAAATAAATAACATTAAAAAACCAAACATTTAAAAATAAAATAAAATAAAATTTAAAACTTAAAAAAAAAATTAAAAAAAATTAAATCATGAAAATTTTAAATTTTAAATTTTAAATAAAAATAAAAAATAATATAATTGAAAAAAGCATTTTAACCGGAAAAGGAAAAAAAAAAAAGAACAAGTCAAATTAGAATTGAAAAGAAAAATATCACAAAAAAATTGTAAATCTAAAAAAATTAAAAAAAAATATTTAAAATAGTTAAAAAAAACATATTTTAAATAATTGTGGCACTCAGCCCTTCACTCGGTTGACGGTCAATTATTGGAATCAACTCTCTATTAGGCAGGGGAAGAGGGTGAATTCCTGGAATCAACCCTTAGCCACGAAGGTGTCGAGGGCAACAATTTTTTTATATATATTTTTTAATTATTTTAAAATTTTTTATATATATATATATATATATATATATATATATATATATATATATATATATATATATATATAACTTTTTAAAAAAAAAATTAATTGATTTTTTGTTTTTAAAATGTCTTTTTAATGGTTTTGTTTTTAATCTTATTCTAAAAAAATTTCTTTCAGTTTGTTTTTATTTTTTTAAAAGATTCTTTTTTTTTAATGTTTTCTTTTTAATTACTTAAATTATTTTTTAAGGTTTATATATATATATATATATATATATATATATATATATATATATATATATATATATATATATATATATATATCATCTTAGTCTTGGTTATGGACCATAACAAGTGGTTGTGTTGATGTGAAATATATTTTGTGATTTCTACAGAAGATATTTTATATATATTTTTTTTATTTATTATTTTTTTTAGCTATTCGTTTTTTTTTAAATTAAATTTATTTCTTTTTTTACGCTTCGTAAGATGACATGTTCAATATATAAGCCCGATCAGGGGCAGAGAATTGAATCGATGACTTCACATGAAGGAGTGCCTTAACATATCACCCAATCACTCTCTACGCAGGACCCGGTGGACATTTTTGTTTTACTTTTTGTTTTTTTCAATATTTTAATTTTGATTTTTGTGTTTTTCATTTTTATTTATTTATCTATTTATTTATTATTTTGTTTTATTTTATTTTATTTTTTCAAGGTCAATGTCGATCCTCGAGTAGCAACCCGAACCCATTATGTGTCAATTTCATAGTTGATGTTAAATTTTTCACTATAATGGATCAACTATACCTCCACAGTGTGTTAATTTCATGGTTGATTTTTAAGATTTCATTGCAATAAGTCGAGATTGCCTACACTACATATCAATTTGAAGGTTGATTTTTAATTTTTTGTTGCGATGTGTCAAGTTATATTAGGCTAAGATTTTAAAATTGCTATAATTTTTGCATTACAAAAATAAATTACTCTTGGCATAATGAATCGTTGATTCAGGTGTTCATTTTTAAAGATTTTTTAGTCATATAATTTTTCCATAATGCCATGGTTGAAATATATTGCAAACTTAAGCTTTTTTGCAATCGCGATATTTGGTTTTAATTCCATGGTTGAAGAATTATCAAAATTTTATGGCTTTTCTAAGTCACGATATTTTAGCTTTAGTGCTATGGTTGACAACAATTATAAGTATTTTATGTTTAATGTCATGACTGAAAGTTGTTGGAATTTTAAGGCTTTTGAGAGACATGATATTTTATCTTTAATTCCATGTTTGAAAATTGTTGGGATTTTAAAGTTTTTGGAGTCTTGACATTTTCTCATTAACGCCATCACTAAAAAATGTTGAAAATTTACCATGAAAAAAAAATGTTATTCCAGCATCAAAAATTTTCAATTTCAAGGTGTTTTTTGCACAAAAAAATGACTTTAACTAGTTTTTACTGTTATTTTTAAAAAATGATGAAATTTTACTCTGAAAACAAAATTGGTGATGCAGTCTCAACACTTCTCATTTTCATGTTTTTTTGGGCTTCTCATTTTCATGTTTTTTTGGTTTTTCTTTTATAGAGTTGTCATTTTCTGGTAATAGTTATCGTTTGATCGGTAACTTTGTTACAAGCGTAGAGACGGATCAAATCCTTAACGTGCAAATATATTTTAGAGTGTAAAAATTCAAAAAATGTTTTCATCTCAAGAGATTTTATCCCTCTTAGTGCCCTCTCAATTATTGATCAATCCATGAAGCTTGATATATTTATAGCGCGCACACACACAGATATATATATTTGTGTCTACGTGTGGGGTTTAAATTTCATGTTTTATTACATAAATGAATTTAATCGCTTCAATATTGTTTGGGCCACTTGGATTGTTTAGAATAACCAACCTAAACTTGTAATTCCAACAAATATTTATTGGATTTTAGAAACAATTGACTAAAAAAATGCCTTAAACATTACACATTACAGTTAAAATAATTTATTTATATACCACATTTTTCACATTTAATTTTCTTTTTGTTTTTAATATATTTTTTTTATTAATATATGTTATTTCATATCAACGTCAAGATATTTTTTTCATAAGTGAGAGAAAAATATTTTTAGCACAACTTCATACTAGTTGTAATATCAACAACACGTCAAGATATTTTATTCATGAGTGGGAGTGAAATATTTTTAGCACAATTTCATACTAGTTGTAATATCAACAACACATAGTGACTACAATGAAATTGGGATTATTGATGTTTTATAGTACTTTTAATTAAAACTAATCAAGCATACAGTATTTTCTTTTATTTAAAGGATATTTTATTTTATTTAAAAATTATCAATTTAAGGTTAATAAGGAAATAATTACACATCCTCTTCATATTTTACTTAACATTACAGTTAAAATATTTTATTTATATACCACATTTTCCACATTTAATTTTCATCTTGTTGTTAATATATTTATGTTTATATATGTCTAATGGTTATAAGATCATATGTAAATATTTGCAATTTAGATGAGTTGATGTGTTGTATAGATTAATATTCACATTTGTTAATTTTAATATGTTATTATTATTTTTGTTATTGAAATATACAATAGTATAGATTCAACTAGGGGATCAAATCTCTTGGCATGTAAATCTTTTTAGAGTGTAAAATTTGAAGGAAAAAAATTCACTTCAAAATGCTTTTATCACTCTTAGTGCTTTATATATATATTCATAGTTTATAGTGCATTTTTTAATACATAGATGGATTCAACCCCTTTTAAAATCACCTTGGTCACTTGGATTGGGTAGACTACACAATTAAAACTTGGAATGTTTTACTTAACATGCTAATTGAAATATTTTACTTATGGATCACATTGTCCACATTTAACTTTTTTTTTTGTTATTAATATATTTCTAAATACACACCAATATTACTTAACTAAACATATTGAAATATTTTATTTATAGTTTATATTGAATTTTATTATTATTATTATTATTTTAAATTTGGGAAGACTACTTCTTCATCATGTCCAATATATCATTCCAATTGGGGCCATAATAGAGCAAGTGACTTCACATCAAAAAGTATTTTGCTAAAAAAAATGTTTCAACAAAAAACCAATGACAATCTATCCAAGACCTCTTATTATTATTATTTTATATTTTAATCTTACATTAACAATTAAATGAGTTACACATCTTCCTTAACAAATTTATATATATTTTCAACTTTTAAATTATTTATCTCTATTTATTAGTCCTGGTTAAGAATAGAGTTTTTAAAACTCTAGCAATAGATTTGTCTTTCAGTGCTATTAGTTTTTTAAAGTGTATTTTTTATTATAATTTCTAAAAAAAATAATCTTATTGTAAGCTTTACGCTATCTATCCCAGTCCCACGGATAAACTCTACTTAATGCTATCATGCTTTACCATTTAGAAACCCCTACTTCGTGACATCTGAATTAGTTACAAGAGGTTGGGCATAAAATCGTGGCCACATTAACGGAGATTATGGGGAGAATTGACTAAGTAAACACCATATAAGTCGATACATTATGGCAGTTGCATTGGAGGATTGCTAGCAGTATGGATGAACTAAAGAAACCATTAAAGTCAACGCATTACGTTAGTTATACTTGATCAAACACATTTCTTGGAGTCATGTTGCCCTCGAACATAATGGCAGTCATCATATAAAGCACATACGCTCTTTCTTCCTTGCACCTGAAGCAAATGTTGAATTATCTCTGTGATCCGCGTGTAAGAAACATAAACATATCAAAATACAAATGAGTCGCAAGCTAAGTGATTATGCATCATTATTGGAACAAGACATAGGGGAGGCACTGTTGCTTTATCTCTGGTCACGATTGGGTGAGATCTCCTATACATTTCAATTTAAATTTATTCTTCTGAAAAGTTTCAATTTAAATTTAACCCTAACCTTCAGCAAAAGCGAACTATTTATCGATACTTAGATCATTGATGAATTTGTAGGCCTTGATTACAGTCAAAGGAAACAACCAGCTCCAAATGAGCAACAACGACAGTCGTCAGTCTCCCTAATGGAATCTGGATAGGCAGTTCCATTAAATAGCCAACCATATAACACCAATTTCACATGTAGTTCTACCTTGCTACAACAAAACTTAATCCACAGCAGGGACGAAATTAACAGGGCAACCCCAACATAAGGACATGTCCAGTTTCCCACTCGAGCTTCATATGTTATAACAAGCACAAGGACTGGAGTTCTAGAAAACCACCAGCTAATTAAAGATTAATTCTGGCTCTATCATGGCTCCAAGATTTCCTTCGGCAAAGAATCAATTGCAATTCTGTGTATTTTCTGTAATCTAAGTGTAATCTCAACACCGAATTATTTCCTTTTTTCAAATTTGTCTTTTTTCTCTGCAGGTTTTAGAGACAATTTATTCTCATCTTCCTAGTTCATCATCCCTATTCCGCATTATTGCAAGGGTTTGGATAACAATAATAATAGCTAATATCAATATCAGAGGAGCTTTGTCTCTTCTTATCATCTTCATGTTTGGAGGAGTCATTCTTCATTCTTGGAGGAGGCACAATCCCCCTCCTGTCGTGTATATCTCAAGCAAGCATGGGATGTATTCCGCGCCTACCACCTTGCTCAATAATAACTCCAATCATTTTCAGGCCTACAAGTGTGAGCTTAGGCAAGTATACGAATTATTCCGCTCATTTCTATGTGTAAAATACTTCAAAAAATTATCAATGGACTTGTCAAGATCCCCAATATCACACATTCAACATCTGTGTCAGTGATCCAATCCGTGTATATAGGGCGTCTATAATTTTCCATTTAAGCTGTTGATTTCTATTTATCAATTGTGAGATATTAATTTCTTGTGAACATATTTCCTATACGTAACTTTTTTTTACTAGTTTTATAATTCTTTCAAGGCAGGTACATTATTTAATGTCCATCCAGTTTTATAGACTTACATCAAACTTTTAATTAATTTACATTATTTAATCCTCAATCTTTTCATGTTGAGTTATAATCTCTGGTTAATATTAATCAATTAAATATTGACATCTTAAAGTAACATTATAGTATTTTTACTTCTCGAGAACATTTTATTTTTATTTCAAAAAATAAATAAATGTCAATTAAAAGTTAATGAAAAAAAATTATACATTTCTTTTCATGTACTTATTGATACAATTACAAATGTTCTAAAATATTCCATAAAAATTAAATTACTACCAACCATTTAACAATTATTGATAATTAAAATTAAAATTCTAAAAACTCTATTACAAAATAAGATATATTATAATATCTATTACATAAACCAAAATACTCATATATATGTATAAGTAAGTTTTATTGGTTATTCTATAACATAATAGGTAGAATGAGTTGATATATATTAAGGAAAAAAAAATTACTCCAGATTTTTAAAGAAATCAATAATTATAATGGTAGATAAGTATATTTTGGAATAAGGTTTTTATAATATCAATTTAATTATTAATAATTAAGTGCATGTTTGAGATTTAATTTTTAACAAAATATCTTAAAATATGCATGATAATATACACAAATAAAATCTCAAGATTTAATTTTAAATTGTATTGATCTTTTAATTAAATTAATTAATTTTAAAAAAATGTCACATGAACAAGTGTCATGTGAAGTGAGTTATGGTCTCCTCTCCATGTGGTACTAAACCTTCATAAATTTTTAAGGTTAAAAATATTTTTCCATGTTTCTTTATATGTATCAATGTTTAGCTTATATACTAATTTTGTTTATAATTAATAATAATAATAATTTCAAATAAAGTTATAATTTAGTTTTTTTATGATATTTAAATTTTAGCAATATAAGATGTATCATGAAGTAAATGTTTTGATGCTTATAATAGATTGATACCTAATAATAAGTGTTTACAACCATTTAATTTATATGCCTACCATATTTATTTAAATAAAAATAAATATAGATATGCATTGCACTTGTAAAAGTAAAATTAAAATGTACATATCATTTTTCTTATATATAAAATAATTCTCAAATTTTCTATTATGCAGTCCTTAACCTTTTTTCCCTTACCCCTTTTTTTCTTGTAAATTCTTCACATCCTAATTATTTAGCCATAATAATTATTGGAAGTTAATTTCATAATGTTTTTGTATTCCACCAAGAGAGCCATCCACTACCAAGGGATATGATTATTATGGTGATTAACCTCTACTCCATCTTAAGAAGGAATTCTTTTAACATTTTATTTCTATGTTGGAAAATAGTTTCCAATATCACCATAGTTTTGCAAATTTAAAAGGTTAAGAAGATTGGTAACTTGATTTTTTCTTTTGAAAGCTAGATTAAGTATGAGTATAAGATGTTTAAGAGAAAATTAGATAGAACATGATTATTTTCATGATCTACCCTCCAACAGATATATAATATTTCATTCCATGGTGTTTTGGGAATTGACCATTGCCCAATTTCAATATGAATTTCATGAGAACTATTTCCCATTTTAGCAATATTCATTTTCTTCTTAACAGTAGTCAAGATAGATAAATATTTTTTATTTTGGAGATTGAGATTGATCACCTCCTTATAATATCTTACTATCTTTTTCTCTCTAATTCTTCATTGCTCCACACTTTCTCCTTAAAATTTGGGATACTAATATTTTTAATATTATCCTTATTTTGGAAAGTGATCTATGTGGGGTTTTTTAATATATTTAGAAGCAATTTTAGGAAAACTCTTGGCCTTCATGTTGTATTAAATCTTCTTATACATAAGATACCTATTCATAGCCATGCTTTCAATGGGATCAAAACTTGCATCAATGAGGAAGATAGGGTAGGGAGTATTTCCTTTAATATTAATATTGTAGGTTATAAATTCAATATTTTTCTATGACACTCCTGAGATATTGCAACCTCAAACCTCAAATCCTTATAAAATAACATGAGTGACAAGAGTCTCAAAGAGGACTTTCATTTGATCCCGCATCAAAATATTTGTTTTCATATATGAAATTATAGTATGTGATATTTTTGTATTTCTGTTAGTATTAATAGTCATACACATTTTGGAACACAAATTTTGGAGGATTCTTACTTTCTTTCCTAAAAAAAATATTGTTAGCATAAAGGAGAAAATTTATGAATATACCACTTAAAGTGGGGCCAACTCAAGTAGCATCTTCCAAACACCCTTTTATCTTATCAATGTATATGCCAAAAATGGTAGGTGATAAGGCACACCTTTGCTATGAATATGATATTGCACTTAATTTATTCCAGGAAATTGTTAATGGTCTCAAGCTGGAAATAACATTCTTATGTTTTCAAAACAACCCTCAACTTAAGAGGAACCATGGACCCTTCTATCCTCTTCCATATCCTTGTCCTAAGAATGGCGTCAAAAAAATTTCTAAATCAATTTTATTATTGTGACATTCCTGGGAAATGATCTTGAAAGTAGCAAGATGGTCTACAATTGAATGATATCGGGTAAACCTAGCTTGGTCTTTAGCTCTTTTACCATACCATAGGCTAACATTCTTTTCCAGAATAAGTCCATACAACTTGGCTAAAAGATGACTAATCATAATGGTCCATTCTTTTGTACCAACTTTTAACTTTTAAAGATATGAACAAGGCTCTATGTCCAAAGAAGAGGAAGTGTTGCTTCAATACCAAATTAAAAAGTTTGTGTATATGAAGAATGAGAATAAACTCTCTTTTTAAATTTTCAAGTTGGTATCTTTCAATATCTTTAACTTTCCCATTAATAAATTCCTTAACTATAAAAGAAACCATTATATATACATTCAAAATAGCATATATGTTGTAAAAAAAATTATAAGTGATTTTAACATAGTATTGCATTGTACCACCAACCCCATTAATTTTATTAACGTTAATAAAAGAAAACCATTAATTTTAAATATTTATCTTTCTCTTTATAAAATCCACATTTTGTGTACTTACATTTTAAATCTAAAGTCACACTTGTACATACACTATATTTTTCTTTATTGTTTAGATTTATCAAGTTTCCGTCGAAGTGAATGTAGGTTTTAAAATTTGTTTTGCACCCCATAACTGATCCGTTTTCAAACATTCCAAATAAAACTAGTGCAAAGTTTCGACGGTGCAATTCTCACTGGTGCAAAGCTACAACGCTACAATTCTTACATGGCACAAATTATATATATGTAAATAGAATAAATACACAAACCAAAATTATTACACCGTCAGCTTTAAAACGTTATAGGAGTTCATTTAACGAAAGATTACCAAAATGATATATATGTGGTTCTACGAAATATTAAAAATGTATTTCGATCTTTTTTCTTAAAAAAAAAAAAAATCATGTCGATCCTAATCACCAGTAGGACTACAACAGGTTCATGAGAATCCTCTTCCTCGCTTTTCTCTTTTGCATCTCGGCTTATGTTCTCCGTGAATGAATTACCTTTGCACCAATTCTCCTTGCTTTTTATCTACACCATTAATTTTTCTTAATATATCTCGTCATTGACAAGCTTCACTTTAATGCTTCATTTTAATTCGGCAAAGCAGCTAACATTTTTATTATTATATTACTTAAAATAAATTTAAAATTTTTTGCATTGCATAATTTCAATCATATTTTTGATAATAAAAATAAATTCAATACCATAAAAAAATTTTAAAACACCAAAAATATTAAAATTTAATAACTATAACCTAAATTTATAAAAATCTATACCAAATTCTAAAAACCTTATCAAAATTTCGGAAAAAAAAGAATATAGTTAGAATACGGACATTGTTTCATTATCATTTTACATCGTATTCCTATTTCTTGACTTTTGAGTCTTCGGAGAACCATTGCCGGGCGTCCGACGATTTGTGCGGTGGGACCCATGGCCACACGGCGTCGCTGGCTTGGGTAACCCTGCTCAACTGCCGTATGGCGTTGCAAGGAACAACCCAATGAAATTTTACCGGACGGGGGTATACACACTCCAAAGCAGGATCCTTCATATTGGGTAAATGTTTATTCCATTCAACATTGGGGGGTCCCTCAAATTAAAAACAACAGTTGACATCACTTCTGAAAATATGTAATACATGTTACATTTCGCTGTATGATGGAGATAAATTGGACATTGTTTCGAGGAGTGTGCCATTTTCATTGTCTATCTTCTGTAATGTTCATTGAATGTACTTCGAAATTTTCCAACTTTTCTGTTCATCGTTAGCGGTATGTCCTTTTTCAAATGTTCTAGAAATGATGTCAATATTTCGTCATGCATTACGTAGCGGCACTGGGTTCGTTGGAGTGTCGGAGGGGTACATTATTCCTTTATTGTGTTCACCTTCCTTTTGTATGTATTGTACTATTTTTTAATTGACTTGTGTGTCAGATTTCCGAAAAAAGCCGGAGAAAATTGGTAGATTCCAATTTCCTTCTGCATATCCTTTTTCACTCCCGAATCGAGACAAGAGTACTAAAGGAGTCAGCTTCGTGTCACAAAACCTTCTCGTTCATAAAAGTATTTTATTAATTACATAATGATAAAATTTATCGTAACCAGTGGTGATTTTGATAACTCACGACGATTTATAAAAACCTTAAATCAATATTTCTAACTCTTTTAGTATGTTTTTTTTTTTTTCCAGAAAGAAAAAAAAAAAAAAAACTAAGTTTATGTTATTCTATTTACAATTTCAAATCACTATTAAAAATGTTTCTTAAATTTATTATCGATTCACTATTAAAAATGCTTTTAAACTAATTATAAAGAAAAGGATGATGTGAAAGTCAATGTATCTAAACCACTCAATTTATAATAGAAGTAAAACCCACTTAGGAATCAAGAAATCACAATTTAAAAATGATTTGATATATGAACGTAACATCAACCTGCTATACACGGTGAAAACTCCATTACCCATGTGCGTTCACACTGAGGAGGTTGGCGGAGTTAGAGGTAGGCCCCAATTAACGATGGCGACAGAAGCTCAACATTTCAACGGGGAAAATGATGTGAGGGATGGAAAATGTGTCGTCGTTTCGCTTTTGAAGCGAAGACCGCGGTAAAATAATTAACGATGGCGACAGAAGCTCAACATTTCAATGGGGAAAATGATGCGAGGGATGGAAAATGTGTCGTCCTTTCGCTTTTGAAGCGAAGACCGCGGTAAAAGAGAATCACAAGGGAGACTAATCGGTATTTCTCGTCCCTTGCATCAAAAAGATAATCGATGCAGTGGTTATACAGTCGACGGCAAATTATTTAAGGTCATAGCCAGGATTTTCCAGTACTTGCAAGCTAGAAGGTCACATAGGTTTTGTAGAAAACATGGATATATTCTCTATAGAGACCATCTACCAATTGCTATCTTTCCAATTGACGGGATGCAAGATCCCGGTCTTCTATTTGCACACCCACGTCATATCTTCATTTGAAGAGGAGTAATTGAAGCGTAACAAGTGTAAAATGGGATTCACTGCATTAACTATTATTCGTGTCTCTCTATGTCAATAATTCCTTTGTTTTCTGCCCTGTATTGGCATTAAAGTTGTACCAGATTGAATTTCTGCCAGACGGCCTTGCAAGTAGCAGGTTGTGTTTTTTTTAATGATATATTACTGTGTTGCCTTACTTCGGATTGGGGAATGGCAGGTGTAGGGTTTAATGGTGTCGTGTCGGTTGTTCGAAATCTTCACTACTGTCCGCTAGTCGTAAGAAGTTGAGCAGTGTCTTCCGTGATTAGGCAGTAGAATTGGGTAAAAAAACCATTCATTGAAGGGAGCATCGGTAACCCTTCCCGATTGCTAACCATTATTCTCTATAATGAAAATGAGCAATTATATATTTATTTTCCATCCCATATCCACAAAGTTTGACTTTCTCATAAAGTCTATGAGTTGAGATGTGTAATTCACTCAAATATATATTTACAAAATATTAATTATTAAATTTATAATGGAAAAATTATTTATTGTAAAATAGAATTTTTAAAATTTAATTTAATTATTAATAATTATTAAGTAAAGGGAGTTCTTTTTGAATGGTTTATGAGGCACAATATTTGTTAAGGTTTTGTAAATGGGTTAGCAAGTTAAGTGGGTTTGATTGTGGGGAAAACTCCATAGTTAAGGACACTTGAGCCAGAGGAGTTCTCTCGGATGCAATCCCAAAAATGATATCTAATTATTAAATGTATTATAATGATTTAATTTTATGGAATATTTTCAATAGTCAAGATGTATGGCATGTCTTTATGTTTTATAAGCATTTTAATTAAATTGACTAATTAAAAAAAATATTACATAAATAACTGCCATATGAAATGAGTTGCATTTTAATTAAATTAATTAATGAAAAAAAAATACATAAATAATTGCCATATTAAATTAGTTATAGATTCTTTTAGACATTTGATATTTGTAAGCCATGATATTGACTTATAGTATTGTAACAAAATTTATTTCCAAATTAAGAATTTTCATAGTAATAGGGGAATATTACTACATGTTTTTCTAAATATATATCTCTTTATCTTATATATGAATTCTTTTAAGAGTTAATAATAGCAGTAATATTTTAAATTAAAATTATAATGTGTTTAAATTTTATGATTTTTTCAAACCTTGATAATTGGTGAATCCATGAAGATAGTTTATACTTTTGGGCCAATTATGATGATGGAATTTCAAAATTTTACTCTATTATAAAATTGATTTTTTCAAAATTCATATAAATTTTATGAATTTTGATTTGGAATAAAAAAACATTTTTTGAAAAATTATGTTGTTGTTGTAATGAAATTATTTTCAAAAAATATTAATGCTAATTTTTCATCTTCACACACCTTAACATGTATATACTTGTATTTATGCAAAATAAATATATATATATATATATATATATATATATATATATATATATATATATATATATATATATATATATTAAAAGTATATATATATAAAAATTAAAAGTAAAGGCCTAGGAACAGGGCACCATTTTCCTTTAGAAAAAAATATACAAAGTACACTTTCAACCATGCAGATAGAGGCCATATGTCTTATGTAGAAAGTAAATGTTGAAAAGTAATAGAGGAATAACCCTCACCCTCTTTAAAAGAAAATATAGTATTACAATTGACTGGTTATACCACCGACTGTATGTCTAAATTTTATTTTTAATTTAAAAAATAATACATAATCTAGGAAGGGTAAGTATGGCTATATAGGTTTTCTTTGCAGAAACCCTATAATCCAAAAATTCTTCTGGTAAACTGACAAGTCGAAGCCCATGATGGCTTCGTTGACCTATAAAATAATAATAAGGAAATAAGCACCTGCTTTGGACACGGAAAGAGGAATATAGTCTCAAACATTTAGCTCTTACAAATACCTAAATATGTAAACTCGCTGCAACGATAACTAACTAGCAAACAATGGAAAGAGACCCTAGTCAAATATGCAGAAGGAGAAACCCATAAAGAAAGTTAAGGATCAGTTTAACATTAAAGACTTTGTGCATTACCCTGAGGAGAGAAACGAAGTTTTTGGCTGGACATCCTGCGGCGGAAAAGAAAAATCATTAACTAAGCTTTAAATCGGAATCCAAAGAAATTATATGGTAACGATGGAGGTTAGGGTTTGGAGTAACCACGTCTTACCTCGAGGAAACCCTTAAGAAATTATAGAGTAAGTTTGTATAGTGAAACCCTTGTATAGAAGAAATCACCGACAACCCAAACCCTCGGATGAGGACCTAGGGTTTAACCTGTCATTGTAAAAAATACATGTTTTAGTAAGTATAATTCTAATTTATATTACGAATAAAGCTGGAATGCATAGTCTAGAGGTAACATGAGCGAGAGCACCATAAAACCTCACTAAGTGGAATCATTCCACAAGTCCCCACACTCTTTAGCAGTCACATACTAACACTAGAGGTGAGGCAAGCAGAATAATGAAACGTTCGCATCAAAACTCTCCAGAAACGAAGGAAAAACGCTTAACTCGTATGAAACTAATCATATGAATTACAGAGCTTGACTCGTCGCTCAACAAAATGGAAAATGGGACTGTTAGGAAGAGGCAGGGTAGGTCATTACCCTAATTTCCTATGAAACAATCACCACCGTTGATCAATTCCATCTAAATCTCCATCGTTGAAGTATGAAAACTATCTAGGGTTCCAACCAAGTGTGGGCCCTTTTCTTACATGTTATTCAACCCACATGAAGGATGGATTATAGATAACTATTTCCATGAGAACCGATTAATACAATTATAGCATGTCTTGAAAAGACCATAATGTAGAACAAATTATAACAAACATGAGGCTATAAAGAAAGAAAATCATGCATATATCCAAGTTGTCATTGAGGCCAGGGAAACATATACAAGTAGTGACACATTAATACAAAAGTTATACGTTAGAAAAGTTACACCAATTTTGATAACTGTGGGTTGGAGAACAAACATAATGACTACAAGTATATATATGGTCTCATATATATAACACGACTATGAGTATATATATGGTCTCATATATATAACACCCTTGGTCATTTGGTAAGGGGTGAAAACCCCTAATTTAACATGTTATAGCCATGCAGTTGAACAAAAGGGGATAAAGAAATAAAGTATAGTTAAACAAATATTTTTGTGATATTAGAACCAAAATATGAGAAGTATAATACAAAAGAGCATATGAGTACTTGTGCAACAATAAAAAAATGAAATTTAAGTAATGCATTACATATGAAAATGTATTTATAAGAGAAAGAGGTTCCAACAAATATTTTAGAGATAGAAATTAATCTTCTTCTTATTATTATTATTCAATTTATAACTTTATGATAATTAACATAATTTTTTGTGTAAAATTTAGGGGATGTTATATGTGGTATCAGAGCCAAGTTCAAATATTGAGACCTTTGTGTCGACAATGACTTCATCTAAAAATAAATGTTTTATCTTACACAAAATATATTGAAGAGAACATAAAAGTGAAATATAATTCCAAAACCCCATAGGGACACTGATATAAGGAAGAAAGAATTTGATGTTCATTTATGCCAATAGGCATAGGTACCTACTAGAGAATTATTGAATATGATGAAATATCTACAAATAAAATTAGGGAATCTTCATGTTGGGCATCAAAGGTTGTTGAAATAAAGTGCATAGTAGGAGTACTTCATTAGAAATCCGATAGACAAGTCAAATCCTAAGATGGTAGAAACAATGAGAGGGGAAGAAGACAAAGGGGATATGTGAAAATAGAGAACATCAGAACAAATGGATAAAAGTAAGGAAGAAAAATCTGGAGAGGAGGAGAATAGTCATCAAAATTCTATTCTAAGTCTAGAAATAATACCAAAATTGAGCTATAAGGAGAATTTAAAGATGTTATACCCACAACATATGATGAGGAATCTAAGGAAGCAGTAAACAAATTGTTGCGTGATATAAATATATACTTTAAATTTTACAATGATTCTACCAAATTGAAAACCAAGTTAGATACCTACTAATTATAGGGAAAATATTCCCTGTGATCGGAATAGGTTAGAACCATTCATAATTTAGAGGGTAAGGAGGTTAATTGGGAGGAGTTCAAGCGTTCGTTTAAAGAAAAATATTGGACTGCGCGCTATTTTGGCGATAAGACTAAGTAATTCCATTATTTAAAATTGATACGTATGTCTATGGATGAGTTGGTAACCAAATTCACTCAGCTATTACAATATGGGAAGAAAAAGTAAAAATACAACATTTTATAAATTTCCTCCAGCTCTCTTTTATGGAATGAATTGACTATGATAACCCCAAAACCATATATAAGGTTATCAAAAAAGAAAGAATTGGTTACCAATACACTAAACAAATAAATGAGAATTTGAAATCCTAGCTTAAAAAAAATAAGGATTGATTTGTTTAAGGCTGTAAAGTATGGAAAATTGGATAGTTTGAAAAATCTAGTAAGGGGAATCAAAATTAGAGCTTCAATAAAATTAATATCCAGTCCCACATATCTGAAATGCGATCGCAAACTCGGTCTAAACAGATTGAATTTAACAAACGATGTACTCGAAAAGATAAAGAGCCTTTAAAGTGTTGGGGACGTGGTGAATATCACCTACTATGAAATTGTCCTTACAACATAAGATCAGTATAACACATACAAAATATCCAAGAGACCTCAACCATTAACAATATAGCGAAGAACATTACATGTATTAATGCAATACTGGAAGAGTGCTAAGAAAAGCATCAATAAACCATGGTGGAGATAGAAGGTACTATATTTAACTAATATGTTTCTATATTAATAGAAACCAATGCTAGCTTTTTCTATGTTAGCCCCGAGGTCATAGAAAACTATAAATTAAAGGCTGAAAAATCTAAAATTTCCTAACTGGTTCAATTATTTATCAACATAGAAATAAAATATGCTAGTTGGGTTAAGGGATGCTCAATCTGATCCAGGTGGATATCGGTGGCCACCCATCTATTCCATTTGGACCAGCACCATCAATTCTTGCAACTTTTCACATTCAGCACAACTTACTATTTTTAGCAGGTTTTCGGGTCCTCCACTCTCGGAGCCGTTTTGGGGGCTTAATGATCCAGGTGGATATTGGTGACCACCCACCTATTCCATTTGAACCCCCATCTTCAGTTCTTTCAATTTTCAAGTTGCAACAAAACTTACTATTTTTAGCAGTTTTTCGGGTCGTGAACTTCCGGAGCCGTTTTGAGGCCCTAAACGACATTTTTTGGGAAAACGGAGAGCAACATGGGTCCATTAACCGATGTTTCTCATTCAAAAATTGAATTCCTCGGATAGATTTTTCTAACGAGCTATTGAGCACGTCAAACGGAGATCGGGTGCCAAAGTTATGCCCCCGGGAAGTTGAACCACCAATTTACCCAAACGGGCGCCCACAGTTTTGGCACCTCATCTCCTACGGTTAGGTTTTTGGACGTTTAAGATTCTACATTGTTTCTCAACAATAAATAGGCCCTCTAGCCTCATTGTAACACAGTTCAGAGGCCTGTAGCCGCCACATCTCTTCTCAGAGATAGCTACCAGTGCCCTAGCTAGTTTTATTTCCATTCTGTCTGTAAGCAAATTTCAGTTCTTTGATATTAATGAAATGAAGTATTATTTCCACTGCATCTCTGTATTTATGGTTATGTGTTTATTCTGTTGCGTTCCTGCATAAATCTGGATCACAATCATACTGAATTGGAATCATAATATCATAAATTTAAAAATACTACCCTTAGGCTCATATGATGTTCTAATCGGAATTGACTGGTTGAAAAAACAAATAGAAATTGTTAATTTTTTTAATAAAATTGTCATGTGTACATAAAGAAAGGGAGAAACTAAGACTATAAGGGGCATACCTAGGCTCATTTTTTTGCGCTAGGTATTTTCATTACAATTAAAGAAGGTTGCAAGGAAATCATGCAAACTTTTTTCTATCAGTCACTCATTGCACCGAGAGGCGCTTCTACAACCCAATATGACCCCGATGTCAGGTGGGTCACGTCCTCATACAAAATGTCGACTTAAGTTTTAAATTAAAAAATAAATAAAAAATAAAAATCGCATTGTGCTAGAACATATATCAATTTCTAATACAATTATGTATTATTTATATAATTTGAATGGATAGTAAATTATATACGTGAATTTGAATGGATCATAAATTTACATTTAACAAAAAAAATTACCACATTGAATTTCCAAATTAAGTAAAATTTTAAACATCTTTACTCTTTACTAAAGTCAATACCATTTCCTAAATCAAAGGAAAAGAGTTAATTCAACACAAACAATCAAATCCAAAATCTTTTAATATTTCTTTTAATTAAATATTTGTAAAATGAATTTATACTTACTCCAGAGCTATGGTAAATAAATAAAAAAATATATAAACTAGATGTATGGTAAATAAATAAAAATTATTTTTATATTTATTCCATAAACCCTTTTATATTTAAAAAAACTTTAAAAAGAGGTTTTATTTAGATGAAGCCTATGGGACGAATACCATGGGACAAATTAATATTGATACCATGGGCCAAATACCATGGGTAAATAAATAAATATAAAAGAGGCAAAGAGTGAGTAAATAAATAAAAATATATCAAATAGGATTATAAATAAAAAACTAATTATATAACAAGCCTATGGGCCAAATACCATAGTAAAGAAAAGGGGTATGGTAAATAAATAAAAATATAAATAAACTAGAGGTATGGTAAGTAAATAAAACCTCTTTTCATATTTACTCCATAATATGATTTATATTTACGAATATTTATGTTCATTAGTTTACATAACTAAGAAGAAATAGAGAGAGAGAGAGTGATAAGGGAGAGATGGAGAGGGAGTGTTATGTTTAGGGGTGAGATAAAGAGACAAAGTAAGATGTATGGAAGGAAGGGGGGAGAGAAGAAGTGAGAAGGAGAGAGGGAGGGATATAGTAATGTAGTTGGAGAGAGAGAGGGGTGGAACGAGAGAGAGAAAGAAAGGGATGGGGGTAGAGAGAGGATTAGAGACAGAGAGAGAGATATGGGGGAAGAGAGAGGATTGGAGGGAAAAGAGAGAGAGAGAGGTGGGAGAGAAAGGGAGAGAGAGGAGGAGAGTGATGGGGGAAGAGAGAGTATTAGGGAGAGAGAGAGAGAGAGATCAGCGAAGAGAGAGGGATTTAGGGGAGAGAGAGAGAGAGGAAGGACGAGAGAGAGGACTTGAGAGAGAGGAGGAGAGAGGGATCGATAAGAGAGATGGAGTTGGAGGGGGAGAGATGTAGGAAATAAGAGATATAGAGAGTGAGCAGTGGAGAGAGAGAAGGAGTGACAAGGGAGAGAGAGAGAGAGAGAGTGTATGTTTGGGGCTAAGATAAAGAGACAAATAAGGAGAGATGGAGATAAGGGGGGAGAAGGAGATATAAGGAGAGAGGGAGGGATATAGTAACATAGTTGGTGGGTGAAGAGAGAGAGATGGGAAAGAAAGGGAAAGAGAGGAAGGAAGAGAGAGGATGTGAGAGAGTGGAGAGAGGGAGGGAAAGAGAGATGGACTTTGAGGGGGAGGAGGAGAGAGGTAAGAAGAAATAAATAGAGAGAGAGAGTGAGTGAGTGATAAGGAAGATGGAGAGTGAGGGAAAGAGGGGGAAGATAGAGATATAGATGCAAGGTGAAGAGAGGGAAGAAGAGAGAGATGGGGAGAGGAGGGGATTGATAAAGAGATTAATATATATGGATTGTGAGAGTGTGTGTGTTTAGGGGGGTGAGATAGAGAGATAGAAAAGAAGAGATGGAGGGGGATATAGATGTGGATGGAGGGTGGAGAGAGGGAAGAATATTTCTCACACTAGATGGATTGATATAAGTGGAGATGGTGATTTATAATCCTACTTGATTATTTGCACTATATGCATCGATTTTAGTGTAGATATTTATTTCTAATGATATTTGATTACTTGCACTAGATGCATTGATTTCAGTGTAGGTGGTGATTTCTAATACAATTTGATTTCTTGCACTAAATTTGCTGATTTCAATTTAGATGTCGATTTATAATTATATTTTATTACTTGCACTAGATGAATCGGTTTCAATGTAGATGATTTCTAGTCCTATTTGATTGTTTGCAGTAAATGCATTGATTTCAGTGTAGATGTTGCTTTCTAGAGAGAGAGAGAGAGAGAGAGTGATAAGAAATATGGAGAGAGAGGGAGAGAGGACAAAAGGAGGAAAGATAGATATTAATGGGGGATAGAGAGAGAAGGGGAAGATAGAGATATAGATGGAAGGTGAAGAGAGGGAAGAAGAGAGAGATGGAGAGAGGGGGTGATTGAAAAAGAGATTGATATATATGGAGTATGAGAGCGCGTGTGTTTAGGGTGGGTGAGATAGAGAGACAAAAAAGAATAGATGGAGGGGGATATAGATATGGATGGAGGGTGGAGAGAGGAAGGAATATTTCTCGCACTAGATGGATTGATATAAGTGGAGATGGTGATTTCTAATCCTATTTGATTATTTGCACTAGATGCATTGATTTTAGTGTAGATATTTATTTCTAATGATATTTGATTACTTGCAATAGATGCATTGATTTCAGTGTAGGTGGTGATTTCTAATACAATTTGATTGCTTGCACTGAATGTGTTGATTTCAATTTAGATGTCGATTTATAATTATATTTGATTACTTGCACTAGATGAATTGATTTCATTGTAGATGATTTCTAATCCTATTTGATTGTTTGCACTAAATGCATTGATTTCAGTGTAGATGGTGATTTCTAATCCTATTTGATTTCTTTGAGTAAATGCATTGATTTCAATGTAGATGTTGGTTCCTAGAGAGAGAGAGAGTGAGTGATAAGGAAGATGGAGAGAGAGAGAGAGAGGACAAAAGGAGGAAAGAGAGATATTAGCGGGGGAGAGGGAGAGAAGGGGAAGAGAGGGAAGAAGAGAGAGATGGTGAGAGAGGGTGATCGACAAAGAGAATGATATATATGGAGTGCGAGAGCGTGTGTGTTTAGGGGGGTGAGATAGAGACAAAAAAAAAAGAGATGGATGGGGATATAGATATGGATGGAGGGTGGAAAGAGGGAAGAATATTTCTTGCACTAGATGGATTGATTTAAGTGGAGATGGTGATTTATAATCCTATCTGATTATTTTCACTAGATGCATCGATTTTAGTGTAGATATTTATTTCTAATGATATATGATTACTTGCACTAGATGCATTGATTTTAGTGTAGGTGATGATTCCTAATGCTATTTGATTTCTTGCACTGGATGTGTTGATTTCAATTTAGACATCGATTTATAATTATATTTGATTGCTTGCACTAGATGCATTGATTTCAATGTAGATTATTCCTAATACTATTTTATTGTTTGCACTAAATGCATTGATTTCAGTGTAGATGGCGATTTCTAATCCTATTTGATTACTTTGAGTAAATGCATTGATTTGAGTGTAGATGTTGGTTTCTAATATTATTTGATTGATTGCATTAGGTGCATTGACTTCAATGTATAAGTTATTTTCTAATCTTATTTGATTGCTTGCATTAAGTGCATTGATTTCAATGTATATGTTGATTTATGATTTGATGTAATTGGATATATGATGGTACATTAATATTAAAGTGATTGGATTAACAATATGCATTGATTTTAGTGTAAGCAAAAAAAGTTATTAACAATGTAGATTGATTTTTGTGTTATAGTAATTTAAGCTATTAATATTAGAGAACAAGAGAGACAAGGTATCATGTTTACGACAATAGATTGAGCTAAATATTTAAATGGTTTACGATTTAAATTTTCTTTTTCATATAATTGATATGAAAAGATAACAAAACTAACAAGGGAGGAAATAAGAATAGTAGAAGAAAATAGTTTGAGATTGATTGTAACATGAGTACGTTATTATTATTCACATTTTCTATCTTTCAACACTATTATTGTCACTTTGCATTTAAAAAAAATATTTCATCATATTTCATCATTATAGTTATTAACAATAATTATCATCTCAACGAACTGAGGTAACTAAGAAAAATTAAAATTAAAATGACCAAGTTAATCTCATAAATATTTAGCATATTTAAAATTATTATATTAATATTTGATATATTTATATATTACTGATAAAATTAATCATATCTTTGATAGATTTTCCTTGGCAGCACATGACTGAAACCAACCTAGATCCATCTTACATCTCAAAAATATACAAAAAATTTAATAATCTGAAAAATGTGACGTTGATGCCTCCGACTGGAACCAGCCTAGATCCATCTAACTCTGGATCTATCATGCGCCGAGAGGGATCAAATCTCTCGAGGTGAAAACCTTTCCTCAAGTTTTGCACTCAAAAAATAGGTTTGCACCTCGAGAGATTTGATCCCTCTCGACGCATGACAGATCCAGAGTTAGATGGATGTAGGCTGGTAATATAAGTGAGCCACATCCTTGAATGATTTAGAGGTTATATAGAATTTTCAAGATGTGTTCCCCTATTAGATTCTTGGTCTACACCTAAGAAAGAAATAGAATTCTCTATAGAGTTGATACCAGGAGTAGCACTTGTATCAAAGGACCCCTACTAGATGAGTGTACCAAAATGTTGTAGTTGAAGACAAAGTTGCAAAAATTATTGAAAAAAAGATACATCATACCCAATGTGTCACCATGGGGTGCCCTAGTCCTATTATTAAAGAGAAAGGATGGAACATTTAGAATGTGTATTTATTATCGTTCGCTAAACAATTTGAAATTAAAAATAAATATCCCTTACCTTGAATAGACAATTTCTTTGATCAACTCAAGGGAGAAATTATGTTCTCTAAGATATACCTCTGATTTCATTATCAACAGTTGAGAATTAAGGAGGAATACATACCAATTTTTTTTTCAGACTAGCTATCAACATTATGAATTCATTGGCTTACCTTTGAGGCTTACAAATTCACCTACTAACTTTATGTGCTTGATGAACAACGTGTTCAACAAAATCTTGGATAAGTGCATATTATTTTTTATAGTTGAAATTTTAATATATTCAAATACCTTGGAAGATAATAAGAAACATTGGAGGTAGTACTATAGACATTACATGAACATTAACTAAAAGCATAGTTTAACAAATGAAAATTTTACGAAGACATGATAAAATATCTTGGGTATGTAATCTTGAAAGAAGGGATAATAGTGGATCCTAAGAAGCTGAAGCTGATTATTAACTGGCCAATTCCAAAATATGTGGTTGATGTAAGGTCATTCATGGGAATCAAAGGTTACTATTTTAGATTCATAAAAGGATTCTCTAGGCTGGGATATGTTATAACCCCCTTATAAAATACACTGGAAAAATTTGTATGGATGCAACAATACCAAGAAGGATTTGAGAAATGAAAATATCTACTCATTGTTTCCTTTTTGTTGAAAATAACATATCTCGATAAAAATTTTGATGTGTGTATTGATCCTTTCTAGGAGGTTCTTGTAGGTGTACTTATGCAAGAAGGACATATAGTGGCTTATGAATCTCGTAAACTAAAGAACATGAGAATATAAATACATTTTATGGCCTTAACTTCATAGAAACCATTTGCACACTAAAAAAGTGGACATAATATTTAATTGGTACGAAGTTCACTTTGACTACAAATCATAAAAGCCTAAATATTTTTTTAGTTAACCAAACATAAATACCAAGAAGACCAAATGTATGTGCTTCCTCGGTGAGTATGATTTCGACATAAAACACATAAAGGGGAAATAAAATAAGGTGTTAGAAAGATTAAGCCAAAGTTTGAAGAAAGTATATTAAGTGACAACAAATAAAACTGAGATATATTTTATTCAGCAGACTAAAGAGGAAAGATTAGTAGATCATAATTGTAATTACCTTTGCGGAAATATGAAAACTAAATTTGATCAAACAGAATGAGATGATTATGGAGTCAATAAAAGAAAAATATTGAAATAAAATTAATAAATTATGTTTCAAATGAATATAAAATCAAGAAACTAATATTAGATGAACAACACAAGAGACCTTTTGCAACTCACCTAGGATATCAACAAATGATCACAACCCTTAAAAGATATATTTTTTAGCTAGGGATGAAAATATAAGTTGTTGAATACTTGGGAAAATGGCAGGAATGCCAATAGGTTAAAGTATAACACCACTACCCAACCAGGTTACTAAACCCCCCATCTATACTAGAGGGGAAGTGGTAGGTAATTTCCTTAGATATTATTACTGGATTTCCTTGGACATGGAATAAACATGATTTGATTATGGTAGTGGTAGAAAAATTATGTGCGACTACCCATTTTATACCCATGCAATTAACTTATAAAGATTCACAAGTGGAAGAAGTATCCATAAAATAATTTTTTTTAGACTTCATGGTGTGCCATAGGTGGAAGAAGTATCCATAAAATAATTCACCTCAAACTTTTGGAAATCATTATTTACTGAGATGGGTACAAAACTAAACTTCATCATTGCATACCATTCAAAAAAAAAGAAAGGATTAACTAGATTCTTGAGGACACCCTACACATGTATGTAACAAACCAACCCACGAAATGGGAGGACTATTTTCATTTGGTAGAATTCACCTATAACAATATTTTCTAGGCATCACTCAAGATGATTTAATTTGAGGATTTTTATGGAAGTTTCATGTTCCTATAAGTTGGAGTCGACCTAAGGATATGCTTATGTTAAGGCTATATTTTTTACAAGAAATAGAGCAAATGGTGAAAAATATGAGACAAAAATTGAAAGTGGCACAAGATAGACAAAAGAGTTCTGGTCACTTGAAAATAAAACATAAATATTTTTAAGTGAGTGAATATGTTTATTTTAATGTATGAAAAAAAATAGGTGCTTCAAATTGGGGATTTCTTATAAATTGGATCCTCGTTTTTGTAGGTCATTTGATATATTTACTGGGGTAGGGCTACTAGCCTACAAGTTGGCACTACCAACCCATATTAGAATTCATAATGTGTTTCATTTTTCTCTTTTTGAGAAATATATAAATGATCTTGATCATATAATTTACTGGAATTTTGTATAAGTCGAATCAAAATAAGAGTCCCAAGTCAAGTCTCTACGAATTTTGGACTGAGGGGAAACTACACTCAAGAATAGAGTCATTCCTAGGTTAAAATTTAATGGAATAACTTTGGGCTTGATGAGGTCACCTAGGAGATGGAAGATGAATTGAACTATGGTTTTCTTATGTTGTTCCAAAGAAGAATTCAATATGAAACACTAAGAATGGTGTCCCTTTTAAGGGGAGGGGAGATGTAGTACCCATGGAAAAAATTTACTTTATGAATTTATATTAATTTATGGATAAAATGTCAAGAAGGACAAATGATATGAAGTTTTGATGTAAATATTCTTTAAAAAAAATCTAATAAAGAAATTGATTTTTATGTGTTAATATTGTTGAAAATGTATTAAAGGTTATCATGTGATATTGGACTTCTAAATACCAAGTCAACAATTAGAATTGGTTATGCCCAAGGACGAACTAAAATAGAAAAGGAAAAAATCCTCCTTTCTTCCATTTAGTTGATTTGAGGGTAGATCTGGACCACCAAGAAAATTTCATGTATGGAGGTAAACTTAATGAGATGGAACCTGTAACAAAATAATTATGGGAAATAAAGGTAGTTTCTCATTGAAAGGATAAGACTAGTTGGAGAGAAAGATAGGTTTGGAACACAAAAAACAACACGACGTTGCTAAAGGGGTTTAGGAGGTGATTCTTAAAAGGATTTTTTTTTGTTTCCCAGGGAAGGAGGAGAAAATATCGGGGAAAAATAACTAAGAAATATAGTTCTTGGTTGGGAGGAATGTGAAAGCCTTAAATTCATTTTCAGGAAAACCCTTATACAACTATGCTAGAAAGCCTAAAAATAAATTTATGATGAGTATGATTTTATGTTTTGGATATGAGTTGAATAAATAGATAGGAAATTTGTGGATAAGGTTTTTTTGTTTCCCTATGGGTGCTAAAGTAGGTGAATAAGTAAGTCTTGTAGATATTTTTGGAAAAGAAATAGATGAGTATGTATGTATGGTTGAACTAACTATTTGCGGGATAGTAACAGGCACTAAAATTGGAGACTTATTATGGTAATGGAAACGAGAATTCATGGTAGAACCACTGATAAATAATTATACACTGAAGAAGTAAAAATATGCTAGACAAAAATATAACATTCTCACACAATAGTCTGTATTAAATAAATTAAAAGGGAATTATCTGATAAACATGCATGTGCAATTATTTTTCATCTTTTCAAAGTTTACCCATTGGTAGTGGAATTACTCTCATGCTAGACAAAAATATAACATTCTCACACAATAGTCTATATTAAATAAATGACAAAAATATAACATTCTCACACAATAGTATGTATTAAATAATTTAAAAGAGAAGTATCCGATAAACATGGATGTGCATTTATTTTTCATCTTTTCAAAGTTTACTTATTGGCAGTGGCATTATCTCCCTCTCTCTCGCTCCATTCCTCTAGTGTAATTCTAAATTTGCAAAAAAATTGTAAACTAATATAACAATTATAATAACTAAGGTTTCTATCTTTCCATACCTTTAGCCTAATTCTGAATTTGCAAACAAAAATGTAAACTAATATAACAATGGTAATAACTAAAGAAATGATAGATTTTAGACAAGATAAATTGAAAATCCATACATATAAAATTAACGTGAAAGATACCTGCAATTTATTCAGTTATTACAAGGGTAATTTTATACAAAATTAGAGGAAAATTTGATAGTTAGTAACTTTCAAAACCTAAAGAGAATAATTCAGAAACATATAACTTAATAAAGATATATGAATATATAATCCAAGAACAAATAACGATTATGGTCAGTTGTATAGGATTGGATGTAAAAAAAATGTAAAGTTTAATAGATTATGCATGCATATGTAACATTATCGATAAGAAAAAAAGGTTGAAGAATAGACCACCATTTTCCTCTAGAAAAGAAAAAATATGCAGAATACAACTCCAACCATCTAGACAAAGGCCGTATATATCATGTAGAAAGTAAATGTTGAAAAGAAATAAAGGAATAAGCCTCATCCTCTTTAAAAGAAAATATAGTATTACAAGTGATTGGATATAACGTTGAGTATATGTCTAAGAATATTTTTAAAACCTTCGCAAGTAATGCACAATTCACGAAGGGTGACTATGGCGATATAGGTGTTTTTTTGGAGACCATAGAATCCAAGAATTATTCTGCTAAAATTTCAAGTAGAAGGTTGTAATGGCTTCATTAACCTATAAAATAATAATAAGAAAATAAGCAGTTGGTTTGGCTGCGACAAGAGGAAGATTGTATGAAACATTTAGCTTCTATACTAACCCAAATACAAAAACCGACCACAATGATAACTAACTTGTGAAAGATGGAAATAAATCCTAGTGAAAAGATTGAAGAAAATTCGAGAAGGAGAAACCTGTAAAGAATACAAGTATAAATTTCACATTTGATACTTTGAACATTAACTCGACTAGAGAAACAAAGTTTCTGGATTGAAATCGTGCCACAAAAGGGAAAATTCATTAACTAAGCTCGGAATCAGAATCGAGAGATATTATTTAGTTACCATGGAGGTTAGGGTTTGGAGAAAACCTTTCATTTAGGAAACCATTGAGAAATTTTTGAAGTATATTATATAGTGAAGCCCTCGTGAAGATGAAAAATTTGCAACCAAAACCCTTAACTGAGGACCTAAGGGTTAACTGCTCATTAAAAAAAATGTTTTATTAGTAGAATTCAGTATTATATTACAAACAATGTTGGAATAGTTAGTCTAGAGGAAACATAAGTGAGAGAACCATAAAACCTTAGCAAGTGGAATCATTCCATAAGTCTCCACAGTTTTTATGTGGTCACATACTAACCTTAGAGGTGAGGCAAGAAGAATGAATAAAACTCGACATCGAAACTCTCCATAAATGGAGAAACCATTAAATCCTATGAATTATAGAGCTTTACTCACAACTCGAATAGTTAAAAATGTGACTAGTGGGTGGAGGAAGGATAGGTCATGACCTTAACTACCTATGAAATAATCACCACCATTGATAAACCCCGTTCAAATCTCCACTGTTGGAGTGTGAAAATTGGTTATCTTTCCAACCAAGTGTGGGCCCTTTCCATAAACAATATTCAACCCATGTTAAGGTTGGATTACCAGCCAGTCACGAGGATAAGTATTTCCATAAGGGGCAATTAATTTAATTATGGTATGGCTTGAAAAGGCCATAGCGGAGAATAAATTATAAGAACATGAGACTATCGAGCAAGGAAATCCTGTATATACGCAAGTCATATGTTGTTGAGTTTGACTGAACGGATATAATTAATGGCACTTTAATACAAAAGTGATATGTTAAAAATATCCCACCCCGTTTTGATAAGTGAGGGTTGGGGAATAGACATAAATAATATATATATATATATATATATATATATATATATATATATATATATATATATATATATATATATATATCACCGTCTTGGTGATTTGGAAAGGGGTAGAAATCCCTAATTTAACATATTATAGCAATGTAGTTGAACAAAAGGAGATAAATAAATAAATAATAGTTAAATCATTATATTTGTCATATTGGAACCGAAATATAAGAAGTATGATAGAAGAGTGCAAAGGATAACTGGTGCAACAATAAGAAATTAAATTTAACCAATACATTAGACATGCTAATGAATTTATAAGAGAAAGAGGTTGCTGCATATATTATTATTATAAAAAAATCAATATATAACTCTATGGTAGTTAACATGATTTTATATCTAAAAAATTGCGGATATTACCATGATGATGATGGCTCGTGGTAGACCAATATTCACTGGTCATGATAAATCAAGATTTGTGGTCAATGAAAAATAAATTGGTGTGATTAATGGTTCATTGTAAATCAGAAACCCCTTGAGAATTGAGATTAATATTCCATCGCAAATTGTGAACCACGTAATAATTGAAATGGCTGAGGGTAACCCATGAAAACTAAGGATGTGATTTAACCAAAGCAAATTGTCACATTTTAGTATTATTTGCACAAATTATGATTCATGGCAATGTTTACAAGAGTGATTAGCTAAAAGGGTTGTGACATAGGTGTTATAAAACCTATAAACATTATATTGATTAAAGCTCGCGATCCTAATAAAAGTTGAAAGAGAGAAAATGTGTTAAGATGAAGAAGGATCAAGAGTATCCCTCCTTCCAATGTGCATGTTGAGAAGACACTATTTATTATACATATAAAAACATGAAGTATTCCTCACATCCATCATAAATGAAAAATAAATATTACCATGCATGTATCAATACTGTGATAAATGTTTACAATGTTAGTCTTCTTAGACCATGGCAATCTATTTTTTTATTTTTACCTAGTTCTTTCTCGACATGTAGTCGTGAAATATATTGCAAAGTATGCTTAAAAAGTAGAAAAGATGTTATAAAGTTGTCGATATACGATGAAAACAATTTATAAAATAAAAGGTAATGGATATCCTTCCTTCTCAAAAAAGGTTCATTGTATAAAAAATTGTATACTATGACATTACATAATTCGATTAGATATACCATTAGGACTAGATATAGAAAAACCATGACATTACATTAGATATAGACATTTCAAGTGAAATAGTGATTGAAAATCTTCGCAATTTTAGATATCATAAAAGGAATGTTTATTAGGTGCCTTTGTCATCGGAAAATGGTAAAGAAGATGACAGATCCCTCAAAAAAAAACTTGATGTTGAAGAATATTCTAAATAATGATGACTTGTCTCCAATAATTTCTAAAACTATATTCAATGTTTCATACCTTAACAATATTTTTTGAAGTGACTTTGATATATATTTTAATTTGGAACAAAATATGTTATTAGATTGTCTTGTAAAGAAAATTTCTAATTTTATAATAAATTCCAATCCAAAGGTGTTGTTTCTAATAATTTAAATAGGAACAATTTTTTGTCAACATGTTCATTGTTAGATAAAAAGCTTGCTTTTGAGATAATTTCACGCAATCCAATTGAATATTAAAAGTCCAATCCTATTAAAGTGATTATTCAAGTAATAATTGGCACTAGAAAATTTCACTTATTCATTATATTTATCAAACTCTTTTTAATATTGTAGTTATTAGTATTAGGATTTTACCTTTGCTCACTTCAATTAGAATTGATTGTTTTAACATATACGCAAAATAAATACACCATGATCTCAAGATTCTTTTTAAATATATGAAATAAATATATGCCTTCTGACATAAAAGAGTCTCTTTCATTCAACAATGCACTTCCTTCAAACAATTAATTTGTTCACCCTTCCTTAGAAGAAGAGCCTAAAACCATTGAACTGTATAATTGTAAAACATATTGTAGAGCATAAAAAATGTTTATTAATTGTTAGCATTGGTTATAATAAATCGGAAGATGAAATCCTAGTATTATGTCTTAGACATGAGTAGGGAGATTAAAAAAGCCTTCATCACCAAATGTAAATGAATTCCTGAGATAATTGGCATCGTGTCACCAAGAGGTAAAACTTGAGGTATGTTGGTTAGTGTTCTCACTTAGTGGCTACCCACCACTTTGGTTCTAATTCAATCAAATACCATTTGAGGGATAATTATTACTCCTCCATCTTGAAAAGCTACCATAGTGATTAATCTTATGTAAATGATCTTACCCTGTAAGTGACCATTGTGGAAAGAAATGATACATGGATTGGATTTCGGTCATCGCTGGTACCCTCCCTAGTCTCCATTGTTATAACTGATTTTCATTGAGTACGTGAGTACCATCCACCTAACGTGTTTGAGACCCCCATTGGAGATGACTTTCATAAAGGTTCTACTGGCTTTCATTGAGTGGACAGGTCGCGTAGGTTCCTAGGAATGTTGTCTTCTCCTATTGTGTATATGTGTGGATTTCAAAGTGCCTAACACTTGTTTATAGAATTTTTATTGCATTTCTTGCATAATTTTTTTTTCTTATTAAATAAACATGTGTATTTAGTTGTGAAAATAAAATTTATCTACCTGAAATATTTACACACTTATTTTTACAGTCATCATTATATACTTTGGCCCAAAACATTGACTATGAAGAATTCAAAGTATTTCTCTCATTGAAGGGGGTTTTTTATCCCCTTACAATTCATAAAAAGGTAACCACACAAACTCCCTATCAAGCATTGCTATCTTAATCTTCATTACTCGCATCATCTTTGCCTCGATATGTTCAAGGAACTCCCCCTCAACCAATTTCTACTATTAAATACTTATGATGAACAACCACTTTTATATTTTTTATTCCACTATGTAGGGATGAAAATTGATCAACAACATGAGGAATAAGATGTGCCCTATAAAGTTAGCCAACCATTAGAGGAACAATATGTGCCCTAGAAAGTTGTTTTCTTCAAATAGTTTCTACTTATTTTCTGATTGAAATTGATTATTTTCTTCAAATAGGTACTAACCATCCTTCAGTGTATTCAAAAAGATAATTATTTTCTGATTCAAATTACCATTATTTTAATTATTCATGATCCAAATTCCAACTCTTAGGATAAAATATATGACTCTGCAAAGACTATCCTTTATTTCTCTAAGAATTGAATTGTTTTGAATCCATGTTGTTCCTAAATTTGGCACTCTTGTGCCCTCAAATTTCTTCGTTGCAAAGTTCGTTAAACGTGGATGACGTGAAACTCCACCTCACTATCCATATCAAACGTTCTTGACACAAATGCTTTCTGCATGACCTAGCCACCTCAACACTAATCCAATGTATACTAACAATACAAAAATACAAAAGTTAAACCTTACCCCTAATGTCCCATGGTCGCCTGGAAATAGTACTGTTACGTTCCCAATTATATCCATGTTATAGCTTTCATGGCATATGGATCATGAGTGGCATGACCTTGGGGTCCACCATACACTCCCAAAATAAAACATATAAGTCAATTATCATAAATGTTGGGTCCTCCATGCATCCATGCACCCCATATTAAAGTCAACACATAAAAGATAAAATATATTTTCCCCTTGGCCAATCAACAAGACTTAATCGATGGTAACATCTAACGATGCATGTAAATATCAAGGGAGGGGTCATGTGACATAAACCAAAGAGGGGTATTAGGGTATGATATTGAGATTTTCCTCTTATTTTTGGCCCAAATAGTTTGTAAGCGGCTCCCCTTGTGATTCCAATAGGAGAGGGGGACCTTATATCGAGGATTTTCCCATCTCGTCACAGTTCCATCCACTATTGTTCATGTGAACTTCTATATTTCCTAAAATATCACTCGTGGGATTCATTGAATTGAATAAATAAAAAATCTACCAGAAATTCATCCACTCCTTGGATCCATGTATTTGTGGAAGTCGTTGAACCTATTAAATTTGAAATCTAACAGGACCTCAGTTGCATTTGTTGACATCATTAAATTCAAGAAAATCACAAGCACACAAGACATCATATGTTTCTAGGTTCCTTAAATGCATTGATTTTAGTACTTCGTTAGAATGTTGTTAAACCACTTATACAAGGAATCATATATGGATGGGAACTGATGAGAGGTATGCAAGGATCGAAAATTATATCTCAACCTTAAATTTTATCATGGTATATATGTACATTGCAATCATTATAGGAGCATCAACCACCCCCTTGTAACTTACCTTCAAACCCTCGAACTACCATTAGAGAAATTTTGAGGTAAAAAATGGGCCTCAAAACAAAAATGTACAACCAAAATAAACTTTATAACAACCAATAAGATTCAAGATGATGATTACAACCATGGGGGATGTTCATCTTTTTTGGAGTAAAAAATTAAAAGGATTAAAAAAATAATAATAAGAATATGAAACTACTTTTTAAACTCATATTTTAAACTTATATCCCTATGGTTTTACTCATATTTTGAGCAGGAGAAATTGTTGGATGTGAAATTTAATTCCTCATCCAAGGAGTACCCATGTTGCATACTTTTGATATACCCTGCAACACAAAAAATGAGAAATACATGAAAAAAAATTATTGGGATTACATTTTTCATTTATTTATCATTTTTTTGTGTAGCAGGGTCCATCAAAAGTGTGAAACATGGGTAATCCTTGGATGAGGAATTAAATTATGCATCCAATGAGTTATGCCACTTAAAATTTTAGTAAAACCATAGGGATATAAGTTGAAAACAAAAGTAGAATTTTTTTTTTTCTTTTATCCCTCTAAAATTTGATGATGTAATCTAATTTTATTTTATTAAATTCCCACCATTATTTTATAATATTCCTTAGGAAGCCATTTTAAACCTCAAAATTTATCTAATTTTTAGAATGACGCTGCAAAAATACACCTACATTCCTTCTTTTTCTCAAATCAGTTTTCTCTATGAAATTAAATCTCAAATCACATGTAATGCCTTTATTCGAATGTAATGATCGCTCATTCCATAGTTATTTCTCTTCAAGAGGAATCTATCTTTCAAGAGGAACAATTAGAGCAAATGGGAAGAGACCCAACAAAGTTATCCAAAATCTCGTCTCAACCATTTTTATTTCTCTCCCTACAATTGAGCCTCCAAGAAAAAAGAGTAAACAAATATTCTTAAAGGTGAACAAGATGCATAAACTTGCGAGAAATTGTATAGGTATATATTTATTTCCAAAATGAAAAATTCCATGTTACCACACCTTCAAAATATTTGTATGATTTGTTTATTGAATACGTCAATTGGACATTCTACAAATAACACATATTAATTACAATAATTAGCATATGAAACAAAGTAGGGATTGAGATACAAAAAATTGTGATTTCCAATGTTAATATCTATTATGGACCTAGTGACTATTTTACAAGTTAAAGAAAAATTATTAGAGCACTATTCTAGCTACACAACTTATTGACTCGCAAACATTACCAATAGCTTCTTGGAACCGCAACTCCAACCAAGTTTTCCTGGTCACCTAACATATTACATAAACAATGAGGCTCCAAATTCTAGATCACAACTAATCACTTTCTGAAGCATCTAGTAGTCATTTTCAAATTCTCCCTTTAGCCTTCAAAACTATTTAAACTTGAAAAACACATTTTAGATAGATTCCCTTTAAAATTTAAATTTGGATGTACCCCTTCATTTCGAATAAAATTTGTTAGTGTAGTAAATTGAATGGAATATCGATGGGTTGAACATAGGAAAATATCCAATAGTCATTCTAGTGTAGAGCCATTTCAAGAAGCAATGGACTACATAAATCCATTCACATACATTGAAATACTCCTATGAGCTTTTACATTTTCTAAATGGTTTACAAAAATACGTTGGCACTTGATACAACTATTTATGAGGATATTGTTACCATAAAAATATAAAATCATCTTTATTTTTAACATCCTTATCTTCCAACAATAAGTAAAGATGTCGAAATCATAGGAGCTATCTATGTAAAGGACTAGGGGTTTTAATTATTTATATTATATGGGTACTTTACCATCATCTTGAAGGGTGTTCATGTAGGTTTCCAATGGCTTTTTAATATGCATATATCATTTTTTCACCATGGGAGAATGTGTCTTGAACCCACTTAACTCACTCTTGTTAAGCATATACCATTAATGTCCCACACACAAATTTAGTCTTCAGAGGTGGAATTATTGCAATTATTCCTTGAAATTTTCCCTCTTTTATCCTAATTCTGTCTTTTTGAAACTTTCAAGGCCACCTATGACATAAATTTTTTCCATTCCCACCATTATGACTTTAATCAAATAATTAGTGGAAAAATTATAACCTGTAAAAAAATCTCATTCTACCACCATATGAATCCTAATCAAACCTAGAATTGAAAACTAGGCTCTGATATCATTCTATAACATCTCAGGCTCCTTGTCGGGCAACAATATGTAGCCAAAACATTAAATTCACCAAACAATTGACCGGTATACTTTTGGAAGCACATTATTTACGGTTTTTCATACCATGGCTCGCTGCTAGTGTCCCTATAATTCTATGCAAAGCTCCAATATAATTCTTCATCTAGGGTATTAACCTTAGCATGAATCCACTAAAAACATGCATAATCAATGAGCAATCAACATAGTGCTTTAGATAATAACAATTACACAACAATTAAGGTTTACACATACTAATTTAGAGTCATATGTAGCAATTACTATTAGCTACAAACCCAATTAATAACATATAATAATAATGCACATTAGAATCTCTAATTGTAATATCAAACCCTAACTAGTGAATATTTACAACGAATTAGCTTATAAATATAAAATGAATCAAATAGATACAACAAATACCTAATCTAGGGTTTATCATTAGAACACATAAACAAATATAGAAATACACATTTAAAATATCATCACATAATGAAGAAATATCTTAATGGAATGAGAAATTGGTTGTGCACTCTCCACATTCCACCCAACCATAGATTTTTTGGTTCTTCAATTGAACCATGAGTCACCCCTGAACTAGGGTTGAAAGTCCACGGGAAATGGTAAGAACATGAAAATAATATAAAAAAAATGGCCAAGGTACTAACCCAACAACCATGGATCCAACCATAGTGCTCTACTTCCCCCAAACCTACGCAAAAGTGGCACACCCCTTATTAGTGCCCCACTAGTCCCCTGGCAGTGCCTAGCTTCGAGTGTTCCTTACGACTAGCCAATAAATTCTCAACACTAGGCTTACAATAGTTCATGTTCATTTTAGCGCTTCCAGGAACCCTTCTAGTCTATAAATTAAAACATATTCTAGTTGGGCCATAACCCAAGCTTAGGGCTCACTACGTAGTTGCACAGAACCAAAGTCACCATAACCATATCACTACAATTATAGAAATAATGATAATAATTCCTCCATATCCTTAGGTAATTATATACTTCTCATAACTACATCACCACTTTCTTCTATGTGGCACAAATAGAAGCCACATGGGCCCTAACTATCCTTTTAACCAACACCTATCACCAAACACCTCGTTTCCTATCATTGTGGAGTTGCACCACCCCCCGTACTCTTTACCATGAAGTGGGATTTGTAGCCAAATTATTTTATATTATTGTAAAAATATGTACATTAGTTGCATCATATTTACAATCTTGGCCCTCCAACCACTTAACAAAAACTATAATATATACCTGGAATTATGACCCAAACTAAATAAGAATATATACATAGGTACACATGACCAAAAAATTACTCTTGCTTGCTAGCCTAATAGTTATATACATATGAATCACAAGCATAAATATCAATTCACATTAATAGTTTAGGAGAAGGATTGGGGTGTTACATGAACTAATAGTGGTTGAATGGTAAATGAGAGATTGGAAGAGGAGGAAATGATGTGAGAGGAGAGGCTATTGGAAATATGTGGGAGGACATAATAAATTAGGGCTTGATGTGCAAGAAGAGGATGAAGGGAGATGATACGAGTATAAATATTCCAAGAATTGATATGATAAAGGAGAGTTGCCAATGATAGAGAATTACTATGAGGCCAATTTTGATCAAAGTGTTTGCAAGAGATATAGATATCCGCAGGCCATATAAGCAACATAATGGACCAAGAAAGCACGATTTTATATGAATGAAACTAAAATGGATCGAGAATAGGCTTACCCTCGCGCTTGAGATGCCTATACGAATAATATGAGAAACTAGGTGTGCAACAACGATAACGATGCACACCAAATGGAATTCAACATCCAAAAGGGATGTGACTATCAGATAATTATGCATGACTCTAATATAGGCACAAGAGATCCTTGATTTGTATCATTGTTCTAATTCCAAGGGATATCGTAGAAGAAATGTTTAGAGAACACCAAAAATTATATAAGAGTATAGAACATTTCTTGATGATGTTGTTGTCATCGTTTTCTCTGATAGTTATCTTGGATTGTTTTTTTCTATGAGTAAGTGCCATCATTCTGGTATGATTATTCAATGCCTCCACCATCCACCATGAAATGGATCTACACAATTTAGTACTAGCATGGTACAATGCATAATGCTAGAGCCTAGATTTTGTGTTGGAGTGTGTCATCAAGGTGACTCGTAAGCCAACTATGGGGCAGCTGGCTTGCAAGCTGCAACACTTTTGGTTATGTACCATCATGATGTAAAATCAAGAGTTGAAGGACCCCATTACTGCACCATCAATTGGTGGTGAAATATCCTTCAAATTTATTCTAGCATTAAGAACAAAGCAACTATAGAATGGTTTGATCCCAATCTAAATCTAATGAGGATGCATCTAGGTTGAGGACATAGTTGGAAAGTAGGTCGACTAGTTTATTTTCCTCATGAAAAACATGGCTGATAAGGGAGGAAGGAATCTGAGTCAATATATTTATGTTCATTACTCGAGCCTCCAATCTATAGCTATTTGTTTCTTTATATGGGTTGACACCACATTGGATTCTTTATAATATTTTTATGGTTGCTTTTGAATCTATTTCTATGATATTCTCAAAGTAACTCTTGTGTATAGAAATGAGGAGGGTTTGTTCAAGTTCCTAGACTCTGCGACATTATTCGTGGTATGACCAATTGCACTAGCATAAATGTGCATCATTTGACCTTGTGAATTTCGGAAGACTCCTCCATAGCTTGCTAGACCTATATTCCCTTTTGACGATCCATTTAAATTGAGATTAATAAAATCAATGGGAGGGGGAGAGAAGTAGGAAGGGATAAAGAGGATCGAGGGGGGGAGTTATAAGGGCTTGAGAGAATAGATGATGAGAAAGAACCAAATATGAAAGGATAATATTTTAAATGGGATTTCATTACCAATACTTATCAACCCAAAAAATAGAGAGGATTCATTCATTTAAGTCATCAACGATGGTTTACCAAATATTGTTGGAGGATGTAGTGTTATTTTTTAAAATATGTTTTTTATTTACTTCTAAGTGTTTGAAACAAGGAAACATGGGAGCATGTTCCAAGTTTTTTTTAAAATAGGATTGGTAAAGGGAGAGGCACATTGGGAATGAAGTGTGGAGAGAATATTGTTATGATTTTGGTCATACTATATAAATAGGATGGATATATTTTCCCAAAGGGAAGTGATGTAACAAAAACTATTGAAGAGATGCTCACTAGTTTTTGAATTCAATAGGAAGATGAGACAAATTAAACATCCACTAAATTCATGACATTGGAGCTTGTCGCAAGTAATATTTTTGTTCCAACATAGAAACCATAAGAAGAGGGCAATTTTGGGCCAGTGTCTGAGATGCCACAATTTTTCCCATTTGTTGTAGTCTTCATCTAGATTGTGAGGAGAGAGGACGATGAAAGCTTATGGAATATTGTAGTTTCCTTTATGTCAATTCCCCCAATGTAGAATCTATGCCCCCTCTTCGATAGGAATTTTTTGATTAGCAAAAATTTGTTGAAGAGAATTTTTTTTTATGGTGGAGCCCAATGTTGACCAAGCGATCCAATATTTCCATTTGTGCCACTAGGAATAATGAGGGGATGAGTATCCTAAACATTGAACAATAGAGGCCAGTCATTTTGTGAGAAGATATTATTTGATATAATTGAGATGATTTTTTTTAGAAACGTTTCGCAATTATTTCCAATAATCCTCCAAAAATAGAGGACTTTGACCATTTCTTAATTTTCAGAAGATGTGCTCCTTTATTATATTTCTTAACTCTAACGAAGCATTCCATATGTAACACAGTTACCGATGAAATAGGTAACCTAACCTCAAAACGGGAACTATAACCCAAAAAGACTCAAAAAACATGAAAAAACACCCCAAAAACAAAAAAAGTGTATTCCATAACGCACTTGGTTTTTTTTGAAGGTCAAATTTCAAAATTTTATAAAATTATGCTAAAAACAAAATTGTTTCTTGAAAAAAGGATTGAAAAAACACCCTCAAAACAAAACCAGTTGATGCTGGAATATCAAAAAACAAAAAAAAATGGTCATATTTTTGACATTTTTAAAAATAGAAATAACATTTTTTAATTTTTAAAATTCAAACATTAAAAAGAACCTAAAATTTAAGAAAAAAAAAAATTTAATTTAAAGATTAAAATTTCAAAATATATAGAAATAAAAAAATAAAAATAAAAACAAAATAAAAATATTAAATTTAAAAAAAAAAACAAGTTAAAAAGGAAAGAAATTATAAAAAATAAAATATAGAAATTAAATTTTAAGAAGAAAAAGAAAATGTTTATTAAATTAGAAAAAAAAAAATTTAGTTTTAAAATAAAAAAATTAAATTTAAAGAAATATATTAAATTTTAATAAATTTAAAACTTTAAAATAAAAATTAAAAAAAAAAAAAAAAACATTATTGAAATTAAAAGTAAAAAAATGAAAAATTAATTAAAAATAAAATACAATAAAAATATTAAATTTAAAAAAATATATATTAAAAAAACAAATAGATTTTAAAAAATAAATTAAATTTAAATTATAAAAAATTATATATATATATATATATATATATATATATATATATATATATATATATATATATATATATATATATATATATATATATATATATATATATATATATATATATATATATATACACACAATTTTAATTGAAATAAAAGAATATAAAAATTTTATGTAATTAAAAAAATAATAATAAAAAATTAAAAAAATTAAAAAAAAAATATTAATTTCAAATAAATAAATAAAAAAATATAAAATTTACTAAGTTTTAAAAAATTAAATAAAAAACTAAACATAAAATTTAATAATAATAAACAAATGAAAAAATTATTAAAAAAAAATCAATTAAATAAAAAACAAATACAAATTTTAATAATTTTTTTTATAAAATTTAGAAAAAAAAAAAAAATTAACAACAAAAAAAAATGAATAAAATTAAAAAAAATAAAAAAAAAATAAAAAAAAAACAAATTAAATTTCAAATATAAAAATGAAATTTAAAAAAAAAAAAATCAAATTAAAACAAAAAAATATTAAAAAAAAAAAAAAAAAAAAAAATTATCATGGTGGCGGAGGCCGGCTGCTGGGAGGGAGGCCGATTCCGAGAATCGCTCTCCTGTGGCAGGAGGCCAATTCCGGGAATCGCCCTGAGGCCGATTCCGGGAATCGCCCTGAGGCCGATTCCGGGAATTGCCCTCCCGCCGTGGGACGCTGATTCTAGGAATCGCCCTCCCGCCATGGGAGGGTGATTCTCAGAATCGGCCTCCTGCCCCGGGAGGGCGATTCCCGGAATCAGCCTCCCGCGCCGCGGGAGGGCGATTCCCGGAATTGGCCTCCCGCCGCGGGAGGGCGATTCTCGGAATCGTCCTTCCGCCACGGGAGGACGATTCCCGGAATCGTCCTCCCGCCGAGGGAGGGCGATTCCCGGAATCGGCCTCCCGCGCCGTGGCAGGGCGATTCCCAGAATCGGCCTCTCGTTGCGGGAGGGCGATTCTCGGAATCAGCCTCCCACCCAGCGGCCAGCCTCCGCCACCACCTAGGCGGGAGGCCGATTGGCGGCGCCACCACGATCAAAAAAATCTTTTTTTTTAATTTTTTATATTTTTTTTAATTTGATTTTTTTTTTTAAATTCAAAAAGTTTAAAATTGTTTGTTTTTTAATTCAAATTTTTTATTTTAAATTTAAATTGTTTTAATTTTTTTTGTTTTTTTTTTAAATTTTGCTTTTAAATTTAATATTTTAGATTAATTATTTTTTAAAATGTAAAATTTATTTATTAAATTTATTAAATTTTAATTTAATTAATTTTTTTTTTTAATCTTTTAGTTTATTTAGTTTTTCATTTTTAAAATTTATAAATTGTTTCATTTAAAAAAAAAGCAGTAAATTTATGGATATTTGTTTTTTAATTATTTGCACGTGGTTTTTTTAATTTTTTTTGTTTTTTAATGATAGTTTTTTTTATTTTAGTTCTTTTATTTTAATTTTCTTTTTCAATTTTCAATTTTGTTTTTTTCTTTAATTTGTTTTTTTTTTTTAATTTTAAAATTTGTATTTTTTTTCTTCTTATTATTATTACTATTTTAATTTAAATTTTTTAATTTAATTTTTTCTTTTTTGTATTTTATTTTTTTTATCTAAATTTTAATTTTGTAATTTAAATTATTTTTAAATTTTCTATTTTAAATTTGTTTTTAATTATATGGTTTTTTTTAATAACTTAGAAAAAAATGTTTTAGATGTTTTTTTTTTTGGTTAATTTTTGGTTTTTTTTCTTTAAATTATGTGTTCTTTTTTCTAATTTTGTCATTTCTTTTGATATAATTTTTGAATATATTTTTTTTTCTTGTTTTATTTATTTATTTTTGTTTTAATTTTTTATTTTTACGAGTTAATTTTGTTTTTTTTTTTACATTTTTATTGGTTTTTTTATTGTTTTTATATATATATTTTTTATCTAAGTTTTGTGTTTTATTACCAACATGAAAATTACCACTCTAAAAAAAAAGGTTGATGCTGCATCAATACGTTTCAAAATTAGCATGAAAATCACCGCTCTAAAAAAAAAAAGTTGATGTTGCATCAATACATTTCAAATTTAGCATGAAAATCACTAACATTTTAAAACAAATATTCATACTTCATAAATAAAAATATTAGAGTATCGAAAATGTGCTCCAAAAAAAAAATGTGATTCTGCATCACCACTTTTCAAAATCGGGTGCTTTTTATGCTACCAAAAAAAAGTAGGTAATAGTGCGGTTACCTATTTCATCGGTAACACTGTTATGTATTAGCCTTTCATATTACCTTCAAATTTAATAATTTGTGACTCTTGAATATTATTGGTGTATCTATATCTCCACTTCATTCACGTGATAACTACTGCATTTTTTATTCATCTGCACCATACTTTGGCATTGGGTTATTTGTTGAAATTTTTTGGATCTCTGAGCTTTAATCCACATTTGAGTGTTGGCTTAAAAAGTGTGTTTCAAGCAAGAAGGCCTCAATTTCTTTCTCTTTTAACAACCCCCAAAAGGAAGCATTATTTATTGTTTTGTATATTCTTGAGAATGACCTTGGGAGTAGAAAAATTGAACAAGACATAGATGGGTAAATATTGAATGACAGATCTGAGGAGGGTCAATCGCCCTACTGAGTTGATAAACAAAGGGTCCATCGAGAAAGCCAAGCTTCAATTTTTTTAAGGATATTCTTGCGAATGCCTTTCCTTACATGTTTTTTTGTTATAGGGTCATCTAGATATTTGGACGTAAGGGAGCCTTTTTAGAAATCAAGAAGCTTAGAGATATGGGTTTGAATAGCCAACATGTATTAAAGATGAAAATTTGAGATATGGAAAAGCTAATGGAAGTTTCAGACACATAAGAGAAATTTTTAATGTTGAGCTTTAGAGTTAAGGTTTCCTTGACTATACAGATTCCAATTAATAAAGTGTCATCCAAAAATTGTTGATGATTATAAGATTGATTTGAAGATTCTAGGGTGAGCCATTTTAAGAGACCATGTTGGAGGGATGCAGAGAATGAGAACCCTAGGCCCTTAATCATTAAGAGAAAGATATAAGAGGAAATGGGATCCCCTTGCCTAATGCTTATTAAAGGAAAAAATATATATTGAGGGAGATCCATTAACTAAAATGGAGAAGAAGGCATTGGTGCTAAGGGAAATGATCCAATGAATCCATCTTGATTCAAATCCAAAGGTTGTGACGATATGAAATTTGAATTTCCAACTGAGTTTATTTAAGGCTTCAGATATGTCAAGATTAATTAACATACATAGGTTCTTACTATGCTTAAGATACTATATTTGTTATTAAGAAATGATTATATTATCCATTATTTATTCTCATTCCATGTATCTAGTTTTCTCCAAGGAAATGAGAGAGGGAAGGATGTGTTTGAGTCTGTTGGAAATGACCTTAGATATGGGTTTGTAGATAACATTACAAATGATAATGGAGTGATAATCGGAAGGATATATGACACCAAAAGATTTGGGGATGAGAGTAATGTATGTAGCATCTATGGCCAAAAGCACTGAGGAGTGCTTGGGGTGTTCTATAATTTTCCATATATCATGACCAAACATTAGCCAACAAAATTGATATAAATCTATAGTTAACCCATCAAATCCTCGATATTTTCCTTTCGACATGTCCATGACTATATTTCCCACCTATATCATATTGATCTCCTTGATTAGAAAATCATTCTACCATTTAGTGAAAATATTGGGTATTTTTCGAGTGATTTTTCTATTGGTTGGCCTTATATCATGGGTGGGATCGATAAGGAGGGTTTGAAAGTGGCTGAGCGATTCTTGACTAATTTGATCATTATTGTCCAATTTTTGATTAGTAGCATAGTTTAGCTTGAGATCTGATTGTCTTTCTAATGTTTGATCATTTATATATGGAAAATTGAGTGTTATTCTCCCCTTCTCTGAACCATTGGAAAATTTATTTTTCTTTCCAAATTTATGTGTTCCTCCACTTTGAGGTAAATGACACATTCTTGATGACTTAGTTCCTTCATTCTTCCTTACGATATTATTATTTGTTGTATGTTAGCCATCGTTTTTTCCAACTTTCTCCCATCTTTATGGATATTTCCAACGTTCAATATATTGTAGTCTTTGAATTTTTTCTTAAAGCATTTGAGTTGCTATTAGAAGAAAAAAATTATCATTCTTGAGAAAATTCTTGAACCTCTCCACTAGGTCTCCACTTTTGTAACTACCTTATACCACATTTACCCAGTTTTACGATCTCTCCAGGTAAACATGAGTTGAGAGTTACTATGACATGTCCCAACGTACAAGTTCTAGTTATGTAAATGGTGTATACTAACTAGAAGCTTACTGAAACCTCTTATGGACATAAGATTACCTAGGTGTCAGACCACAACCCCCGGTGCTTAGACCCTGAGATAGAACTTAATTTTAACTGAGCTCACAACCCATATGCATGCCAGAGAAATTATGAGTGCAGATGGAAGCCTCTATCTGCATGCATAAGCCTTTCTTCTTGTACTTGCAACTGTAAATTCTTAGTTCCATGCATGCAGCCATGAAATAAGTGCCACATTTTTAGGGCTGCACGATAGAGCACTACCTATAACAACCCAAAACTCTCATTAGGCGAATTTTGAAGTCTAAAATGGGCCTCCTAAGGAAATTATAAAATAATAGTGGAAATAATAAAATAAGATTACATTACATCATCAAATTTTAGAGGGAAAAAAAGAAAAAACTATTTTTTCAATTCATATTTTCAACTTATCTCCCTATGGGTTTACTCAAATTTTGAGTGACAATGCTCATTGGATGCATAATTTGATTCCTCATCCATGGAGTACCCATGTTGCATACTTTAGATGGACCTTTCTACAAGAAAAATGATAAATAAATAGAAAATGTGATTGCAATCATGTTTTTCATGTATTTCTCATTTTTCATGTAGCAACATCCATCGAAAGTATGCAACGTTGGTACTCCTTAGATGAGAAATTAAATTTTGCATTCAATTAATACTCCCACTCGAAATTTGAGTAAACAATTAGGGAGATAAGATGAAAATACGAGTTGAAAAAGAAGTTTTATTATTTTTTATTCTTTTTACTTTTCTACTCCAAAAATGGTGAATCATCCCGCATGCTTGACATCATCATCTTGAATCCTATTGGTTCTTATAAAGTTTATTTTTGTTGTACATTTTTATTAGGAGGCCCATTTTAGACCTTAAAATTCCCCTAATTCCATAGTCAAGTTTAAGGTGACGTCAAGTCTATATGATAAGTTATAATGCTACATCTTGCTCAGAAGTTTCCAAATACATGAGAACATTTCGTCAAACACATTGTAAACATAGACCTGCATGACATGAAAGCATATATGGTCAAGGTCTCTTTAACTTCACCAAATAATCATCAATACTGATCCATTCCCTCTTAAAATAGCTACAATAACACTTGTTATCCCATGCATCAATATAACCATTCATTAAATGATCTTATCATAAACAAGATATTTAGTAAGAGCATATAATTTAACGAGGGCTATAACCATCATATAACCATAATAAATCCATGACAAGTCAAAAAATCACCACATTAATAAACAAATGTACTCATTGATCACAATAAGTAAACAACTCATATTAAAATTTGCAAATTCCAACCAAGTCAGGGACTTCCACGTACCAAACTACCATAGATTGGGTTAAGCCAAATCTCTCTTTAAACCAATCACTCCCATGTCATATTCTAAGCATGAATGTGGGATCTCATGGGATAAATAAAAAGATAATCAACTAGGGATTCTAGAGGGAAAACCACCTCAACCCTCAACCATAGTGATTTCACCTAAACCGATCCAGAAGTCACTAACACCAAATAATATTTGATGCCTTTAATTTTCTTCCCCATAATCAGAGGAATATTCTTGTCTCCACCCAGCCATTTCCAAAGAAAGCCCATCTCTTCCCTTGACCCTTGGGAATTTCCTGAGATCACCTCACGAGGATACAAATTCTACCAACCATACAAAGCTTAAACCAAAACAAGACACCAAAATCATTGTGGCTATCAAAGAAATGGCAGGCAACGATGAAACCACTGTCGATCTAACAAAATCCCATGCTTGTTACCACAGATGAATGAAAAAACCAAATGCGCATACTGTGGATTTGAATCTCAACAATTAAGTCACACATGAAACATGTTACTTGTAATGTACACTTCTTGTATTTGTTGTTCCAATATTTTATTTGTGATCCCTTACTTTCATTCTCTTCCTTTCTTGTCCAAGTGCTTCCTCTATCTTTTGTTAGATCTCTATTTCAGAAAGTGGTCAAAGCTAGAAGTGACAAAAGGTGAGCCAAAGTTTGTGAAATATTACGCTGATTCCTTTTAATTATTAATGCCTAGTCTCTTCCTTTCATTTTTTTTTTTTTTTTGAATTTCCTTTGAATTCTCTTTAATTCCCCTTACATTCATATTTGTGCCTAATTATCTCCATTTTCTTCTATTTTCCTTTATTTCTCATATTAAATTTCCATTTAGTTCTTCTTGGAATTTTCCAATGCCTTTGCCCATTTCCATGGCCATTAATTAACCACATGTGATGACCACTATAGGGTTTCCCCCTCCATTAAACTTGAAATATGTGTCCCATTTGTTGGAAACAATGTTAATACTAAGAGGGGGGTGAATCAATATTAAGGCGAAATTTAAATTTTATGCCAATTTATTTTTAATTCAAACTTGGAAACCATCCATATAACCATAAAAAATGTATCATGTCACAACAATATTAAATCAACACTTAACCACATATCATGAGTTTCATACACATTGGACACAAAGGTTTTGCATGGAAACCCTTTCGGGGAAAAACTACCAATATTGTTGTTTCTATTGATGTAAAAATACAAGCAACTACTCTATTAAATCAATATGTTTGTGAGCCACCACTCACACAAATAACAAACTCCATTTCATTTTTTGTTAGAACCCACTAAAAGAAAGGACCAACACCCTCCTTTTGTAGACACCTAATCAACTTACAAGAAGCACCATGTGAAGAACCCATTTCATGAATTTGTTTCAAGCACCAATTTTTAGGAGGCACCAACCCCCAAGCATTATTTAGAAACCCACCAGAGATGGAAGCACTAAATTATTGTATGCAGGATCCAACCGAAAATAAATAAGAAAAATAATGCTCATTATACATCACAACAACTCTCCCTGATATCAACTCTGTTATATTAAGCCCTTGGCCACACAACATTATGTCATGTACTCACTTTGTAGTAGCTCATTTTTCTGCTCAACAACATCTACTAACACACAACTGAAACAACACTAAATTGTTCTCTTCTCACTCTATAGAAGCCCACCATTCTCATTCCTCTTCTATTAATAACATACACCCATCTCTTGCCCTTTTTCTTCTTCTCTAGCACTTTTATCCTTTCGCACAACAACATAGAATCTATGAGTTTATATTTCCTATGCATAGGAACTCTCTGCCTCTTCTCTATAGAACAGGCTCACTTGGCCGAACACAATAGCACACACACCAATGAATCTCTCCACATAGCTAACTAAAAACAATTCTTCTTTCCCAAAATTCCTCAATGGAAATCCATATTTTTGTTCAAATCCCACACACTGGTTGATGTTGCCTCTACTTTCCTTGATTTTTCCATTCATGCTGCCTACGTGTGTACTCCCAACATGGTTATCCATTCTAGTGTTACATATAAATTGCTTGAATTATTCTTCTTGTGATAAACACAATATTTTTCAGGCATCGCTCGTCCATTCATGCTATCAAAGTGCACCTCTAAATGGATTCTCCTTCCTATTGTTGCATCTTAATTGGCCACTACTCCTAAATTAAACACTAGAAATGGGCTCCTCACTATTTATCCATACTCAAAATTAATTCTCAGTCAACTACACACTCCAAAAAGGCTCTTGTCCTTTCTAAGAAGAACTCTCTTGTACCAGAGGCTCTTATCTTCATTTAATTTATTGTAGCATGGAAGCAAGATCAAGGATGGATTCTCTCAGCTCATGAAATACCTAACACTATTCCCTGTAAATTTTGGTTCTCATCACCTTGACACAACGATCTTTGTAGTCACCATTACTGTTGCGAAATCAACCTTACTATGCACATTTAATATTTATCTACCAACCCATTCATCCTTCATACCCTCTGTGTTATAGTTTCAAAGCCTAATCATTTAATAACTCTTACACCATAGTGAAACTTCGGAACCCCCACATATAATAACTTTTCTTTTAATTACAAAAACTAAATATATCGATTAGACTTTAGGCCCTTTTTCTTGGCCCCTTATCGAATTTCCACCATGGGAGTAGGTGTTGTGATCGACAATATATCACTTAGGTGCTCAACCCTTAAGGATTATACTAGGGTCCTTTATTCTTATTTCTTTTCACTATACCCTTGGTTCTTTGGGTATGCATGACCAATTCCAACAAAATTGGAGCTTCATGTATCAAATAGAAACTTTTTAAAAGGATTCACTAAAAATAGGTTACGAAACCCTAACCTCCGATGTTCCAACCCCCTGAAGATTCGAAGTTTTGGAATTTGGTTGCCTGGCATCAAGCTTTCAACAAAAATTAATTACTACAGAGTTAAAAAATCTCCGAATACCAATATTTGGATGTCCTAGATGATGTCACGCTCTTTTCATCAACCCCACATGGAGACTCCATAGTGGTGACATGTTTCACCGAGATGTTCCCCATTAGACAACTCAATAAGGCTGAAACTAACTGAAATGTGTGCTTTCTACTGCCACATCATGCTAACGTCATCTTCCACTGTCAGCTCTGAGGGAAAATCACTTCCTTCCATGTGTCCTATCCAAGGAGAGAGAAAGGGTCCCTCAGTCCTTGGTTCTACAAACAAATTCCTTTGTAATTATGTTAGGTCCCTATATTACTAGTTTAGTCCCTTATTGTTATTAGTGTAGCCCCCTTATTTTTATTGTTGTACCCCTGTAACCCGAATATTGTTATTATTGTGCCCTTACATTATTATTGTTAGGTTGGCCAAGATTATATTGTGGCCCCATGGACTCCTATATATATATAAGAAGTTTTTGGTGATTTGTATGATCCAAGAATTGTTCACTTATGTAATGTATTGGAGGTTTCCCCCTCGAAGTGGCTGATTTCTAAGGCGTTGATCTCTCTTTTCTTCTATTTTTGGAACTGTTTTCTCAACATTTGTATGGTATTGATGGCTTTGCTCCCATAAAAAAATTGTCATTCGGTCAATTTTTACGGAGGAAATGATAGCAAATTATGAGGATACACAAAGCAACACCTTCTTTAGCCAATTGATAAATCTCAAAGAAAAGGGTTCAGTGGTGGAACACATTGAAGAGTTCCAAAAATTGAATATAAGGGTAAATGATATTCGAGAGGAACACAGGATTGATGTCTTCATAGGGACTTTAAAGGATAACATCCAACATGAAGTTTGCGTTTGGGAACCTGATTCATTGGAGAAGGCATTTAGGTTGGCAAGAAAAATCGAATGTAAAATTATGGCGACAAGGAAGCCTACCACTCATATCTATAAATATGGAAGTATTCCTACTCCTAGACTTCCACAACCTACAAGGTTGACACCACAAAAATTGGAAGAAAAAAGAGCAAAAGGGATTTGCTACAGTTGTGATAGAAAATACACTAAAGGCCATAAGTGTGCTGAGAAGAAATTGTTTTACATAGATTGTGAAGGGGAAGAAGAAAATGAACACTAATCTTCAAAAGAAGAGGATATACACCAGGAAACAACCCTAGAAGAGGATGAAATGAGTCTGACCATATCGTGTAATGCATTGGCAGGAATTACCACTCCTCAAACTCTCAAGATATAAGGACATATCAAGAAGAAAAAGGTAATAGTGTTGACTGATTCGGGTAGTACCCATAATTTTATTCATTATAAGGTAGCCAAGGAATTGAATTGTTTCCTATACCCAGCACCAGAATGTCATGTTATGGTTGAAAATGGAGGAACTATAAATTTCTCTGGAAAATGCCATAATATCAATCTAACCAAGGGGGAATATGTATTGAATAGTCCAATTGTTGTGAAACCAGCTCCAAAAAGAGAAGAAAAGAGATATCAATTCCTTAGAAATAAGCCACTTCAAGGGGTCAACCTCCAATACATTACATGAATGAACAGTTCTTGGATGATTCAAATTAAAAAACCTCCCTTCTATATATAGGAGTCCATGCGGCCACATTGTAATCCCGGCCGACCTAACAATTATAATTTAATAAGGGCACAATAATAACAATATGGGGGTTACAAGGGTACAATAATAACAATAAGGGGGTTACATTAAGAACAATAAGGGACTATACTAGTAATATAGGGACCTAACATGCCCCTCTCCTTCAAAAAAGTGTTGTCCTCAACGCTTGAGTAGCTCTGGGTGATTCTATATAAAATTCTCATCCTCCCATGTAGAATCTTCAGTGGGTAAGTTCTTCCACTTAATGAGATACTCTGAAATTGATCGATTCCATAGATGTTGAGTTATTTTTTCCATGACCGCTTCAGGTTCCAATATGATTTTTCCTTTCTCATCAAGTTCTGGCAATATTGTTTGAACTGGAAGATTTTCAGCTATAACCTTCTTTAAGCATGAAACATGGAAAATTGGATGCACTCGTGAAGAAGCAGGAAGGTCCAATTTGTATGCCATAGTACTAATCTTTTGCAACACCTTGTAAGGACCATAGTACTTTGGCGATAATTTATTATCCTTCTTAGCTTGTTTGAGGGACATTTTTTTGTATGGTTGTAGCCGTAAAAATACCTAGTCTCGTACATCAAAAATTCTCTCGCTGCAATGTTGATCTGCCTGTTGTTTCATTTGATTTTGTGCCAAATTAAGGTTTTCCTTTAAGAGTTGGATAACTTCTTGTTGATGCTTTATGTGATATTCCACTGCTTGAACCTTCAAATTTTCTCTTAAAGATGATGTAATGGATGGTGGATGATATCCATAAAGTGCCATAAATGGGTTCATTTTTGCTACAGTATGGAAGGAAGTGTTATACCACCATTCAGCTAAAGGTAACCACTTGACCCATTGTGTTTGTTTATCAGATAAAAAACAACGAAGATATCCTTCCAAACATTTATTTACTATCTCAGTTTGACCATCAGATTGAGGATGATAAGATGAGTTATGAGCTAATGAGTACCAAAACAAGAAAATAACTCTATCCAAAAATTTCCAGTAAAAATGGGATCTTTGTCACTCACAATAACCCTTGGGTTTCCATGTAGCTTTTGAATTGTGTCCATAAATGTAGTAGCAATTGTACTTGCTTTAAATGGATGAGATAATGCACAAAAGTGTGCATACTTGGTAAGTCTATCAACTACCACCATGATGACACTCTTTCCTTCATACTTAGGTAAAACTGTGATAAAATCCATTGAAATCTCCTCCCAACGTTGACTTGGAATGGGTAAAGGTTCTAGAAGACCCGGGATCTTAATTGTCTAAAGTTTATTTTGCTGGAAAACAAAACATTCCACCACAAACTTCTGAATATCAGATTTAAGGCCATCCCAAAAAAATTCTTTCTTCACCCTGTGGTAAGTTTTTAAAAATCCTTAGTGTCCTCCTAAAGGAGAAGTGTGCAATTCCAAAAGAATATTTTGTTTTAGTTGGGAATTGTTACAAATATATAAGCAATCTTTGCACCATAAGGAATCATTTTTCCAACTAAATGTATCATATGTACTATGATCTTCTTGCAACTTTTGAATGAGTGTCCACACTTCTTCATCATTCTTCCATTCATCTCTTGCTTCAGTTATCCATTCTAGTTGGATAATAGAAATGGCACAAAGCAGTGCTTCCACCTCTTCATTCTTTCTTAAGAGTGCATCTGCAACAACATTTAGTTTCCCTTTTTTGTATATTATTTCAAAGTCATAACCCAACATCTTTGTGACCCATTTTTTCTACTCTTTTGAAGATAGTCTTTGTTCCAAAAAGTTTTTAAGACTATCATGATTAGTTTTTTCCTTGAAGTGTCTTCCCATTAGGTAATTTCTCCATTTCTTTAGTGCATGCAGTATTGCTAACATTTCCTTCTCATAAATAGGTTTCTATAAATACTTTCCTTTGATTGGATGACTTTCAAAAGCAATGGGTCTTCCTTCCTGCATTAAAACAACACCAATTCCATTTTCTGAGGCATCACATTCCACAATAAAGGTTTTTGTGAAGTCTGGCGTAGCTAAGACCGGTGCTAGGCACATTGCCTCTTTAAGATGTTCAAAGGCCTTAGTTGCTTCAGGGGTCCATGAAAATGCATCTTTCTTCAATAATGTTGTTAGAGGTGCTGCTATTCTCCCATAATTCTTAACAAACTTGCGATAATACCCCGTTAACCCGAGAAATCCTTGCAACTGCTTTATGGTTGTGGGGACTTTCCATTCCTTAATGGCTTTAATTTTGTTAGGGTCTACTTTAACACCCTCGTGAGATACAATATGACCCAGATATTCCACCTCTTGTACTCCAAAGAAACATTTGGATGGTTTTGCATATAATTGTTTCTCCTACAATAGTTTGAGCACCCTGTCAACATGTTCAACATGATCCTTCCAAGACCTGCTGTAGATTAGTATATCATCAAAAAATACTAGCACAAATTTTCTAAGGAAGGGTTTGAAAATGGAATTCATCAAACCCTTGAAATGTAGAAGGTGCATTGGTAAGGCCAAAAGGCATGACCAAAAATTCATAATGACCCTCATGAGTTCGAAATGTTGTTTTTGGAATATCTTTAGTCTTCATTCTAATTTGATGATATCCTGAACGAAGATCCAACTTGGTAAAATAAATTGCTCCATGCAATTCATCCAATAATTCATCAATCACAGGAATGGGAAATTTATCTTTAATGCTGAGCTTATTAAGCTCCCTATAATCCAGACACATTCGCCATGATCCATCCTTCTTGTGTACCAATACTACAGGAGCAGAGAAAGAACTTTGACTAGGTTGAATTATACCCGCCTCTAACATTTCTACAATCATATGTTCAATTTCGCTCTTTTGGAAGTAAGGATATCTATAAGGCCTGATGTTTGGAGGAACACTTCCTGGAATCAAATGAATAGCATGATCATGATCACGAACAGGTGGGAGTCCTTTGGGAGTTTCAAACACCTTGGAATGATTGTCCAAGACTTGTTGGAGATCTGCAGAAATAGATGATTTTGATGTTGGAACTTCTAGTGAGCATAATTGTGCAATTATGCCTCGTTGTTCTTTATTTAGAAGCTTTTTCATGACATTAGAGCTTATTATCTTTCCCGGCTTCCCTGCAATACCTCGTAAGTCAACTTCCTTTCCTTCTGAAAAAAAATTTCAAGAAAAGTTCTTGAAAATTAAAAGCTACTGCCCCCAAAGATTGTAACCATTGTACTCCTAGTACAACATCAGCACCTCCCATAGGAATGGAAATCATTGGACTATTCAATACATATTCCCCCATTGTTAGCTTGATATTATGGCATTTTATAGAGCAATTTATAGTTCCTCCATTTGCAACCATAACTTGACATTCTCGTGCTAGGTATAGGAAACAATTCAATTCCTTGGCTACCCTACAATGAATAAAATTATGGGTACTACCTGAATAATTCAACATTATTACCTTTTTCTTCTTGATATGTCCTTGAATATTAAGAGTTTGAGGAGTGGTAATTCCTACCAATGCATTACATGATATGGTCAGACTCATTTCTTCCTCTTCTTGGATTGGTTCCTGGTGTATATCCTCTTCTTGTTAATTTTCTTCTTCCTCTTCACAATCTATGTAAAATAATTTCTTCTCAGCACACTTATGACCTTTAGTGTATTTTCTATCACAACTGTAGCAAATCCCTTTTGCTCTTTTTTCTTCCAATTGTTGTGGTGTCAACCTTGTAGGTTGTAGAAATCTAGGAGTAGCAACACTTCCTTCTTTATAGAAGTGAGTGGTAGGCTTCCTTGTCGCCATAATTTTACATTCAATTTTTCTTGCCAACCTGAATGCCTTCTCCAATGAATCAGGTTCCAAAACGCGAACTTCATGTTGGATGTTATCCTTTAAAGTACCTATGAAGAGATCAATCCCATGTTCCTCTGGAATATCAGTTACCCTTATATTCAATTTTTGGAAGTCCTCAATGTGCTCCCCCACTAAACCCTTTTGTTTGAGATTTATCAATTGGCTAAAGAAGGTGTTGCTCTTTGTATCCTCATAATGTGCTATCATTTCCTCCGTAAAAATTGACCAAGTGACAATTTTTTTACTAGAGCAAAGCCATCGATACCATACAAATGTATTTTGTTCTAAATGTAAAGTTGCAATGCGTACCTTTTGTGTGTTTTGCACATTATGGAGATCAAAATATTGCTCCATCTGTAGTATCCATGTTACAGGATCCTTTCCATCAAACTTCCTCATATCCATTTTGGAATATGGTGGTTCTTCCCGCCAACATTAGAGTTTATGAAATCACGATTAACATTTATTTTGTTCTCATCATGAGTTTCCTCTACTATCTTTTCACCATTAGGAAACATTTCTTGTATCAACTTTGTCAAACCTTCCATGTCTGCTTTTAGATCATTCTTCATGTTTTCCATTTTCTCATCAATCTTAGCTTCCATGTCATCCATCTTAGATTCCATGCCAGATTCCATGCCATCTATCTTAGATTCCATGCCATTCTTCAAACCATCCATCTTAGATTCCACACCTTTCTTCAAAACTTCCATGTCATTTTTTGTTGCTCTTTGCGAGAGCGAAATTTGTTGCACTTGCTCTTGTAATTTTGATATGTCATGTTGCCATTCTTCATTTTCATGAGTCATAGTAGAGATTTATAAAGGCTTAATGGGTGTTGAATTCTTTTTAGGGGCCATTTTAGAATCCAATACTGATATCTATTCTACAATATGCCCTTGGAATCAATTCAACTTGATTCTTCAAACAAGACTTATGCAATTCGGAAAAAAAAAACACACACCTTTTACTTGCTTTTGAGGAGCTCGATATTGAAATTGAATTATCTCTATAATTGTGGATCCTCAATATTTGAAATTTATCCTTATAGTAGCCCTCTGAAGCTTCTTTCAAATGCTACAGGTCTGATCTGATTTGGATTCTTCAAGGCAAAGTTATGTCCAATCTCCCACAATGACCCAATTTCAGACTAGTTCAATAGAGCGAACTTGTACGACTTGCCACGTGTCACTGTTTCCTCCTTTGGTTTTGAAATTGATAGACCAAAATCTACAATATGTGTACTTGCGGCCACTTTTTACAGCATTCCAATCCGATGCTCAAAGAGAGAGCTATGAAGATTTTCCCACGATCACCTCTTTGAGATGAAATTTAGAAGCCTCAAAAAGCCCTAACTTCCACAAATCATATCTTCGAAAATATTGTGAACCAATATCTGAAATTTTGCGAAAATGTTCCTTAGGATTGATGCTTCACACTATAAAAATTTCATCTTCTGAAACTTCCTAGAAAAAATGTTATTACAAAAATAACACGATGACCTGTTTAGGTTAAATTCAGGAGCTTGCAAAATGACCTAACTTGCACAGATCATATCTCTGAAACTATTACGAACCAAGCTCTGAAATTTTGTGATGATGTTCCTCAAGATTTTGGCTTCGCACTCTAAAAATTTCAGATTCTAAACCTTCGTAGAAAAAAAGTTATAGCGAAAATTCAATGATGACCTGTTTGGAGCAACGAAACCTTAGAATCTCAAAGCTTTGATACCAAATGTTGTGAAACCAGCTCCAAAAAGAGAAGAAAAGAGAAATCAACACTTTAGAAATAAGCCACTTCAAGGGGGAAACCTCCAATACATTACATGAATGAACAATTCTTGGATGATTCAAATTACAAAACCTCCCTTCTATATATAGGAATCCATGGGGCCACAATGTAATCCTAGCCGACCTAACAATAATAATTTAAGGGCACAATAATAACAATATGGGGTTTACAAGGGTACAATAATAAAAATAAGTGGGTTACACTAACAACAATAAGGGAATATACTAGTAATATAGGGACCTAACACCAATGTTGTCCATTCCAATGGGAGGTGCTAATGTTGTTCTAGGAGTATAATGGTTACAATCTTTGTGGACGGTTACTTTTAGTTTTCAAGAACTTTTCTTGAAATTTTTTTCAGAAGGAAAGGAAGTTGAATTATGTGGTATCATAGGGAAGCTGAGAAAAATAATAAGCTCTAATGTCATGATAAAGCTTCTGAAGAAAGAAAAATGAGGTGTAATTGCACAATTATGCTCACTAGAAGTTCCAACATCAAAATCATCTATTTCTGCAGATCTGCAAAAAGTCTTGGAAAACAATTCCAAGGTGTTTGAAACTCCCAAAGGAATCCCACCTATTCGTGATCATGATCATCCTATTCATTTTATTCCAGGAAGTGTTCCTCCAAACATTAGGCCCTATAGATATCCTTATGTCCAAAAAAAAATTGAACGTATGATTGCAGAAATGTTAGAGGCGGGTATCATTCAACCTAGTCAAAGTTCTTTCTCTGCTCCTGTAGTATTGGTACACAAGAAGGATGGATCATGGCGCATGTGTTCATATTATAGGGAGCTCAATAAGCTCACCATTAAAGATAAATTTCCCATTCCTGTGATTGATGAATTATTGGATGAATTACATGGAGCAATTTATTTTACCAAGTTGAATCTTCGTTCAGGATATCATCAAATTAGAATGAAGACTGAAGATATTCCAAAAACAGCATTTCGAACTCATGAGGGTCATTATGAATTTTTGGTCATGCCTTTGGCCTTACCAATGCACCTTCTACATTTCAAGGGTTGATGAATTCCATTTTCAAACCCTTCCTTAGAAAATTTGTGCTAGTATTTTTTGATGATATACTAATCTACAGCAGGTCTTGGAAGGATCATGTTCAACATGTTGACAGGGTGCTCAAACTATTGCAGGAGAAACAATTAAATGCAAAAACATCCAAACATTGTTTCTTTGGGGTACAAGGGTGGAATATCTGGGTCATATTGTATCTCGCGAGGGTGTTAAGGTAGGCCCTAACAAAATTAAATCCATTAAGGAATGGAAAGTCCTCACAACCATAAAGCAGTTGCAAGGATTTCTCGGGTTAACAGGGTAATATCACAAGTTTGTTAAGAATTATGGGAGAATAGCAACACCTCTAGCAACATTATTGAAGAAATATGCATTTTCATGGACTCTTGGAGAAATTAAGGCCTTTGAACATATTAAAGAGGCAATGTGCCTAGCACCGGTCTTAGCTACGCCAGACTTCACAAAATCTTTATTGTGGAATGTGATGCCTCAAGAAATGGAATTGGTACTATCTTAATGCAAGAAGGAAAACCCGTTGCTTTTGAAAGTCATCCAATCAAAGGAAAGTATTTACAGAAAGTTATTTATGAGAAGGAAATGTTAGGAATACTAAATGCACTAAAGAAATGGTGACCTTACCTAATGGGAAGACACTTCAAGGTAAAAACTAATCATGATAGTCTGAAACACTTTTTGGAACAATTACCATCTTCGGAAGAGCAGCAAAAATGGGTGACAAAGATGTTGGGTTATGACTTTGAAATAATCTACAAAAAAAGGAAGCTAAATGTTGTTGCATGTGCACTCTCAATAAAGAATGAAGAGGTGGAAGCATTGATTTGTGCCATTTCTATTCTCCACCCAGATTGGATAACCGAAGAAAGGGATGAATGGAAGAAGGATGAAGAAGTTTGGAAACTCATTTAAAAGTTGCAGCAAGATCCTAGTACATATGATACATTTAGTTGGAAAATTGATTCCTTATGGTAAAAAGATCGCTTATATATTTGTAAGAATTCCAAACTAAAACAAATTATTATTTTGGAATTTCACACTTCTCCTTTAGGAGGACACTCAGGATTTTTAAAAACTTACCACAGGATGAATAAAGAATTTTTTTGGGATGGCCTTAAATCTGATATTCAAAATTTTGTGGCGGAATGTTTGGTTTACCAGCAAAATAAAGTTGACACAATTAAGACCCTGGGTCTTCTATAACCTTTATCCATTCCAAGTCAGCGTTGGGAGGATATTTCAATGGATTTTATCACAGGTTCACCTAAGTCCGAAGGAAATAATGTCATCATGGTGGTAGTTGATAGACTTACCAAGTATGCACACTTTTGTGCATTATCTCATCCATTTAAAGCAAGTATAGTTGCTACTACATTTATGGACATAATTCAAAAGCTACATGGAAACCCAAAGATTATTTTGAGTGACAGAGATCCCATTTTTACTGGAAATTTTCGGACAAAGTTATTTTCTTGTTTGGGTACTCAATTAGCTCATAGCTCATCTTATCATCCTGAATCCGATGGTCATTAAACTGAGATAGTGAATAAATATTTGGAAGGATATATTCATTGTTTTGTATCTAATAAAAAAACACAATGGGTCAAGTGGTTAGCTCTCGCTGAATGGTGGTACAACACTTCCTTCCATACTGCAGTGACCCCATTTATGGCACTTTATGGATATCATCCACCGTCCATCACATCATCTTTAAGAGAAAATTATAAGGTTCTAGCAGTGGAAGGTCACATCGAGCATCAACAAGAAGTTCTCTAACTCTTAAAATATAACCTAAATTTCGCACAAAATCGAATGAAACAACAGGCAGATCAACATCGCAGCAAGAGAAGTTTGATGTAGGAGACTAGGTATTTTTATGGCTACAACCATACAAACAAATGTCCCTCAAGCAAGCTAAGAAGGATAATAAATTATCTCCAAAGTACTATGGTCCTTACAATGTGTTGCAAAATATTGGTACTATGGCATACAAATTGGAGCTTCCTGCTTCTTCGCGAGTGCATCCAGTTTTCCATGTTTCATGCTTAAGGAAGGTTATAGGTGAAAATATTCTAGTTCAAACAATATTTCCAGAACTTGATGAGGAAGGAAAAATCATATTAGAACCTGAAGCGGTCATGGAAAATAGAACTCGACAGCTACAGAATCGATCAATTTCAGAGTATCTCATCAAGTGGAAGAACTTACCCACTAAAGATTCTACATGGGAGGATGAGAATTTTATACAGAAGCACCCAGAGCTACTCAAGCATTGAGGACAACACTTTTTTGAAGGAGAGGAGCATGTTAGGTCCCTATATTACTAGTATAGTCCCTTATTGTTGTTGCAGTCTTTATATTGATTACTTTGGTGTACCCGTAACCCTGGTATTATTGTTATTACCCAGGTTTTACACATTATTATTGATAGGTCAGCTAGGATTATATTGTGGCCCCATGGACTCCTATATATAGAAGGAGGTTTTGGTCATTTGTATGATCCAAGAAATTTTTTTTTTATGTAATGTATTGGAGGTTTCCCCCTCAAAGTGGTTGATTTCTAAGGTGTTGATCTCTCTTTTATTCTATTTTTGGAGCTGGTTTCTCAATAAATTATCTACTTCTTGAAATATTGGCTCTTTTAAATAATTCAATAATTAATAACTTATGAGGTTTTGAAAAAGATAATTTTCAAAATTCTGAGGTTCCGATATGCCGACCTTATCATATTTTGACCTTCCAAAATTCGTGGTTTCGATGTTCTAACTACTCCCTTATTCAACCCTTCCAATATCCAATGTTATGAAACTTCCATGACTCTAACCCTCTGATATATAGATCTTCTGATATTGTCAGACTCTGACCGTTGACTTGCACCCCTGGTTCCAAGGCTCAAATTTTTTTTTTGCTGAGGACTTCAAGACCCTAACTTTGGCAATCAATAACTTTTGATCTCGAGTGGAATTTTTTGACTTCCACATACCATTGGAAATATTATTAAAATCACTTTCCAATGGAGAATTTTTTATGTATTTCTTGAGCACACTTACTACCTAAAATATGGATAAAAACACTTTCAGTTCTTTGCACCTTGAATCTTCTTCTTGTGATTGACTCCCAACCACAATATTCATCATTTTATTACTTCTCCAATAGGCTTGCTACTATGGTTATTATCTACCAGAGACTGCAAAAACCATAAGACTCCGCTTCAGCTTGAGACATCAAGCACATCAATTCTAGCATTTGTTGGTATCATAAATAGCCTAGTGGACATCAAATCTAACATCTGCTATGAAAATGATCTATGATATTCTGGTTGACAGCAATTCCAACACTCTTGCCAATTGTCAGACAATGCCAAATTCTCAACATATCTCCCAGCATAATTGTTGACATCAATTCAAACACACTTTCAACCAATAGCTATCCAAAAAATTCCAACTATCCAACAATTTCCCCCTTTGGCATTGACGTAAAAACCTCAACCTCATCACTTCTTTAATTTGATGGCCAATCCTCATGTTTCTTCCACACTTATACTAGCATGAGCCACCAATAGATTTCTCTCCTTTGTATGGGAAATCAAAACTTATCCAATGATTATCTCCCCATTTGACATCAATGGAAAAGGGATACAAGTTGCTTCTTGTCCCCCATGAAATCGTTGAATGTCGATGAAGAGGGTATAGTTATTGATGTGCATTCTTCTCTATAGTATTATCTTTAATGAATGATGGTTTTTTCTACTCTATAAACTAGAACTATGTGATATGCTCCCCTTGAACACGTGTTGTTTATTCTTTGACTTTATATAGTTTTTAATGTGTTAGGATTTTGGTTAAGTAATCTCTCCAGTAATTCATATTTCACATCAATAATAATGAATTGATACCAATTAAAATTTCTCATGCCATTTCTACTGTTATCACAAAATTGCACCTAATTGGCTGCTAACCAAACAACTTTATGTAACTATTTCAAACCAAATTGTGGTTGAAGCTTTGCCTCTTCAGCCTGAGAGGGCTCTCTCAAAAAGGGTTAATGATATTTGATAATGATAAACTAGATGGCTAACTCTACTTGGAAAATGACTTGTTTGTGATAAGTGTAGGTTGAAAAGAACATCAGTCTGCAAACATTGGGCTTATGGAGTCAACAAAGCAATAATCCAGTAGTAAGTTCACTTGATATGGAAGTTGAGTCAGGTAAGAGTTTTCAGCAAATGTAAGCACTCATGAAACAGGAAATAACACAGTCAAATCATCTATAAAGGAAGTCAGAGTATTACATGAATGAATTCTGAGAATTAAAGATGAAAACCACTACCAATGGTACACATATAAAATATAGTTCAGATAAACACTAAAAACTAAATTAGAATCTTAGGTTGTTCAAGAAACAAGTCTGTCGTATTACTGAAAACAATCAATTACATAAAGCTGCAGTTTTGCAAAAAAAGTCTCCAACCCATACAAAGTTGAATATCTTCCCTTTAATAGACTTGTTACATGATGAGATGATCTTCCTCATGGCTAGATTCTTCGAAATTTTTCTAATTACACCTATCATAACAAGAAAGCATCTACATTAATGAGAAAATGACAACTGTTCTATTTGACAGTGCTTTTCCTAATAGGACTCAAACTGTTCATTATTACATCAACTACCTTATCTCCTAATATCAACTACATCCTTGACAACTATTCCTTCACATGTTTGAATAGGGTGTGATGGGACTCATCACTACATGACATCTTAATTGACCTCCTCTAAATCTGGAAACAAACCCTCCTTTTTAGGAAAATTGGTCCTTATCTTCAACGCGTGATTTGGCTGATGAGTTGTCTTCATATCCTGGTCTTTCAGTCTTGGATGACTGCTGGCAAGGTAACTTGAAACTTTGAAAGTATCCACCTATGCATAACTGCACAAAAACCTACACATAAAGATTCAAAACAACACGCTACAAAAGTATGATAGTTTCGTAGCGTACTTTCGTAGCGTTACAAAAATGCCTTTTGCCATCAACTTTTCTCATTCTTTCCTTTTGAACTATATTCCTCAGGTCTTGAAAACTCTACCATATCATTTCATCCTTTATAAGCTTCTCAAAATGGTTCAAAAATAAAAAATAAAGCTACAGTAGTTTCGTAGCATTTTCCTTGCTTCAAGCCTAGAAAACACTACGAAACTGCTGAAAACAGTGAAATTTCCATATTTTGTCTAGCTTGAAAAATGTGTCTTCCAACTTTAAAAACCTTGATTCCAAGATTCCATTGACCTTTCAAATCATAAATTAGCTCAAACTATGAAACTTGAGGTGTTTCTTCCTCATTGGTGATGAGTTGAGCTATTGGCTCCTCAATTATTGTCATTTTTAAGCCTTTCTTCTCCAATTCCTCATGGATTAGTTCTAGCTGTTCTTGGAGGTCTTTAACATGATCCTTCAACTTTCTGTTTTTATATTTCAACTGTAAGTTCGTTTTCCTGACATGTTTCACCTCTTTCCTCAATGGCATGGTCCATTTGATTAATTGTTGTGTATTATCTAGGGTCTTGGAAACACTTTCAAGCTAGTCTTCCCAAATCTCTTTCATATTTTCAAACTGAACCTTCTAGACATTGTTTTTTCTTGATTCTTTCTTCATAAGAACAATTTCATGATTATCCAACTTCAAGTGTTCTTCAAGGAGGTCAAACTCTATTTTTCCATTACTTTCTCCTTTCCTTTCTTTGGTTTGCTAACTGTATCTTTCTCTGCAGGTAATGAAAGATCAATTATGTCTTGTAGTGGCTAGACTATGTCAGTCAGTGGATGAACCTCTTTGCTGCTCTCTAATAGCTTTCTAGCATGCCTTATCATGGGATTTCTTGCCTGGAACATAAAACCTGCATCTTCTCCTTCAAATTCTATTTTCTTTGCAGTTTTGGCTTTCTTTACTTTATGTCCACCTTCTTCTACATCTTCAGCCTGGACTATAGGAGTCTCTTAAATATAAATGGCATGTGATATTTCTTCTAAATTTCCTTTAGCTACTGCTCTATCTTCTAAATCCATTGTTTGACTCCTTGTCATCCTTTTTCTTCCTTGTTTACTCATAGAATTTTTTTTGTTTTGCAAGTGGAACAATGGGTGTATCAAAACTCTGGAATTGCTTTGTTTCCATCACGACTAGTTTACTTGGTTCTACTCTTGCTGGTTCACTTGGTTCTACCACCACTGGTTTACTTTGTTCTGCCACTAAGGGTGATGGGATAATCCTAGGTTTAGGATTTCTTGTAGGAGTAAGACTATCCAACTCAAAACCACTAACAAAAAAAAATGAATACCAGTCTCTTCCTAGTCTCTGGAGCTCATATAAAACCAACAGTTTAATCAAACCAATATGAAACAATGAAGTCTCACTTCCTTCAGATTTTGCTTGGACCTTATCTGCCATTTTTTATAAACTTATGTGTAAATAGAAAGGAAAATCAAGAGATATTTTACCAGTAAAGTGTAGGAGAAGCTTGAAATGGTAAGAGTAGACTTTATGGTATCTCCCTTCACAAGTAAAATATTTCTGGATGATGAGCAGCAACTTTGAGTAGTTATCCTTCATGCATCTTCTTGGGATAGCATTAGTAAGGTCCATTTCATTGTTTTCTGGCTTGACAAACTCTTTTCACTCCTCCATGTAAAATTTGAATCCTTTGAACCACTTCTCTTGTCCCCTTGGAATCCTTTTTGCTGCTGCAATGACATCTGGTGTAATAGAAAGATTCAACATCGCCACTTTAGTATTTGTTCCACTAAAATTTAGAGCAAATTCTTTGGAAACATGTACATGACAAGCTTGTATTTTTTCACAAAATTGTAAACATCCCATTCTTCTAAAGACTTCTACTACTGTTGGGTTTTCATTGATCATATTAACATCTGCTAGTTCATATCTTAGACATTGGCCACCCTTATTTGTCTTTCATTTTTCAGCCATGGTTTCTTTACTGCCTTCTCTGCCTCTCTTGATATTTTCTGAGCCTCACTTGATAGTGATATATACCTCCTTTGAAAATACCAGCCACGACTTTGGCTTCAACAAAATGTTCTCCAGAGCTCAAAATCACACAAATAAGGAATGAAGGATGAGAAATGACTTAATTTGGTAATATTTTGAAGTTCGATTCCCACTCATAACATAATAATTACTCATACATGCCTAAAATAATGATGACGACTCCAGACTTGACCATGTACATTGATATTTACCCTAACTGACTAGAATGGTGTCTAATTTACCCTTTCCAAATGATTTTATGACACCTAACAGCTAACTTAACATGACAGATAGGAAACCGTATTTTTGTAGTGTGTTTTGTGTAAATCTGGGTGTTTTCGCTATGAAAGTATCAGCATTTTCATAGCGAAAAGGGAAATTTCTCAGTGCATTTCGCTATGAAACTGTGGTTTCTTGGCTAAAATTACCATTTCAGTACTAAAACCTTGGGAAATGAAAAATGTCAGAAAATTATGAGTGATGTGACATGAGCGGATTTGAAAGTGAGTGGGTTTGAACCTTAGGGTAAGCTTAAATAAGAAAAATTTAAAATTTTCATTGAATAAGTAAATAAAAATGAACCCTACAACCCTACTTTTGACACATGAACCTATATGACTTTGTCACATGATGCTTCATTTTTTCAGTGATAACATCTACTGCTACAAATACCGCCCAATAGTTATGCATTTCAGTTGCTCTTCATTAATTTTGTTTCTTATTGCTTGAATAATTGTGTTCACCTCTCCTGAGCATATTAATAGTCAACACTGCTTCCCCTGAGATCAAGCTGCTCCAAATATGAAATTTTGCTTAAATAATACCAATTTCACCAAAAAATTGATACAAATTGGAAAATGTACTAGAAAAACTCTTAAATAAATTCTCATTTTCACAAAAAGGTTTCTCCACCTGATCCTAAACCATTAATTGACATAGCGATACCAACTGAAGACTAAGGGACATTGAAATATTATACCCATTATTCTTTATGAACGTAAGACTACAAGGAAAAATCATATTCCAATCTTAAATGAAACAAGGGTATTTCACCAAAGACGCAAACCTTTCATTCCATGTCCAATATTTCTTCCTAAGGCTGATAATTATTTCCTACTACTGCTACATAAATAATCTCCCCTTCAGCCAATGTTGTGTGATCTCTTGCATCTACTTTCTTGCTGCTGCATGGGGAATGATCTTGTGGACCTAACTTGACTGCGGGTTTTCATTCCACACTTCTACGACATCTCATATTTTTTTCACAATATAAAACGTTGTTGTGTACTCCCCCTGAAACGAAACTTGCTGCAATTTCTTCTTTTGTTGCAATGTTGATACATTCAAAATAAAAAAATCACCTGTGTAATCAGCAAGGGCCTTGGTCATATCTTAATTTTTTAGATTCATTTCGCTTGTATGAGGTTTTATTCTCACATCTCACTTATTTTGCCTCCTTAGAAACCATTCTCTTAATTTAATGAAGAGAAATAAAGGATCTACTGCCAAATAGTAGATCATCCTTCCTCATCCAAACCTTCTTTGGTTGAGCCCTGATAGAGGCATTACCAACTAACTTGTTATTTTTTCCATATTTGGGCTTTCTCTTGGTTGTGCATGGTTGGAGGTCACTACACCTTTTGTTCCTATTTCTTCACCCAAATCCTCTTTCTTCATTTTTTTTCTTTGTTCATAAAAATAGATTTGATGGGTTGTTATTTCTCTTTCCTTCTAGAAGCCTGAGCTAATCACTGTTGACATTTAAAAAGTGTTTTCTCACAGGAATATGAGAATAGAACCTCTTAGTTTTACTATTTTTTTAGAGACAATTCAACAGGTTGATGGTTTCTTCTTCCATTGTTCAACATCCTCTCTTTACTTAGAGCATTGAAGACATACTGGGCTTCCTCTACTCTTATATTTTTATTCATACTTAATGGTTGAATTTCTTCATTTCACTGCATCATATGGGATTCATTCTTCAAGAGTATCATGTTTTCATCCTGCTTCCTTGTGCCCAAAGTTGCCACGATTGTAGCATTCTATATGGCTTAAGAATGGGGCAAAGGAATTTCCATATCTTCCAACAACCCTGTCAAAACCTCTACCACTTCCAACATAACATTTCTAGGCCACTTTGTGCATTGTTGGGTTGCTACTACCCAACATATATTTTTTTCTTGCATTCCATCTATTTTATATGGCTTTATGTCCAAAATTATTGCAAGAAAAATAATAATCATAACAACTATTTTGATGACAAAAGTTACCTTTTATTTGAAGGCTTTCTACTTGAGGGGGGAAAGGACTTATGTTGGCTCTTTATGTGCCTTCCATGGAAGTTTTCACTACTTCCTTTTATTCTGTATTGAAACCACTTAACTCTCTTTTTTTGGTCTCCTCGTTGTTGTTGCTTACCAATCTAATTTTTCCATTTCTTCGCTTGTTGAGACTGATTTCCTTTATGTTGCTGGAATTCAACAACTTATTTTCCTTTGTTGTTGTTCGAACCTTGAAATACCATTTTGGAGTTTGGTTCTTCTTTGAAACCTAATCCAGCCTTTATGAGAGGAGATATTAAAATGGACAGCATCTAATCAATACTTTCTTGTTCTCCTCAAGATTTTGATACTAAGACAACTCTTTATTTTAATTTTCTAAGCCATGTATCAATGAGACTACTTCAACTTGTAGTCTCTCACAAGGAGATTCTCTTTCATCTAGTTGAATGGTTAACCTTGAATTCAATCTTCTAGCCTATTTTTTTTATAATTTATATTAAATATTTTTTTTCTCAACTTATCATTCTCAATATCATACTCGTGCAAATACTCCTCTTGCTTGAGATTTTCCTCTGATACGTGTTTGATCCCCTTTAGAGCAGAGATGAACTTCTTTCTAAAGTAGATACTTTAATTCATATCCTTCTCTTCACTATCATAGGTTCTAGCTGAGTCACCAAAAATATTTAAAACCATTTTTGTGTCCATGGAGTCTTCCACAGGTTTAAGGGGTATCCCTTATTCATTACTACCCGGGTACTCTAGTTTTCTCCTACGGATGTGCGTGCCTGGGATCTTTCTTATTCCTCTAAGATACCTTCATTTAATATTACTAAAAGTGTAGGCCTCTATTCAGAGTCTTCATTGTCCTCTCGATAATAATGAGAAATATATTCCCTACTTGAATAATGATATTCAATCTTTAGAGCATCTCTCCTTTGTGATTACTTCTTCTTTTTCGTCCGTCTCCTATTCTCATTATTAGCAACCTTCATAGATTCAGGTTCACTACTTGAGAAAAAAGGTTCTTCGACCTCCACTTGAGTTGTGTACCCTTCTCCTCCGTATAGACATTTTAATATATCGAATAATTCTTTTGCTGACTCACAATGCCTCACTTTATAAATATTTTTCTTATACAACACTTTCATGATGATTTTCTTGCCTTTTTTATTAAACTCATTCCTCTCTCCATATATCATATACAAAAAAATTTCTTCATTAAACATCATTAGGTAGGCTACCATTATGATCTTCCAGGTCTCATATTGTGATCCATTTAACAATGGAACTCCTTTTGTTGTTAGCCAAACATGATTAGAAATTGTTTCCCTTTCATCGACATTATAGTGATTAAGATATTCGTGAAGGAATTTGGATCTGATACCAATTGTTGGAAACAATGTTAATACTAAGAGGAGTGTGAATTATTATTAAGGCTAATTTTAGATTTTATGTCGATTTATTTTTCATTCAAACTTCACAACCATAAATATTATCACCAACAACATATCATGTGGTAGCAATATGAAATCAACACATAAACACACATAATGAGTTGCATGCACATTGGACATATAGGTTATATGTGGAAACCCTTTTGGGAAAAAACCACCAAAGCTTTTTGTTGTTATTGTTGTAAAAGTAAGAGCACCTACTCTTATACATCAATATGTTTGTGAGCCACCACTCACAAGAATCACCAACTCCCTTTGATTGTTTTCTAGCACCCACTAGCAGGAAGCACTGACTCCCTCATTTTTTAGACACTTGATCAGCTTACCAGAAGCACCATGTGAAGCACCAACTTCACGAATTTGTTGCAAGCACCAACTTGTAGCTCATTCGATTTATGAAAGTGCCAACTTGCAAGAGGCACCAACCCCCAATATTTCTTCAAACACCCACTAGAGATGGAAGAACTAACTTCCTATATGTATGCTCCAACCCACACTTAATAAGGAACTAATTTTCATTGGATATGGCAGCCACTTTCCTTGATATAAGTTATGTTCTCTTTATCCCTTGGGGCACGCAACATTCTATACTCTACTCACTCTGCAACAACTCATTTTTCTACTCAACAACATTTACTAACAAACATCGCACACAACACTCTACTATTTTATGCTCAATATATAGCAACCCATTGTTCTCATTCCTCTGCTATCAACAAAATAAACTCAGGTATCAGCCTCTTCTTATGCTCAGACACTTTCAACTTTTCGTATAGAAGCACAATCTATCTCGGGGTATCTTTCCTCTGCATAGGCACTCTCAACCTCTTATTTGAAAAATAAGCTCACTTGGCCTTACACAAAAACACACACACACCTACGGAGGTCTCCACATAGCTCACCAAAAATAATGTTGCTTTCCCAAAATTGTTCAATATAAATCCCTAGTTCTTTTCCTCTACTACACACTAGTCAATGTTTCCTCTGTTTTCCTCCATTTCACCATTCATGTTGCTCGAGTGTGTAGTCCCAACTTGGATTTCCATTCTGGTGTTGTGTCTGACTTGCTTGAATTTTTCTTCTGTGATCAATGTAGTCTGTCTTAGCCATCGCTCTCCCATTCACACTATTAGAGTGTACCTCTGCATGGACTCTTCATCATTATTTTTTATCTGACTTGGATAGTGCTCCTAAATTCAACATTGGGAATGGGATCCTAATAATTTCTCCATAATGAGAATTAATTCTCAGTAAAACTGCATAATCTAATAAGGCTCCTTTTATTTCTATGATTAACTCTCATATAGATGAGGCTATGATCTTCATTCAATTTCTCGTAGCAAAAAAGCAAGATCAAGGATGGCTTGTCTCAGCTCATGAAGAACCCAACACTCTTCCCTGCAAATCCTAGTCTGCATCGCCTTGACCCAAAAATCTTTGCAATCGCTATTACTATATGAAACCAACCTTAGTATGCGAATTTACTCTTTAGCTAACAACCCATTCATCCTTCATACACTCTGTGTTGTAATTTCAGAGCCCAATCATATTGTAACATTTACACCACAACCCAATTTAAAAGCCCCCACATATTGTAACCTTTATTAAGAAGGTATTACGAAATCGTAAGATTCCAATCTTCCTTTAGCCACTTTTTCTTAGCCAGATAGAAAATTTTCGCCATGGTACTAGGTTTTATGACTAGTGGCATAACACTTAGGTGCTAATCCCTTTAGGTTTATGTTGGGGGCCTTTCTCCTAGTGTATTTTCACTATGCTCTTGGTTATTTGGGTCTTCATGACCAAGTGTAAACAACATCGAAGCTCCCTGTATCAGATCATAACTTTTAAAAATGATTCATTAATAAGGGGTTACGAAATCCTAACCTCTAATGTTCAAACCTCCCAAAGATTAAAAAAAAAAAAAAATTGACAATATGCCCCTGGGCATCAAAATTTTCAAAAATAATAATTATATTGGAGTTACGAAATCTCCGATCTCCGAGATGATGTCATGCTCTTTTCATCAACCCCATGTGGCGAATCCATAGAGGTGACATGTGTCACTAGTATTTTCCTCATTAGACCACTCAATAAGACTGAAACTGACTACCATGTGTCCTTCATACATCCACGTCATGTTGAATTCTTGTGCCACCATTAGCTTTGAGGGCCAATCACCTGTTGCCATGTGTTCTGTCTGAGGAGAGAGAAAGGGTCCCTCAATCCTTTGTGTTGAAAAAAATTCCTTTGTAGTTTCCTACTCCTTGCAAACTCAGAAATTTTAAAGAATTCAATAATTAAGAACTTACGAGGTTCCAAAAACCCTAAGTTCCAAACTTTCGAGGTTTTGATATTATGACCTTATGAGATTCAAGGTTATTATGTTTTTCCTACTTCGATATTCATATATTCTGATATCTGAAGTTCTGAAGCTCCCAAGACTCCAAACCTAGGATATTTTGGTCTTCCAAGATTCCAAGACTATGACCCTTACCCCGGTCCCCTAGTTTCGAGGCTCCAAAATTTTTCCTACTGAGGACTTTAAGACCCTAAATGAAAAAATCAATAAATTTTTATCTATAGATCCATTTCTTGACTTCCACATACCATTGGAAATATTATTCAAAGAAATTCCTAGTGGATAAGGTTCGATGCATTCCTTGAGAACAATTTCTACCTAAAACATGGTTGCAAAATCTCTGACATTCTTTGCACCTGCTCCTAAACACATCCATGCTAGTTTGGTTGAAATCAATTCCAACACTCTTGCCAACTGTCAGACGATACCAACTTCCAAACACATCTCCCAACATGATTGTTGACATCAATGCCAACACACTTGCAGCCACTAGCCATCCATAAAATTCCAACTGTCCAACACCATGACCTTCATTCAATTTATTTACATGGAAAATCAACTTGAGGTTGTTACAAACTGCTCCCCCTTGAGGGAACAATTTCCTCAGTATTCGATGACACTCATGACCAAAAAAACATACTGGTTATAGAAATTTAGTTTCACAACTATTGAAAAACATGACATACATACATACATATAGACACACACACACACACACACACACACACACACATATATATAAAGAGAGAGAGAGAGAGAGAGAGAGAGAGAGAGCAAAAATCATTTGATTCAACCAACAAATAAAGAAGGATATAATTCCCACATATGACCAACCGTCTCCCATGTAGTTTCATCAGACCCAAAGTGCTTCCACTAAACTTTAACCTTCAGTATTTCTCTATTCCAGAGCATGAGTTGTTTCTACTACAATATACATTGTGGCTTTAGCTGGAACTCTGTCTCTAATTCCACCTATAGTATAGACCAATAAATCAAAAGATCCTAATCCTACACATATATCTTAAATAATGAAACATGGAAAACATCATGGAATTTCACTATTGGTGGAAATGGAAGTCTATAGGCCACTTATCTGTTGGGCCATTGAATTGGTATGTTTCTTCCCTTTTTTTCTTTAGTTAAACATCTATTTTGCAAGTCTTTTTAGTCTAGTTTATAATAATTTGAGAAATAGAAGCTCTAATAAAGTAATTAATAATGATTTAGTATTTAATTTAGTTAATGGGTTAATTTGAGTGTTTAGTTTATCATAAATTGGTAACTTGGGTAAATTTGTGAACATAAGAGATATGTTGGAAAAATGTTGTTCCCTTGGAGAAATGGAGAAAAAAAATACTTATGGATGACCGTTGGATTGATCCTGGCGTGATGATTGAGGATTCCTATCTATTTGCATGGAACAATCAAAGAAATATATGTTTTGTTATTTTAAAATATTTTGTAATTTAAATTAGCAATCTTGAGAATATTCTGATTCTCAAGATAGGTTTATCATTCCAATGTTAGAGATACACTGTAATATAAATACAAAAATTCACCAAGAATGATGATGATGATTATTTGAGATTAATTCCAATTATTGTAAAAGTGAAAAACAAAACTATTTTAAGTGTACAGACCATTTTTGTAACTTATTTTTGATGTCAATGAAATTTTAATGGTTCAGCTTTAATTTACTGTGTTGAATATTTCTTTAGGCAGTTACTTTCGGAGATCGTGGGCCCAGTCATTGGAAAAATTGACGTCTTTATTGTATTACTATTCTTTATTTATTTTCATATGAATGATTTTTATTTTTGTGCAAATTCTTAGATCTACAATTCTGCTAAGTGAATTCATAGATTCATAATCTATGTTGTGTAAATTCTTTGAATTGCTTCTTAGCTTTTTGAATTGCTAGATTCAGATTTCAGTACTATGTGTTATCACTAAGTTTGAACCAATTAGGTTGTTCAATTTTCAGCCTAGTGCAACGATTTAAAAACACTTGGGACTGGCAATTAGCCCTTCCAATCAGAGAGGGCTCTCTCAAAGAAAACAAATGAATACTCAATATAACATTTATATTGCATATGGCTAAATATTTTGAGATTTAAGTTATTTTGTAGGTGGAAGATTGTACGAAGGCTACCATTGGCCATGGAGTAATCTATGTGACTTCAATTACAAGAAAATGTAATCCATGGAAACTGAGAAAATTAAGCTTAAAAGATAACCTTTTACAGAAAAACATAATACATGAAGGAAATTGGAGCATAAAACTATCAATTCCAAGTAATCGTGATACTATGAAGCCGATGATAATATGAAAAATGGAAAGACACAAATACATAAGCTCAAAATAAACCTTAGGTCTCGAAAACAATTGCTCCAACTGTATATTATCTTTGTAGACAAAATTTACATAATAGCCTTCTCATTACATTCATCAACCCTTTCAAACACAAAAAATCCCTCATTTATAGAGTGAGATCTCTTTTACAATGGTCTGCCACCTGGGCTAGACTTTGAAACTAACCTAGAGACCTAATTCAAATAGGATTACATCATATTGAGGATTAATAGGGATATTTTATATTTTAATGGAGTTTGTATTAACAAAGGATTCTATGAGCATTAATAACTTCAACAAAATCTCTAACAACCCATTCTTGTCATCCCTATCAAACCAAACTACCATGCTAAGGTGTTGGCCAACTAATACAGTAGATTTAATATCTTTATAAACCTGATTTGATGATGAGTTGTCCAATTAATGAGCTGGCATCATGGTGAGCTGTCAGCCATGTCAGCCATGTGGAGTTTGACTGCTGAGCTGCCACCTTGAACAAGTGGCACAATAATATTCATGATCTTATTTTATTATTAAACCACTTATTCAGTGTGTTGACTACTCAAAAATACAAAAAAACACATAACATTGGCATAAAAACTGAGTACATGAACTTTCATAGTGCACTTTTGTAGCAACCTCTAAAATTCACTTTCTCCACAATTTTTTACCTTTCTAACCACTAGATGATCTTCCTTAGGAATAATTAAGTAAACACGTGCTCTAAGTCACCCTTCTTCTGAGAGTTTTTTCAAAATTTTACCCTCAAAGAAACCTACAACACTTTCAAAGAAAAATCTCATCCTTAAGCCTGGGACTTGCTACGAAAGTACCTAGTTTACTGATATTTTTCTCCTTCTTCATTTTTTTACCTCAAAAACACTCTTGAAGCTTGTAAATGTCTAGTATGATCATATAAGACAAAATATGATCCAAAAATGTGTTGTCTTACCATGTGTCATGGAGAAAAATCATCATCTTGCATAATCATCTTAAGACCCTTTTTCTTCAATTCTTCATGTGCCATCTTCATATGTGATTCCAAGTCTTTCACTTGATCTTGTAGCTTCCTTATTTATTATTTTAACCACCTATTTCTCCTGAAAATATGTTTCATCATCCTATGTAGAGGCAGTGTCCTATTTAGCATCTTCCCTGAATTATATGCCATTTTGTTGTAAAAGTCTAGTTGCTTGCTCACTTCCCCTTTGAAATCTTCCATCTCCAGCCTTTCATTTTTGAAATCTTCCAACTCCAACTTAATTTCTAGGACCTCTTATCTAGCTTCCTTCATTTTATATTGTAAGAGCTCGATATCAGTCTTTTATTGAACCTACTCTTTACCCTTTATTTCCATCATTAACTCTTCCTCTACTGGAGATAATTCTGTTATTTCCTTCCATAATGGTAACTTCTCCTTTTCTTGTTTCTTAGGCATATTCTCTAGAATTTTTGACTTATACACTTGTGACCTAGTGAATGGATTCCTAGGTTTAAAGATAAACCATGAATCTTCTTGTGAAAAGTCCAATTTCTTGGATTTAAGGTTATTCTTTTTAGTATCTACTCCCTTGATTTCAACAGGATTTACAATAGGAGTCTCTTCAATTTCAATTGCCTCCAGTATGTCTGCTAACTTGCCTCTTCCCTCAGTTTGAATTCTAGTAAGCCTACTATGGGTCCTTGTGTATGATTGTACCTGAATGCTTGTAGAATAATTTTTTGGAACCATAGTCTCCTTCACTTGTTCATCCTCGAGCTCCATAGCTTATGACATAGGCTTTATTTCTTCCAGATGATCAACTACAGGTTTAGTTCCATACTCATTTATTTTCCTTGGTGTATTGGACTTGGATTTTGATGTTTTCTTAGGAGTGAGGAGATCAAATTCATATCCAATAATAAGCAAAAATGTATACCAATCTCTTTTTAGTTTATTTAATTCTTCCACTACTAGTACTTTTATTAAAGCATGATGAAAGATAGAGGTATCACTGGTTTCAGATTTTTTCTAAACCGTATCTACCATTTTTCTAAAGCTCCTAAACATATAAAATGGTAGATCCAATGGTTTCTTACCTGTGAAGTGTAGTAGTAGTTTGAAGTGGTACTGATAAATCATATGGAATCCACCTTCACGGGTGAAATATTTATGAATCACCATTAATAACTTGGAATTTTTTTCCTTAAGGCATGTTCTAGGGATTCCTAAACTCATATCCATGCTTCTATGCTCATTTTTCAAAAATTCATCACAGTTCTGCAATTTGAATTTCATTACCTTAAGCCATGAATCTTCTGATCTTGGGATCTCAATAACTTGTGCAATTGTGTCAAGAGACACAAAAAAGTTCAATATGCCTACTTTTGACCCTGTACCTATAAAATTGACAGAAAATTACTTCGAAACTTGTGCATTGTGTCCCTGTAACATTTGGAAAAATCGAAGGTAGCGCACACTAGAAAATGGTTGTCAGAAGGTGAGGTCTTCCTCGAGCATCCTCATATCTAACAACATCTCCACCTTTATGAAATTTCTTTTGTGATACCATGTCTCCAAAATGTGTTTATCAACTCCTTCCTTGACACCTGCAAAAAAATTTTGAGTCAACACACAAAATCTTCGACAAAAGTAAAACTTAGTCAGAGACAACTATTAGACAGAACCTAGACCTCCAGACAATTGGGAAGAGAATTGAACCAATTTACAAGGATAAGGGTAAAGAATTTTTTTTTAAAATAGGAAATCAAAATGAATAGGTGGGAAAGGGAAATGATGACCAAGCATGGTCATACATGTGATGAAAAATAACACAATGGAGAAATGGTGAGCCAATATGCTCTAAAAACAACTGATTCGACCCTTTATGACAATATTTAGCCTTTTCCCCACCGTTAGAAAATAAATAAATAAATCGTAGTGAATACTGTGTTGGAGAGGGTGAATTTGCTATGGAAGTGTCTGGATCTTCCATTTCCAACCCTGACATTTTTACACTGATTTTTCCATGGAAGTTGGTAAAAGTGCCAAATTTACTCCAAATTGACACATGCATGAGATATTTTTTTATTTTTCTTTGGTATTGACACCTATCACATTAATGATGACCCTAAAGACCCCCCACATATGTGCAATTTTTTTGAAAACTATGAATCAAAAGACCTTATTCAACCCTAAGTGATTGAACCTAATTAACTTAAGACCAGCCTAATGGTTATCATGGATAACAATGGCTCCATTGTGGATTGTTAGGTCCCTATATTACTAGTATAGTCCCTTATTTTTGTTAGTGTAACCCCCTTATTGTTATTATTGTACCCTTGTAACCCCAATATTGTTATTATTATGCCCTTAAATTATTATTGTTAGGTCGGCTAGGATTACATTGTGGCCCCATGGACTCCTATATATAAAAAGGAGGTTTTGTAATTTGTATCATCCAAGAATTGTTCATTCATGTAATTTATTGGAGGTTTCCCCCTCAAAATGGCTTATTTCTAAGGCGTTGATATATCTTTTCTTCTATTTTTGGAACTGGTTTCACAACATTTGGTATCAGAGCTTTGGATTCAAGGGTTTTCGCTGCTCCAAACCGGTCATCGTGGAATTTTCACTATAAATTTTTTTCTACAAAGGTTCAGAAGCTGAAATTTTTAGAGTGCAAATCCGAAATCTGGAGGAACATCGTCGCAAAATTTTAGAGCTTAGGTCGCAATATTTTCAGAGATATCATCTATGGAAGTTAGGGATTTTTGCAGGCTCTTAAATTTAACCTAAACCGGTCACCGCTGCATTTGTGCTGTAACTTGTTTTATACGAATTTTAAAAAGCTGAAATATTTAGAGAATGAAGCCGAAATCCTGAGGAACATCGTCGTAAAATTTCAGAGCTTGGTGCACAACATTTAGGGATATATGATCTATGGAAGTTAGGTCTTTTTCAGGCTCCCGAATTTCATCTCAAAAAGGTTATCGTGGGAAATTCTTCACAACTCTCTCTCTAAGCATCAGATTGGAGTTCTATAAAAAGTGGCCGCAAGTACATGGACTGTAGCTTTTTTCAATAAATTTTAGAGCCAAAGGAGGAAAGAGTTGCATGTGGCAAGTCGTACAAGTTCGCTCTACTAAACCAGTCCATAATTGGTTCATTGTGGGAGATTGGACAAACTTTGTCTTGAAGAATCCAAATCAGGTCAGACCTATGAAATTTGAAAGACGCTTTAGAGGGCTAGTACAAGGCCGAATTTCAGATATTGAGGATCTGCAATTACAGAGATAATTCAATTTCAATATAGAGCTCCTCAAAAGCAAGTAAAAGGTGTGTATTTTTTTCTCGAATTGCATACGTCTTGTTTGAAGAATCAATTTGAATTGATTCCAAGGGAATATTGTAGAATACATATCAGTATTAGATTCTAAAATAGCCCCCAAAAATAATTCAAAACCCATTAAGCCTTTAGAAGGCTCTACTATGACTCATGAATACAAAGAATGGCAACATGACATATCAAATTTACAAGAGCAAGTGCAATAAATTTCGCTCACGCAAAGAGCAAGAAAAAATGACATGGAAGTTTTGAAGAAAGGCATGGAAACTAAGATGGATGGTTTGAAAAAAGGCGTGGAATCTAAGATGGATGGTTTGAAGAATGGCATGGAAGCTAAGATTGATGGCATAGAAGCTGGCATGGAATCTAAGATGGATGTCATGGAAGCTAAGATCGATGAAAAAATGGAAAACATAAAGAATGATCTAAAAGCAGACATGGAAGGTTTGACAAAGTTGATACAACAAATGTTTCCTAATGGTGAAAAGATAGTAGAGGAAACTCATGATGAGAACAAAATAAATTTTAATCCTTATTTCATAAACTCTAATGTTGGCGGGAAGAACTACCATATTCCAAAAATGGATATGAGGAAGTTTGATGGAAAGGATCCTATAACTTGGATACTACAGATGGAGTAATATTTTGATCTCAATAATGTGAAAAACACACAAAAGGTACACATTGCAACTTTACATTTAGAACAAAATACATTTTTATAGTATCGATGGCTTTGCTCCTATAAAAAAATTGTCCCTTGGTCATTTTTTACGGAGGAAATGATAGCACATTATGAGGATACAAAGAGCAACACCTTCTTTAGCCATTGATAAATCTCAAACAAAAGGATTTAGTTTGGGAGAACATTGAGGACTTCCAAAAATTGAATATAAGGGTAACTGATATTCTAGAGGAGCACAGAATTGATCTCTTAATAGGTACTTTAAAGGATAGCATCCAACATGAAGTTCGCGTTTTGGAACTTGATTCATTGGAGAAGGCATTCAGGTTGGCAAAAAAAATTGAATGTAAAATTATGGCGACAAGGAAGCCTACCACTCACTTCTATAAAGAGGGAAGTGTTGCTACTCCTAGATTTCCAAAACCTACAAGGTTGACACCACAACAATTGGAAGAAGAAAAGAGAAAAAGGGCTTTTCTATAGTTGTTATAGCGAATACACTAAAGGTCATAAGTGTGTTGAGAATAAATTATTTTACATAGATTGTGAAGAGGAAGAATAAAATGAACAAGAAGAGGATATACACCAGGAACCAACCCTATAAGAGGAAGAAATGAGTCCAACCATATCGTGTAATGCATTGGTAGGATTTCCCACTCCTCAAACTCTCAAGATAGAAGGATATATCAAGAAGAAAAAGGTAATAGTGTTGATTGATTCAGGTAGTACCCATAATTTTATTCACTGTAAGGTAGCCAAGGAATTGAATTGTTTCCTATACCCAGCACCAGAATGTCAAGTGATGGTTGCAAATGGATGAACTATAAATTTGTCTGGAAAATGCCATAATATCAAGCTAACCATGGGGGAATATGTATTGAATAGTCCAATTCTTTCCATTCCTATATGAGGTGCTCCTATATGAGGTGCTGATGTTGTACTAGGAGTACAATGGTTACAATCTTTGGGGATGGTAGCTTTTAATTTTCAAGAACTTTTCTTCAAATTTTTTTCAGAAGGAAAGGGAGTCGAATTACGAGGTATTGCAAGGAAGTCGGGAAATATAATAATCTCTAATGTCATGAAAAAGATTCTAAATAAAGAACAATGAGGCATAATTGCACAATTATGCTCACTAGAAGTTCCAACATCAAAATCATCTATTTCTGCAGATCTCCAAAAAGTCTTGGACAACCATTCCAAGGTTTTTGAAACTCCCAAAAGACTCCCACCTATTCGTATCATGATAATGGTATTCATTTGATTCCAGGAAGTGTTCCTCCAAACATCAGGCCTTACAGATATCCTTATGTCTAAAAGAGAAAAATTGAACGTATGATTGCAGAAATGTTAGAGGCAGGTATAATTCAACCTAGTCAAAATTCTTTCTCTGCTCCTTTAGTATTGGTACATAAGAAGGATGGATCATGGCACATGTGTCCAGATTATAGGGAGCTCAATAAGCTCACCATTAAACATAAATTTCCCATTCATGTGATTGATGAATTATTGGATGAATTACATGGAGCAATTTATTTTACCAAGTTGGATCTTCGTTCAAGATATCATCAAATTAGAATGAACACTGTAGATATTCCGAAAACAATATTTCGAACTCATGAGGGTGATTATGAATTTTTGTTCATGCCTCTTGGCCTTACCAATGCACCTTCTACATTTCAAGGGTTGATGAATTCCATTTTCAAACCCTTCCTTAGGAAATTTGTGCTAGTATTTTTTTATGATATACTAATCTGACGAGTCTTGAAGGATCATGTTAAACATGTTGACGAGTGCTCAAAACTATTGCATGAAAGCAATTATATGCAAAAATATCCAGTGTTTCTTTTAGGTACAAGAGAGTGGAATATACGGGTCATGTTGTATCTCACGAGGGTGTTAAGGTATCCTAACAAAATTAAAGCCATTAAGGAATGGAAAGTCCCCAAGACAATAAAGCAGTTGCGAGGATTTCTCGGGTTAACAGGCTATTATCACAAGTTTGTTAAGAATTATGGGAGAATAGCAGCACCTCTAACAACATTTTTCAAGAAAGATGCATTTTCATGGACTCCTAAAGCAACTAAGGCCTTTGAACATCTTAAAGAGGCAATGTGCCTAGCACCGATCTTAGCTACGCCAGACTTCTCAAAAACCTTTATTGTGGAATGTGATGCCTCAGGAAATGGAATTGGTGCAGTTTTAGTGCAGGAAGGAAGACCCATTGATTTTGAAAGTCGTCCAATCAAGGAAAGTATTTACAGAAACTTATTTATGAGAAGGAAATGTTAGCAATACTGCATGCACTAAAGAAATGGAGAACTTACCTAATGGGAAGACACTTCAAGGTAAAAACTAATCATGATAGTCTTAAACACTTTTGGAACAAAGACTATCTTTAGAAGAGCAGCAAAAATGGGTCACAAAGATGTTGGGTTATGACTTTGAAATAATATACAAAAAAGGGAAGCTAAATGTTGTTGCAGATGCACTCTCAAGAAAGAATGAAGAGGTGGAAGCATTGCTTTGTATCATTTCTATTATCCAACCAGATTGGATAAGTGTGAAAACAGAAGATGAATGGAAGAAGGATGAAGAAGTGTGGACACTCATTCAAAAGTTGCAGCAAGATCCTAGTACATCTGATACATTTAGTTGGAAAAATGATTCCTTATGGTACAGAGATTGCTTATATCTTTGTAATAATTCCCAACTAAAACAAAATATTCTTTTGTAATCGCACACTTCTCGTTTAGGAGGAGACTTAGGATTTTTAAAAACTTACCACAAGGTGAAGAAATAATTTTTTTGGGATCGCCTTAAATCTGATATTCAAAATGTTGTGGCGGAATGTTTGGTTTTCTAGCAGAATAAAGTTGAGACAATTAAGACCCGAGGTCTTCTACAACCTTTATCCATTCCAAGTCAACGTTGGGAGGAGATTTTAATGGATTTTATCACGGGTTTACCTAAGTCCAAAGGAAAGAGTGTCATCATGGTGGTAGTTGATAGACTTACCAAGTATGCACACTTTTGTGCATTATCTCATCCATTTAAAGCAATTACAGTTGCTACTACATTTATGGACATATTCAAAAGCTTCATGGAAACCCAAGGGTTATTGTGAGCGACAGAGATCCCATTTTACTAGAAATTTTTGGACAGAGTTATTTTCTTGTTTGGGTACTCAATTAGCTCATAGCTCATCTTATCATCCTCAATCCGATGGTCAAACTGAGATAGTAAATAAATGTTTGGAAGGATATCTTCGTTGTTTTGTATCTGATAAAAAAACACAATGGGTCAAGTGGTTAGCTCTCTCTGAATGGTGGTATAACACTTTCTTCCATACTGCAGAAAAAATGACCGCATTTATGGCACTTTATGGATATCATCCACCATCCATCACACCATTTTTAAGAGAAAATTCGAAGGTTCAAGTAGTGGAAGATCACATCGAGCATCGACAAGAAGTTCTCCAACTCTTAAAGGACAACCTGAATTTGGCACAAAATCGAATGAAACAATAGGCAGATCAACATCGCAGGGAGAGAAGTTTTGATGTAGGAGACTGGGTATTTTTATGGCTACAACCATACAAACAAATGTCCCTCAAGCAAGCTAAGAAGGATAATAAATTATCGCCAACGTACTATGGTCCTTACAAGGTATTGAAAAATATTGGTACTATGGCATACAAATTGGAGCTTCCTGCTTCTTCACGAGTGCATCCAATTTTCCATTTTTCATGCTTAAAGAAGGTTATAGGTGAAAATATTCCAGTTCAAACAATATTGCTAGAACTTGATGAGGAAGGAAAAATGATATTGGAACCTGAAGTGGTCACGGAAATAAGAAATTGGCAACTACGGAATCGATCAATTTCATAATATCTCATCAAGTGGAAGAACTTACCCACTGAAGAGTCTACATGGGAGGATGAGAATTTTATACAAAAGCACCCAGAGCTACTTAAGCATTAAGGACAACACTTTTTTGAAGGAGAGGGGCATGTTAGGTCCCTATATTACTAGTATAGTCCCTTATTGTTGTTATTGTAACCCCTTTATTGTTATTATAGTACCCTTGTGACCCCCATATTGTTATTATTGTGCCCTTAGGTTATTACTTTTAGGTCGGCTAGGATTACATTGTGGCCCCACTAGGATTACATTGTGGCTCCATGGACTCCTATATATAGAAAGGAGGTTTTGTAATTTGTATCATACAAGAATGGTTCATTCATGTAATGTGTTGGAGGTTGCCCCCTCCAAGTGGCTTATTTATATGGTGTTGATATCTCTTTTCTTCTATTTTTGGAGTTGGTTTCACAACATGGATGTTGTTCCCCTGTGGTTCAGCAAAAAACCAACAACTCTAGTTCCTTATTGAAAATTGAAAATTATAACTTTCATGAAGTCTTCACCAAGCCTTTATGGCCTTCTCCTAGTGCTCAAACTTGATGAAAATATCACATTCATTTGAAAACATGATAAAGTAAAATGGAATATATACAATGATGTGTCTCTCAACATGCTAAGTTAAGAAGAATACTGTTTCAGAAACCTGCCATTGACAGGTCCTCCTTGACACGGTTTTCCATCCATCTCTTGGAGTAACTTAGGTGTTGTTTTCATTATATGCTGCAATATTATAAAGTCCTTTCAAGATATTTTAAAATTTTTCATGTTTCCCTTTATCTTCTACCTTGGTCTCCCACATCAAAATCATATCTTCAACTTTGAAATTATCCTCCTTTGTTTTCCTGTCAAATGTCTTTTTGACTATGTTTTGTGATTGTTGATAATTAGTGTATACCTCTTCTCTCTTTTCTTGAAACACAATGAGATGATTTATCCTTCTTTGGATTGCATTTGGCTATTCCTATGATCCATGCAATAATTGCATCATCGGAACTCCAATGGAACTAGGAAATATTGTTTCAGTTCCATATACCATCTCATAAGGGGAGGCTCCTATAGATCTCTTGGTACAACTTCTATCAACCCATAAGGAAAATTTCAGCTTCAAATGCCATGACCTTTTGTTTTCCTGCAAAACCTTCTCGATAATTCAGACTATGCTCTCATTTGATGACTCATCCAAACCATTACCTTGAGGATAATAGTTTGTGGAGTGACCAAGGGTAATCTTGTACTGATTGCATAAACTACTCAAATTTTTACACTTTAAATCTTGAGCATTGTTAGTGATAATTTTCATGGGACAACCAAGCCTTGATAAAATATTATTTTCTAGAAAATGTATGATGACTGAGTCTGTAGCTTGTCTTGTAGGGACTGCTTCAATCCACTTTGTGAAATGACTAATGGTTGTTAAGATCCATTGATGTTGACCTAAATATGCAAGATGTATCTCACCAATAAAATCCAATCCCCGTTGCTAGAAAGGGGATTTCGTAGGTATTGGAAGCGACTTCTTTTTTACATAAAAAAATTGACACTCATGTAGGCAACAATCGTTTTCTAGACATCCTTGAACATTGAAGGAAAATAGAAGCCTGCTCTAAGTATCTTGTTTACTGTCACCTTCCAATAATGATGACCTCCATAATCAACCTTATGAAATTCATCAATCACATTTTTAGCTTCATCTTCTAGCAAGAAATTAAGGAGTATCCCACCAGTATCCCTCCAATAGAAATTCTTATTCAAACTGCAGTACCTTAAAGCTTTTAGCTTGAAAAATATGGATTTGGATTTGGTCACTTCATGAGGAGCCCTTTGATGCTGCAAAAAAAAATTACATCTTTATACCAATCCGACATAATGAATATTTCTTCTATAGGGATCAATTCTTCTTCTTCAACCACCTCTAAAATTTCTGCAATAAAATTCACACATAAACAATCAAAATTTGATTGTGTCATCAACATTTCTAGCCCTTATCCTTTCTCCAAATTTGTAGGCCTAATCTCCAAATCATACACCAACAAAGTGGCAATCCACTTACCCCTCTTTCCATCCGGATCAGCTTGAGTCAATGCTTCTTTTATCACAGCATTAGGAACAAAAGCCACAATGTGAGAATGAACAATATAGCTCTAAAATCTTTGAGTGCCTTCACTAGAGCATAGTCTTGCTTCTCCATAATGTTGTACTTTAGTTTAGAATTTTCAAGTGTCCTACCAAAAAAATTAATTGGTTATTCATTACCTTGCTGCTTCCTCTGCAATAAAGATCCTGCAATTGTATGTTAAGATTAAAACGTAAAAACCATAAATTCCTTAGAAAAAATAGGATTTATGAGCATCGGTGCTTGGGTGAGGGCCTTCTTCATCTCTTAAAATGAATTCTTCTCCTCTAATGTTGATTTAATACCAGAATCTTTTCTAAGCATCTTGGTGATATTCTTAACAATTTCTGTAAAAATAGGAATAAACCTTCTAACAAAATTCACCTTGCATAAAAAGGATTGAATTTCTTTTCTATTTATAGGAAAATCTATCTTATGAATGGAAAAAACCCTACTTGGATCAATATTTATTCCCTTTTTTGATATTATATGACCCAATAATTTTCTAGTTTTGAAAGAAAATACACTTTTGTTAGGATTAAGAGAAATACCAAATTTTCTTCATTTTTTGAAAAAAATTTCCAAGTGCTTGAGATGCTCTTCTTCCTTCTTCGAGAAAAAAATGATTTCATCTAAATAAACAACCACGGATCTATCCTTTTCTTCTACAAATGCAATTTCCATCTCCCTTAGAAAAGTGGCTCCTGCATTCATGAGTCCAAAGGACATCTTGGCATACATAAATGTTCCCCATGGTGTAGTGAAGGTTTTCTTCTCTTGGTCATCTGGATGTACTAGTATCTGGTTATAGCCTGAGAAGCCATCTAACATCGACATCCTTTGGGATCCAACAATTTTTTGCAGTATGGTTTCCATCTTGGGAAGAGGATAGTTATCTTTAAGAGATGCCTTGTTCATATTTCTGAAATCAATGCATATCCTAATCTCCCCACTTTACTTCCTCAAAAGTACCAAGTTAGCAAGCCACTTATAAAATCTCAATGCAACAATTATTTTTGCTTCAAACAACTTCTTAATTTCTTTTTCAATAAATGGCATAAGTAATGGATTAATCCTCCTCAACTTTTGTTTAAAGGGTTTTTCATTTTCTTTGATGGGTATTGTATGATGAATGATGCTAGGATCATACCTCTTCAAATATTCATAACTCCATGCAAAAACATCAATGTAAATTTTCATCAAATCAACATACCTTTTTTTTTACTTCTGAAGAAAGAAGCTTGGAAAACTTGATCAACTTGGGATTTTCTACAATACCAAGGTTACAACTTTCAACTTCTTCATCGTCACATTTCATCTTAGGAATATTAACCACATCATTATTATCAAAATTATTTTCAAGAGGGATCAAACCTTTAGGAATACAATTATTCTTAATTTGTATGACCTCAGAATTAGCTATGGTTTCAGAAAACCTATTTTGCTGGTCAACTTGGATGTTTTCAAATTCCTCTTTGAATTCAAGAAAATTTCTGACTTGTTGATCATTGTCAAATACTTGAAAATTGGTTATATTATCAAGAATGGCTATCCTATGTCTAGTTAAAATTCATACCTATTTCTAGGATGGATGGGGATTGTAAACAAACTAGGCCAAGGAATCAACCACATAATTTTGATCTCTAGATTTGATGGTGAAATTATGCTATTCGAAATTTTCAAGCATTTCAAGGATCAGATTTATATATGCCCTCAATATGACATATTTAGTTTGATAACTGCCTTTCACTTTATTGATAATCAATTTAGAATCACCACAAATTGAAATCCTTTTGGCACCTAAATTTTTAAAAACTTCTAGACCCAAAAATAGTGCCTCATATTCTGCCATGTTATTTTTACAATCAAAATTCAATTTTTAAGAGAAAAACTTACTCTCATCCCATGGAATGATAATCCACATACCTATACCATATCCCTCTCTTCCAACAGTGCCATCAAAATTCATATGCAACCAAACATCCTTGTCAACCTCTTCAACTTGCTAAATTTCTACTTGCTCACTTTTTTTGAATTTATGATTTTCTACCTCATTAGTGATTTCATTGAAGAGGATGGAAGATCCCAACTCAATTTCCACTACATAGACTGGAAATATCTGGGGTTTATCTTTACTAATAAACATTTATTCCATCCTATACTCTCTATATAGCTTCCTTTTCTTGCCAAAAACAGGGATAGTGGCATAAGCCATGTCATTTGGATAGTTCCCTTGATTTTGGCAGCCTAATATCTAGATAATAACATGCCAAAATTTTGAGGGATATCAGCCAAAACTATGTCCATTAATATTTTCTTAGGAGGACCTTGAGTTAAACCAAAAACCACATCCTTGAGAAGACTGATACATTGAAGTCTTATGGAATCAAAGAAAAATAAGTCTTTTTAAGGTATGGTTATGTCTAAAACCATTCTCTCCATGATGACCTCAGGAATTAAGTTATGATATGCCCCTCACTCTAGCATAGCATTATGTAAATTCATGTCATGAATGTTTAGGCTCACATAGAAAGGTGGAACTTCTTCATTTTGCTCATCTTCCACTCTTGGCTCTAAGAATATCAGAGGGTCCAGGTTGAGTATTAAGAACTTTTACAATTTGGGTTGTGTATTCAGTAACTTTTATGATCTCACCAAAAGGGAAAACACTTTTGATCTTTGAAATTTCATTGTCTAAATTGAAATCAGGCTGTGTTTTTTTAATTTCTTTGCAATTAAAGGTATATTTCTTTTGTTCAGAAGCCTTCGAAGCATATTTATTAGGCTGATTTTTATTGGCCACTCTAGGAACATTTATATTCATAAGGTTTTATTGTTTTTTCATTTCAGAAATGGCATGCTGATATCCTTTCAAATAATAAGATTTTTTTTCATGTTCATGATTTCCTATGTCATGGCTAGATTCATCATGCTCTTATTTTGTTAAGAACATCCCTGCTACATATTCATCCAAATAATGAATTACATCCTCTTGAATTTTAGGTTGTGTTTCTTCTTCATCCACCAAGTTTTTCTCGAAAGGAGGCCTAACTTGTTGGTCAGGATGATTTCTATTATCTCTTGGCCTTTGCTGATTTTGAGATCTTATAAAGTGAGGATTTCTAATTTGTGTTTCTTGTTGTGCAGCAGGAGGGGGATTGTTTCCAATATCAATCCTATCGATAAGCTTCTCCATAGTTTTCATTTTGGTGTTAAAATTCACATCATAGGATGTAGAGGGTTGTTCTTCTTCTTCCAATATTTCTTTTCCCATTTTGGATCTCTTTGTTGCAGCCATATTAACCTCAAATTTCATAGCATCATTTTACATATCATTCAAACTAATAGACTCTTTCTCCCTTAGTAGAATGAAAAAATCAATATTAAAGGCTTCAGCATATTGTAATTAAGTATCCCATGGAGGAGGTTTGATATGAGTAGGAATAGAATTGTAAATTTTATTGAATCTCTTGGAAAAATATTTGGTTGACTCATTGTTAGCTTTCTTCAAGTTATTATATCTAGTCAAGAATTGGACAGGGTTTAATTTACTTCCCCATTTTCTCAAAAAAAGAATCCTCCAATTCACCCCAATTTTGTAGACTTCCCGAGGTTAAATATTTAAACCACTTTCTCACTTCACCAATAAAACTTCCCACAAACAACCTCATTTTGACATCTTCATCATCTACATATTATAAGTATATGGAATCACTAAATTGGTAAACATGCGACTTTACAGTGATTCCCTCTTTGCCTCAAAAATTATTTATCCTAGTGGAGTATCCTTGTGGGAGATCAAGGAGTAGGGAAGGAAGAGAAAGAGGATAATAGCTAGAAGGGCCTATAGGAGGAGGAGGAGGAGGAAGTCCAACCATACTCACGGTGAAAGTGTCATTTGAAATGCAGGAGAGGAAGTAGTTTTCTGTCGAGAAAAAGAAGTATTGAAAGAGGATGTGATATTAGAATATTGAGTAGAAGGAATTTGTAGCTTAGAGACAAAAGAGCTCCACTCAGGTAAAGGGACACCAACCCTCCTTCTCAACAAGAAGTCAAAAGGATAAAGTTCCTTCAGTTTTTGAAATGACTCTTTTTCTAATGATAATTTTGATGTGACAGTTTACCAAAACACCTCTTTAACTTTTTTTGACACAAGATATGTAGTATCAATTCCTAACCTTTGTAGATATAATACAATTTCAGTCAATTCATTCTCTAAGTTAGATCTAAAAATAATTTCTTCTATCTTTTCATCAAACTTTCTGTCTTCAAAACTTTGAACAACCTCATAAGGTAAAGATGAAACTCTTGTAAGATATGGATTACCTAATTTTGATGAGCTACCAATACCTCTCAGTATTTTTTCTGGATTATTAACTATCTCTGGTGGATCAGGGTCTGGATTACTCCTCATGTGAATCTTCTTAGAAGCCACCTTTAAGATAAGGATCTCAGTGGGGTCACCAAGGTAGAAGTACGACCTTAAATATTTTTGATCTCCTGCTACGTTCAAGAGCTCAGATACTTTGATTGGAAAACATTTCCCAGGATCATATAGCTTCGGCTCTCGGTAAACGCACCAATATATTTTCACTAGGTTGGAACCAATTGGGATGTTCAATTTTCAACCTAGTGAAACTATTTTAACCACTTTGTACTAGAAGTTAGCCCTTCCAATTAGAGAGGGTTCTCTCAAAGAAAACAAATGAATACTCAAGGTAAGATATTTATTGTAGATGTCTAAATATTTCTATGTTTTAAGTGATTTTTCAAGTGTAAGATTGTATGGATGCTACCATTGGGCATGGATTCAGCTATGGGACTTCAATTAAAAGAAAATGTAATCAATGGAAGCTGAGGCAATTAAGATTAAAAGATAACATTTTATAACAAAAACATAATAGATGATGGAAATTGGATCATGAAATTATGAATTTCAGGTAATCATGATACTATGAAGCTGATGATAATATGAAAAGTGGAAAGACACAAATACATAAGCTCAAAAGAATTCTTAAGTCTGGAAAACAACTGTTGCAACTGTATATTAGCTTTGTAGAAAAAAATTACATAATATCCTTCTCGTTACATTCATCAACCCTTTCAAACTCAAAAAAACCCTCATATGTAGAGTGATATCTCTTTTACAATGTTTTCCCACATGGGATAGACTTCAATACTAACCTAGAGACCTAACTCAAATAGGATTACATCATATTGAGGATTAATAGGGTTTCCATTTTAATGGAGTTTGTAATAAAAAAGGATTCTATGATCATTAATAACTTCAATAAAACCTCTAATAAAAGTGGCACAATTATATTCATGATCTTATTTGATGATTCAACCACCTCTTCACTGCGTTGATTACCGGAAAAGATCAAAAACACATAACGTTGGAAGAAAATCCAAGTACATGACCTTTCGTAGCGCACTTTCGTAACAACCTCCAAAATTCACTTTCTGCACAATTTTTTACCTTTATGACTACATGAGGATCTTCCTTGGGACTAATGAAGTAAAAACATGCTCTAAGTCACCCTTGTTCTGAGATGTGTTTCAAAATTTTACCCTCAAAGCAACCCACATCACTTTCGTAGCAAAATCTCGTCTTTAAGCATGGGACTTGCTACGAAAGTACCTAGTTTACTAATATTTTGCTCCTTCTTCCTTTTTTTACCTCAAAAACATTACTAAAGCATGTACATGCCTGGTATGATAGTATAAGACAAAATATTATCCATAATTTTTTTTCCTTACCTTGTTTCATAGAGTAACATCATCATCTTGCACGATCATCTTAAGATCATTTTTCTTCAATTCTTCTAGTACCATCTCCATTTGTGATTCCAAATCTTTGACTTGATCTTGTAGCTTCCCTGTTTCTACATGTAGCCACCTATTCCTCCTGAAAATATGTTGCATCATCGTATTTAGAGGAAGTCCCCTATTTAGCATCTTCCCTGACTTATCTTCCATTTCGTTGTAAAAATCTAGTTGCTTTCTCACTTACCTTTTGAAATCTTCCACCTTCTACCTTTTTTTTTAAAATCTACCAACTCCAACTTAGTTTCTAGAACCTCTTCTCTATATTCCCTCAGTTGATCTTGTAAGAGCTCCATATTAGTATTTTATTGAACCTGCTCTTTACCCTTTCTTACCTTGATTAACTTTCCCTCTACTAGATATAATTATGCTATTTCCTCCACTAATGGAAACTTCTCCTTTTCTAGTTTCTTAGGAATATTCTCTGGCATTTTTCCCTTAAAGTGTCATTACCTAGTGAATGGCTTCCTAGATTTAAAGATAAACCATGAATCTTCATGCGAAAAGTCAAATTTCTTGGCCTTAAGGTCCTTACTTTTAGTCGCTTCTCCCTTGATTTCAACAGGCTTTATAACATGATTCTCTTCAATGTGAATTTCCTCTAGGATGTCTCCTAACTTGCCTCTTCCCTCAGTTTGACTTCTAGTAAGCCTCCTGTGCGTGCTTTTGTATGTTTTTACCTGAATAATGTCAGAATTCGGTTTTGGCACTATAGTCTCCTGCACTTGTTCAAACTCCAACTCCATAGGGTTTTCCATATGTTGTATCTCTACCCCATGATCAACTACAGGTTTAGCTCCAGACTCCTTGTTTTTCCTTGGTGTATTGGACTTGGATTTTGGTGTGTTCTTAGGAATGAGAACATCAACTTCATATCCACTCATAAACAAGAATGTATACAAGTCTCTTTTTAGTTTATTCAATTCTTCCGCTACCAGTAATTCGATCAAAGCATGATGAAAGATAGAGGTATCACTAGTTTCAGGTTTTTTCTGAACCTTATCTGCCATTTTTCCCAAGCTCTTAAACAAATAAAAAGGTAGATCCAGTGGTTTCTTTCTTGTGAAGTTTATCAGTATTTTGAAGTGGTACTGATAAATCAGATGGAATCACAGGTGAAATATTTATAAATCACCATTAAGAACTTGGAAATTTTTTCCTTAAGACATGTTCTGATGATTCCTCAACTCATATCCATGGCTCTATGCTCCTCTTTCAAAAATTAATCACATTTATGCAACTTGAATCTCATTACCTTAAACCATGACTCTCCTGATCTTGGGATCTATGTAGCTTGTGAAATTGTGTTAGGAGACACAAGAAAGTTTAGTATGCCTAATTTCGACCTTGTACCTATAAAATTGATGGCAACATCCTTCGAAACCTGTGCATGGTATACCTGTAAATTCGAGAAAAATAGAAGGCATCCCACACTAGAAAATGCTTGTGCGAAGGTGGGGTATTCCTTGAGCAGCCTCATACCCATGGGCTCATATCTAACAACAACTCCAACTTTATGCAATTTATTTTTTGATGCCATGTATCCAAAATTTGTTGATCAAATCCTTCCTTGACACCTGCAAAATATTTTTTATACAACACATAAAATATTTTACACAAGTAAAAATGATCCTGAGAAAAATGTTAGAGAGAATCTAGAACTCCATACTACTAGCAAGGAAATTGAACCAACTTTCAAGGATGAGGATAAAGCAATTTTTTTTAACTAGGAAATTGGAATGAATAGGTGGGAAAGGGAAATGATGACCAAGCATGTGTATACATGTGATGACATATAACTGAATGGATAAATGATGAGGAAATATTCTCTTTCAAACAAATAATTAGACCCTTTATGACAATCCAAAACCTTTTCCCCACCGTTGGTAAATAAAAGAAATTTCATACAGAATCTTGTGGTCAACAGGGTAAATTTGCTACAGAAGTGTCAGGAACTTCTGTAGCAAACCCTAACCTTTTCACACTGATTTTGATGTGGAAGTTGGAAAAAGTGCCAAAGTTACTAAAATGACCAGATTAACTCATGCATGAGATATGTTTGGATTTTTATTTGACACTAACACCTATCACATTAATGATGACCATCAAGACCCCCCACATATGTGCAATTTTTTGAAAATTATGAATTCAAAAAACCTTATTCAACCCTAAGTGACTCAACCTAATTAACTTAAGACCAACCTAATAGTTATCATGGATAACACTATGAATGGTTAGATTTTCCAATTGAATTGAGTAATTTTTCAATTACGATTATCTAGTTGTGTGCATTTCCAGAGTTACTTCATAACAAAGTGAATTTCGATTTCCATACTTTACTATTAGCAGTTATAAAGTATTGAGGTAATTATTAAGTAAGAGTAGATTCCTTTTGTCAGATATCTTGAAGTTTTTCATCATAGTATTAATGATTGGTTTGGTAGGATTTAATACTTGTTTCTAAATTAGTAATGTAGTTCCATAATTTCTTCCGAATGATTCATTTTGGTTTGCATATTGAATTTTGTATTTTTGAAACTATTTCTTCATAGCTTTTCCTTTGTATTAGTCTTACATATACTCCTATAATTTAAAGAAGTATCCCTACATAGACTGTGCCAACAGCCTTGTAACAAAAATATGAACTCCAGGTTGACATATTAATTAATAGAGGATTGAGTTGATTCATTAGGAACATCTTAACACCCAAAATTTTGGTGTTGCTGCTAGGGAGGTTTTCAAAAGAGTGATAGGTTGTATCTATAAAGCGTTGGGTATTGAAGACAGAAGGTAAGAACCTATGCACACACCAAGAAAAGAGCTTGTGTCGGTGCCCACCTTTGGCTGATACACTTGAAATTATGTAGGTGTCTATGACTAAGAAGAAGAATAAAAAACAATTAGTAATAGAAAAAAAACCTCTATAAAAAACCACAAAAACCAAATTCCTGGTGAACCTTGGGAGATTGACCTTCAATTATGAAATCATTCAAAAATATGAGCCTCAAGTGTTAGTAGATCCCCGAACAACATCTGGGAAGGGCTCTACCATTGTCTCTCAAGCAACTAACTCATCAACTGTAGCTCACGATGAGATTCACATCCATCAATAATTCTAGTCCTTCTAATTTTAATGAGGGGAATTATTTTAACTTAAAATAATGGGAGGGAGAAAAGAGTGGAATAGAATTACGGTATGTTGAGACAGATCCAAAAGTTTATTGACTTGAACTCCTTGTGATTACTGTTAAAGTAAAAGCATCTGAAATTCCTTATCTAACCATTGTAGTGAAACCATCTCGAGATTTGAATACCAATCAAAATCCCCCTGATCAAATAATACTTCCTTACCATGAAATTCCTAAAAATTATTGCCAAATTTTTTATCAAATGGAAAATTTGGTGGCTCAAAACTAGACCTCGACCTTAGAATATCCTATAGTCGACCCATTGGCTAATGCTCCGATGAAATCCATCCCATTCCAAAGTATTCCAACTTTTCATTGGATGAATTCAAAGGATCCTAATGAATTATTATTTGAATTTGATGTTATTTGTAGAGGGTATGATTACACCACTGATCCCCAGAAACTGAAATTGTTTCCTTCTACCTTGAAGGGAGCAGTTATATGGTGGTTTATGGGGTTAGGAGTAGGTATTATAGATTCTTGGGATGTGATGAAAAATGATTTTCTTACCAAATATAAGGATTAATGTCGATCTAGAGACTTAAAAGATGAAATATTTAAAATAATTGCAAAGAAAAATCAAATCTTAGAGGAATACATTGAGAGATTTTAGTGCAACCTATAGAGATCACCTTATGCTAGTTTACTGAAGGAAAGATGATGGATAGAAACACTCAATCTAATAGGGAAATGTGATATTTCTCAAGGATAATATGATAATATTATTAAACTATATATCAGGTTATCACAAGGAAGTACATGAACCAGATTTAGACTTTTGGATTTTCCCACTTGAACCAACAAAGTCTCGGGTGAAGGTGTAACTCTTGCATAAATTAGTAATCTTTTAGAAGATTTTAAGACTAATATTTTGGGCACATTAACTACACACTAGAAGTTTTGTAGGCTAGACAGAAATAAGCTAAGGCAGAGCTTGCTTCAACCATATTATATCCACGTTGCAGAAAGAAACACAGCCAATGGGAATGCCCACTCGATATGGTTCATACATTCTCTATTTTCACCAAAGATAATTCGATAGGCTAATTTCCACAACTCCCAGAGCTGAAGGTTGTGTTCAAAGAAGCTGAGGAAGATCCAGAACCAACATACCCTATGGAACAGTGACAAAAATGGTAGATCCGTCCTTCAGGTATGATGAAAGATCCATCTCTATTTTATTTAGGACAGAATATCCAAAAGCAAATTCATGGATCTGCATGGTGGGACAACCCTTTTTTAACTCCACTGGGAAATCCCAACCTTATACTGCACCGACTTGGCTGAATCGACACTTTTCTAGCCCTATATGGCCTAATTCACAATATTCATCTTGATCATGGTAGAACTTAGCCAATAACCCCTATCTTTCACAATGGATTAATCCACCTACGTAAAAATCAATGTGACCCCAAAACTAGAAGCATCTAGCAAGACCAATAAATCTGCATGTCGGGACCATTTTGCAGTCCGAACCATCGTTACAAGCTCCATTTCATCTAGCATCGAACCCCCAACCCCCAATACGATCACAATTTCTAGCTCAAGAAAATCCAAATGAAAATAACAAACTGATCCAATATGTACAAATTGTTGAAAACCCAAACTCTAAAGAAAAACCACTTGAATGTAATGAATTACGGATGATATATGGGTGAGATGTGTTCCCTTAAGAAGACAGAGCTAACCAAAAACTATAAGATAGTGAAACTCACCTAGAGGAGAAACCTATAGCAAAACCTCCAATTGTAATTATTTCTGAACCTATCGATGCCACAACCAACTGGCAGCATTTTCATAAGATTACAACAGTTGCTCCTCCATTCCCTGAAATACTCACAGTAACTAAACTGAATATTTATCCCGATTTTGATCTTATAGGGAAATTAAATAACTTGTGCTTAAAAATTTCTCTCCTTCAGGATATACGCAACGTTCCAATCTATGCTAAAACAATCATAGAATTATGTGGTAGAAATCCTGGAAGGAAATCCAAAGACCCATCAAAATTTCATGTCATAGGAACATTATCTGATCTCATTTTAGGAAAACAGGTACATTTCAAGTATGATGACCCAGGAAACCCAATAGTAACCATCAAAATTCAGGGTATCACCTTTCCAAATACTTTGGTCAATTTAGGAGGAGCCATCAATATTCTGCCTCATGACATCTGTAGTATTTTTGGTATCACATCCTTGAAGCGAACTTCAACTTTATTGGAATTAGTTGACATATCTGTAGTCAAACCTAAAGGTACTCTTGAAGACATATTTATTGTCTCTATGAATTCATGGCAATACCCAATAGACTTTTTGGCTATCAATCCAAGAAATATATTGGATGAGAATCCTCTAATATTATGGAGGCCATGGTGGGAAACAACAGACGCATATATAGGCTTCCGAATAAGAAATATGAAAATTACTAAGGGAAACGCCATAAAAAAACTCATCCTATATCTGCCTGCCAAACACATATCGCTTATTGAAAACTATTGCACATGCCCACATGGATACAAAGAAGAAAACTTTCACTCCCCTCTTATGTTAGATGAATCCCTTGAACTTAAAAATCAGACAAAAGATGGCATAATTAATTTCTTCATTAACAGACCGTCAGCAATAGGGAACCCAACATGTCAAATGCTAAAGACTATACTTGATAATGAAAAACAGGAAGATCCATAAGAAATTCTGAATGGAAATCATATACCCATGAGTGCATTAATAATAGCATACCAATTGAAATTGAACCATGTAAAACCCTTAATATTAATGCCAATATGGATGACCAACAAGAGCAAAAAATAATCCAAATTCTTCGCAGATGTAAAAAAGATTTTGCTTGAGAATATTCCGATATGAAGGGCATTGACCCGCAATTATGTACACATCATATCTATTTAGAAATAAATTCCCACACTATTCGGAAGCCCTAGAGAATATTAAATCCTCATCTCAAGGATATAAAAAAATAGGAATTACAAAAAATATTGGATGTTAATTTTATATACCCCATTTTAGTCAACCAGTGGGTTTCTCGATTAGGTTTTGTCCCCAAGAAAAATGGGAAGTGGAGAATCTTTGTAGACTATAGAGAACTCAATAGGCCTACCTAGAAAGACCATTTCCCCCTTCCATTTATAGACCAAGTCCTTGACACTCTCACTAAGAAGAAGTTATTTTCCTTCCTAGATGGTTTCAACAGTTATAATAAAATCCAGATCACTCCTGAAGATCAAGATAAAACCACATTTACCTACCCATGGGGACCATTTACGTATATATTTTTACCTTTCAGTCTGTGTAATGCTCTAGCCATTTTTCATAGGGCGAAATTGAGCATTTTCTCTGATTTTATTAACAAAGGACTTGAATTATACATGGACAACTTTACCCCATATGGTGATAAATTTGATCATGCTTTAAAGAATTTGGAAAAACTTCTTGAAAGGTTCATTGCTACTAGACTATGCCTTAGCCACGAAAAATGGCATATGATGATGACCGAAGATGTAGTTTTAGGACATTATATTTATGTTGTAGGAATTCAAGTGTATCTGACAAAGATCAAGGTAATTCTTAAGTTACCCGCACCCTGTAAACCAACAAAGGTACACATTTTCCTTGGCTATGATGGATATTATTGCATATTTATAAAACATTTCTGAAAAAAAGTAGCATCATTATATTTCTTAACATGTAACGTTGAGCTTGAATGGACTGACAAATGTGATTTCCCTTTTTCATATCTTAAGAATTTGGTTTCAATAGCCCAGGTATTAAGAGGGATGAATTGGAATCTGCCTTTCCATATATCATCAGACGCATCAGACATAGCAGTAGGCATTGTCCTTGGACAACAAGAAGATAAGAAACCATATGCCATTTACTATCTAAAAAAAATCTTTCACCGACCAAACTAAATTACACAGTGATAGAGAAGGAATTTTTAGCTATTATATATGCTATCAATTAATTTTGACATTATATAATAGGATATCCATTTTTTCTATCCACTTATCATTCTACTATTAAATATTTAGCTAAAAAACCTATTACTAATGGTCGGGTGACTCGATGGTTGTTGTTATCGCAGGAGTTTGATATTACCATCAAGGATTTCCCAAGAAAGGAAAACCTAGTTGCAAATTTCTTTTCTCGAGTGCCTAAAATAATTGATCCATCACCAGTGGATGATAAATTCTTTGACGAACGCTTGTTTTCCGTAATAGTAAAGGCACCTTGGTATGTTGATGTGGCGAATTACATCACAACAAGAAAACTTCCATCACATTTTTAACTACGAGAAAGGAAATTTATTGTTCAATGCAACGCTTAATTTTCCTATACATGAGGATATCTCCTCCATATGGGCTCTTTTTTTCAAATTTGTACGTACATCAGAGAAAATGAGACCTATGATATTTTGAAAGCCTGCCATGATGAGCCCTATGGTGGGAATGTTTCTAATTGTAGGACTAGACATAAGGTACTACATATGGGCTATTACTGGCCCATGATATTTAAGGACGCTAAAAAATAGATCCATAGATGTGATAGTTGCCAAAGAATAGGTCGTCCTGGCCAAGCAGACGAAATTCGCCTACAACCACAACTAGAAATATAACCTTTTGAGAGATGGGAATTAGACTTCGTGGGTTGATCCAGGTGGATATTGGTATCCACCCACCTATTCCACCTAGGGTCCCACCATTTCTTCTTTCATTTTTTCAGTTTCCTGAATTATATCATGGTTTACTATTTTTAGCATTTTTTTAGGTCCAGAACATCTAGAGCCATTTAGAGGCCCTAAATGACATTTTTTGGCATCAAATCTATGAATTATACAAGTTTTTTCTAGACTTGATATTCGTTATCATCAATTGTATTCCTCAGATATATATTTCTAATGATGTATCATGTGTGTCAAACAGAGATAGTATGCCAAAGTTACGACCCCGGGAAATTGATGTATGAATTTACCGCAACATGGCCCATATTCTTGCGTTTCATCTCATAGGGTTGGGTTTTTGGATGTTTAGGGTTTTACATTGTTTCTAAATAATATATAGGCCTTTGATCCTCATTGTAACATAGATTTTAGAGTCCTGTAGCCACCACATCTCTTCTTAGAGAGAAGCTACCAGCGCCCTAGCTAGTTTATTTCCATTCTATTTGTACACAAATTTAATTTCTTTGATATTAATGAAATGAAGTGTTATTTCCATTGCATTTTTGTATTTATGGTTATATGTGTAATCTGTTGAATTCCTGCATAAATCCAGATCATTGGTATGAGAGTGGTCTGCTATTTCTCGATACTTATTTGAATGTCCCCAACGAGGTCGGTGTATAAGGAGTTAGGGCTTGATATGGTTGAACCTTTGCAAGATAAGCCTCTCAAACCTCGATGACCTCTCATGGGGGACAAAAGGAAATATGAGGGAGTAGGATATCCTATCAAAATATTGCTCGAGGAGGCCCCCGAAAAACAAAGGAACACGATGATGGATAACTTTACCCACATCCTTCAACGACTGCCCACGGTGGCGCATTTGCATGCAGCAGCCACTTTGGAGGTGCAACTGCTTTTAAGGTACAAGTAAACTTTGACATTCCAATATTTGAGGGCCAAATAGATGCAGATGAGGACAGGTACATACAATGGACTACGTTCCGGCAACAATGGAATCAAGATGTGCATGAGCTGACGAATATGTTCCATACCCAGCGCACAAAGTTGGGTATCAAATATTCATAGAAACATTTGGTGTTGAAGTACCGCAGTTGTCTTCATATATAGATTCAGGAGGAAATGGAGTTCCTCACATCTCCTTGCTTGCTACGACATACCGGTACACTGCCAAGACTGAGCAGAAATTCAAACAGAAGAAGCAAGACATTGGATCTATGAATCAAACACAAGGGAAAGGTGCCCCCAAACCACAGAAGAAATGAAAAAACCAAGGCATGACGTCCCAAGATAACCTACTAAATCTGCAAGCAAAGAAAAACACCACAAAGCCGAATAAGGACACAGGAAAGTGGTGTGTGTTCCATAAGAGCTCCACTCACAACACAAGTGAGTGTCGGGCCAAGCAGTCACTAGTGGCCGAGATGAGGGCTTCTGAATCAAATTCATGCTCCGATTGTGAATCAGAAACTAACAAGGGGAATGACAAAGGGAAGTATATTATTGATGCAGAGCCCAACGCCACCGTTTCCACTGTACATATCCAAAAGGAGGAACCAGAAGATCTAGAGGAGGAGGAGCCTCTCTTCCACTCCCATATGTGGGTAAAGGGTTCCTCGCTACAATTCATTGTCGATAGTGGGAGCTAAAAGAACCTCATTTCAGCAGAGGTCATGAAACGTTTGGGTTTGTCGAACACAGCACACCTACATCCATGCACCATTGGGTGGCTTAACCAAGGGCGGGATCTCTACTTCAGCTAGTAGTGACCCTTTCCCTATAGCATCAAGCCCTCATGGATGAGGTATTATGTGACATTGATCCTCTTGATGTTTTTGATGTATTATTAGGCCAACCATAATTTTGGAAGCAACATGATGTTTATGAGTCTCGGCCTTGCGTTGTTATTGTTACTTTGGGAAATATGTTGTACAGGATGCCAGAGTTACCACCGCTTGTGGCTATCTCTTTGGTTACTACAAAACAATGCAGTAAGCTCATTTCAAAAACTAAGAATTTATTTTCCCTATGATCCGCCCCCAGGGCAAGAAGAATATTTTTTCCACGACCTCCAAATAGGACTCCTCTGCCAGAAAACAACAAATGGAAAAGGTCATGGGGGAGTACAGCGACATCTTCACCTCACCTGGCATAGGGGTGCCTCTGCACTGTCAGGTCAAGCACCCTATCTATCTCACCCCAGGTGCACCACCACCCAATGGACCAATCTATCGGTGCTCTATTCTATATAATGATTAAATCAAGAGGTAGATTCAAGAGTTGTTGCATAAAGGTCACATCTGGCTGAGTTCATCACCCTGTGGGAGCCCAATCGTGTTGGTGCAAAAGAAGGATGGGACCTGGAGACTATGTATTGACTATCGAGCACTAAACAAGATCGTTGTCTAGAATAGGTACCTAATCCCATGGATTGATGACCTTCTATATCAACTCAAAGGGGAAAAATACTTTAGCAACATCGACTTGAAGTTCAGGTATCACCAGCTACCAATCTAACCCTCCGATGTGTTGAAGACTTCCTTCAAATCCAAGGAGGGGCTTTTCAAATGGTTGGTCATGCCTTTCGAGTTGATGAATGCTCGTGCAACCTTCATGAGGCTGATGAAAAACATCTTGCAGCCATTCACTAACTCATTTGTAGTAGTGTACCTGGATGACGTCCTGATCTTTAGCCAGACTTTGGAAGTGCACCTCCACCACATCCGACAAGTCCTCCAAACACTATGGCCACACAAGTTGTGTGCCAATTTGGAGAAGTGCACTTTTGGCATGACCCAATTTCAGTATCTGGTATACATTATTGATGTACGGGGGGTTCATGTTGATCCAACCAAGATCCAAGTAATTCGGGATTGGTCGGCCCCAACCACTCTAACAGAGCTTCACATATTTTTGGGTCTTGCTAATTTTTAATGTAGGTTTATGTTGGGTTTCTCTCATATCACTTGGCCCTTGAGTGAATTCACCAAGGGAGGAGCGAAAGAAAAATTATTTTGGTCAGAATATCATATATGGCGTTCGTAGAATTGAAACATTGCCTCTGCTCTGCCCCAATGCTTACATTACCAGACTTGCAACAACCATTTGAGATCGAGACAGATACCTCTGACTATGCTATTGGGGAAGTTCTTACTCAACAAGGGACTCCAGTGGCATATCGCAGTGAGACACTATCCGACACAGTACGAAAGTATCCCACTTATGAAAAATAAATGCATTCCATTATGCAAGTATGCCGCCAATCAAAGAATTACATTTAGGGAAGGAAACGGTCATCCACACAGACCGCTGACACCTGTAGTTCATACAAACACAAGGGAAGTTTCAGAATGATCTCCATCAGAAGTGGTCCACATATCTACAACAATTTCATTTGAACATCAAGTATAAGAAGGCCAACACTAATAATGTTGCAGACTTCCTCAGTGGACCACCAATCATGGTGCTAAGCGTCGTTATCAACTCAAATGGGCACACGACTTCTAATTGGCCACTTGTCTACAAGAGAGATCCAAAATTTGACCACACATACAAGACACTCTTGGATGGTACACAAGCTCCAAATGTTCACCTCCAGGATGCATTGCTATGTCACCTTGGACACCTTTTTGTTCCTTCAAGCGAGTGTGGCAAGATGATTTGGGAAGCACACTACAGTTGAGTCGTTGGGCATTTTGGGGTCAAGAAAACAGTGGCAGTAATGCTATTAGCAAAACCTTTGATAGGATTTTGGGAAGTACATTGGATCCTGCACTGCTTGCACCATTTCCAAACCGACCATCAAGAAGCAAGGCCTCTATACTCTGCTACCTATCCCTAGTAGACCTTGGGAATCCATCTCCATGGATTACATGTCGGACCTCCCTTCTACGAATCATGGAAATGACTATGTTTTCATAGTGGTCGACATATTCTCAAAGATGACCATTATGTCGGCCTGCAAGAAGAATATCATTGTAGAATCCATGACTAAAATCTCTTTTGAACGAGTGTGGGTGCGCTTTGGGATCCCACAGTCTATCATCTCAAATCGAGACAACATGTTCCTTAGCACATTTTGGTCCAACCTCTGGTCAATGATGAACACCAAGGTCACCAATTCCACAACTTTCCATCCCCAAACTGATGGTCAGATAGAGCTCGTCAATAGGATTATTGTACACATTCTGTGAATATAAAATTCAAAGCATCCACACACATGGGATGAGAACCTTACCTATGTACAACACATTTATAATCGGGCTCTCCACAACTGAACTAGTCACAACCCCTTTCAGGTGTGCCTGGGGTTCTAACCACTATGTCCCATTGACGTAACCATTACGTTTGTAGCTACTCAAGCCAATTCGGCTCATTTCAAGTCTGAATATGATAAAGGGAACAAATTCATTGAGCACATTTAGCACATCTTCCAGCAGGTTCGTGACATATTGGACAAAGCCAATGCTAAGTACAAGCAACGACATGATCAACATTAGGTGCCACACACCTTCTAGGTGGGTGACAAAGTGTGGCTACATTTGTAGAAGGAGCACCTCACTGGACCCCACCGCAAGCTTTGCCGGCTATGATATGGGTTGTACACCATCACCAAGGTTGTAGGGAACAATGTCTTCAAAATCAGTATTCCACCATTCCTTGTTCTACACCCAATATTCAATATGGACCACCTTTGGCCCTACTTCCCACCTCTACTAGACACCTCTGACATGGCATAACAACTCACACCAACAGAGTTAAACCCAGACTGCATGGAATAGGCCACCAAATATTGTATCATGGACATGCAAATCAAGGCCATTCGCTAGCAGAAGATCCAACTGTATCAGGTTGTCAAATCTGGCCAACTCCTGCACCAAGGCAAGCAGTTCACCAGGGACCAAGTTCAGCAAAATTTTCCTCATCTTATGGAGGAACTCAACGCAATGGGGACCATTGCTTCCTAAGGGGGGAGGAATGATCCAGGTGGATATTGGTGGCCACTCGCCTATTCCACTTGGGGCCCCACCATTGTTTCTTTCAGTTTTTTAGTTTCCTTAATTATAGCACAGTTTACTATTTTTAGCCATTTTTCGGGTCCTAAACTTCTGGAGTCGTTTTGAGGCCCTAAATGATGTTTTTTTGGCATCAAACCTCCGACAATTATGAGAATGTTCCAGACCTGATATTCACTGTCAATGGGTGTATTCATTGGATAGATCTTTCTAATGATGTATCATGTGCGTGAAACGGAGATAGTATGCCAAAGTGATGACCCCGAGAAATTAATGTACGAATTTACCCCAACAAGGCCCATATTCTAGTGTTTCATCTCCTAGGCTTAGGTTTTTGGATGTTTAGGGTTTTCCATTTTTTCTCAATAATATATAGGCCTTCGAGGCTCATTGTAACACAGATTTTAGAGGCCTATAGCCAGCACATCTCTTCTCATGGATAAGCTACCAATGCCCTAGCTAGTTTATTTCCATTCTATTTGTAAACAATTTTCAGTTCTTTGATATTAATGAAATGAAGTGTTATTTCCGCTGCATTTTTTTATTTATGGTTATATGTGTATTATATTATGTTCCTACATAAATCCAAATAATGGATCCTTTTAACCAACCATCAAACCAAAAATCATATATCATTGTTGACATAGACTATGTCACTAAGTGGGTGGAAGTAGTAGCCCTTCCAAAAGCCATAGAAGAAGTAGCTATCAAATTCTTATTTGAATTTTTCGTGCAATATGAATTACCAAGAGAGGTCATAACATATGGGGGATCATAATTTACTACTCATAATATTTTGGCCACCCTCTGGAATTATCACATTAAGCACATAATTAGTTCTTCATGTCACCCCGAGCAAAATGGACAAGTAGAGAGCACTAATAAAGTGCTGGGGGAAATTTTAACAAAGACAGTATATGCAAACCATTAGAATTGGGAAAATAAACTTCCAGAAGCCTTAAAAGGTTACTAGAGGACATGGTGCAATACTACATGCCACTCACCATACCAACTTGCTTTTGGAAAAGAACCTATTTTCCAATTGAGTTTGAAATAAATACTCTTAATACCGCACAAGAAGTTGGATTGGAATTCATAAAAGCCCAAAAGAAACAATTCCTGCTGCTGAATGAATTGGAAGAAGCGGGCCTATCAGGTTTACAACATAAAAACGTTATCTAATAGTAGAGGGCCAAGTGGCATGATCATCTCATTAAAAATAAGATTTTTTAGAAAGGTGACTGGGTGTTGTTGTACGATTCCAGATTTCAAGAGTTTCCAAGAAAACTTCAGATGAGATTGCTTGGACATTATGAAATTACCAAAGTTAATGATATTGGTACAACAACCATAGCTACCATTGATGAGTCTGGTACGTCTTTTTGGTCAATTGGACATGGGTTACATCTTTATCGCTCACAGCTCAAAAATGAGTATTTTTATCATGAGGTAAGTAATCATTCTAAATTTCAGGTTATAGCTGACGGGGGTTACTGTAGTTGATTGGGGAGGTAACCCGATGGCTAAATTGATCCATACTTATGGAGGAATGTGATAAAATATAGAAATACATATAGACGCAAATATGCAACAAAAATAAAACTTCATTTCATTAATATAAAATAACTGAGATATGCTTACAGACATCATGGAAATAAATTAGTTAGAGCTCTGGTAACTTATCTATGAGAATATATGTGGTGGCTACATGCCTCTGAATTGTGTTCCAATGAGGCTTAAGGAAATTTTTATTATTAAAAAACATATGAAAATCGTAAACAATGGGAACCTTAACCCTAAGAGATGAAATGCCAAGAGTTTGTGGACCCCGTTGGGGCTAGTTGGATAGCCAACTTCCTGAGGTCGTAACTTGGTCATATTATCCCCATTTGGTGCATTTTATATATCATCAGAAATATATCTCTAAGTACTACATGTTTTTCTGCATTCCTTTGCCTCTGACTACGGGACTACAGTGGACTTCAAAAAAATGTCATTTAGGGGGTAAAAATTGCTCTGGAAGTTCATGACCCAAAAAACTACTAAAAATAGTAAATGCTGCTATAAAATAGGAAACTGATGAAACCAGATGGAGGTATAGGTGGAATAGGTAAGTGGCCACCAATATCCACCTGGATTCCTCTCCCCTTAGGAATAAATGGTCCCCATTCCGTGCAGATCCTCCATGACGTGAGGAAAGTTTTGTTGAACCTAGTCCTTGGTGAACGACTTGCCCTGGTGAAGGAGTAAGCCTGCTTTCACAACTTGATATATTTGGATCCTTTACTAGTGGGATTTATTGATATTTGTGTCCATGATTTGATCGGTTGTGTCTTGTTCCATGCAGTTTGAGTTTAAATTTTTTGGTGTGAGTTGTTTTTCCATGTCGGATGTGTCCAATAGAGGTGGAAAGTAGGGTCAAAGGAGATCCACATTGAAAATTGGGTGCATACCAAGAAATGGTGGAATAACGAGCATGAAGGAAATGTCCCCTATAGCCTTGGTGATGGTGTGTGGCCCATATTAGAGTGGGTGAAGCTTGCGGTGGGGTACAATAAGGCGCTCCTTCTGCAAATGTAGTCACACTTTGTCACCCACCTGGACGTTGTGTGGCACCTGATACTGATCATGTCATTGCTTATACTTAGCATTGGCTTTGTCCAATATGTCAAGAACCTGTTGGAGGATATGCTGAATTTTCTTAATGAATTTATTTTCCTTGTCAACTTTAGATTGGACATGATCCGAGTTTTTCTGAGTAGTCGCAAATGGCATGGCTACGTCAATGTGACATAGTGGATGGAATCACAAGCACACCTGAAAGGGGTAGTGGTCAGTTGAGTTGTGGAGAGCCCAGTTATAATTTTTTTGTACATAGGGGAGGCTATCATCCCAGTTGTGTGGATGCTTTGAGTTTTACATACGCAGAATGTGTACGATCATCTTGTTGATGACCTCTGTCCCTCCATTAGTTTGGGGATGGAAATCTGTGAACTTGGTGAGTTGGGTGTTCGGCATCAACTAGAGGCTGGACCAAAATTTATTAAGGAACCTACTATCTTCATCTGAGATGAAAAACCGTGTGATCCCAAAGTGTACCCTCACTCATTCAAAGAAGATTTTACCAATGGCTTCTACTGTGATATTATTTTTGCAGACCCCCATAACTGGGCCATCTTCGAGAATATGCCGACGACCATGAAAACACAGTGGTTTCCATGATTAGTACAAGGAAGTCCTGGAATGTAATCCATGGAGATAGATTTCCAAGGTCGACTAGGGGTAGGCAATGGAGTATAGAAGCCTTTATTCTTGATGGTTGGTTTATAAATGGTGCAGGCAGTGCACGCTTTGATGTATACCGACATCATGTCGAAGGTTTGACGAGTAGAAATACTTATACATTATCACCATATTTTCTCGACCCTGAAATTCCCAGCGATCCGACTGCATTGTGCTTCCCAAATCATCTAGGCATGCTCACTTGAAGAAACACAAAGGTGTCCCAAGTGACATAGCAGTGAATTGTGGAGGTGAAAATATGGAACTTGCTTACCCACCAAGAGCTTCTTGTATGTGTGGCCAAATTCTTGATCACTTTTGTAGAGAAGCGTCCAATCAGAAGTCTTGTGCCGATAATATTTGAGGACAATATTTAGTGCCACAAACGGTGGCCGACTAAGGAAGTCTACAACATTATTGGTGTTGCCCTTCTTATACTTGATGTTCAAATAAAACTATTGCAGATATGTGGACCACTTCTAATGGTTATTGTTCTGCAACTTCCCTTGTGTCTATAGGAACTGAAGGGGCCAATGGTATGTATGGATGATTGTTTCCTTCCCCAAAATTTAATGCTTTCATTGCTGGCTAGCCTCAATAATGGAATACATATTTTTCATAAGTGGGATACTTCCAGAATGTGTCAGACAATGTCTCACTGTGATATGGCACCCGATGCCCTTGTTGAGTAAGAAATGCCCTAACTGTTAGAAAATTATATATCACAGAGCAATGCAACACATAAAATATGTAGAAAACACATAAAACCATAGAGACACAGATATACGTGGTTCACCCAGTTTGGGCTACATCCACCCAGAACAGCCAGTCCTTCCTTTATATTATCCAGCAAAATGAAGAGACACAAGCTACAGCAGATACATTGTAATATCCTCTATTCTCTCTCATAGTCTCCCTAACTGTTTCTCGGTTTGAAAATACACATCCAATACATAGTTGCAATACAATGCCCTCATACAAGTGAGGGTTTGCCTTTGATGCAGGAATTCTGCTAGAAAGCAGATCCTGCATATAAGAACATAACTGCTTCACTAAACTCTGAAATGCTCAAAATTTCTATAATAAAATCATGAAAAACATTCAGCTCAATTTTACATGAAGGCGAAAAAGAGCCATACAAATCAACTCCCTTAACTACATTAAAATTATGTGGCCAGATATTACATTGGGCGGCCTCTTGGCTCTTGGCCCTTTAAACCACTCCTCACTCACTCCACTCTTGACTATCTCAGCTCTTCAACTATTCAAGTGTATTTTCCTCACAAAAACCACTCATATTTATACATAAATAATGAATTTAATTCACTCCAAAAATCTCTCCACCTAATCCTCAACTAAATCTAATTTAAATACATTTTAGGTGTGGACTCAACAAAGTCCCATACATGGAATTCCTACTCCCTAATTTTTCTACCTAATTCTATTTTCTCTCATATCATTTTAATTAATAAAAGAATATTTACAAAATCCTCACTTTTATAATTTATCTCCTATTTTATTTAAAAATAATAAATTAATTAATAAAACAATTAAAATGTCACACCCCCCTTTATTACATAATTAAAAATGAAAATTGGCCTTGGTGCTCCTGCATCAGACTCCCAAGGTTGAAATTAATCATGATCGCCTGATCATGTGTTTGGATCTGTGTATGCCTGGATCCCATATCTTGTGCTGCAACTTCCCAGTTTTCGTTGCTTCTGTCTATTGTTCTTCTCCAGGTCTCCACACTTTATGCTGCATCTCTCCACTGACTATGATTTCACAATCTTCTGATGTCTTTCTTTTGCTGCTTTTTCTTTGTTTTACTGTTGCTGGCCTCTTCCAGGATACTTTCATCATCATCCGCCTCATCAGTTCAATTTCTTTGTCTAATAGATTTTCTCTAGCATCTGCAATAAAACTTGTACTCACTAAAAAATCGTTAGAATAAAAAACATAAGGCTTCAGTGCCCCTTCCGCTGCTGCTGGCAACATTTCAGTATGTTGCTCTAAAATTTCCTTGTCCATCAACACATTAGTATGCTGATTTAAATCCTCTGTGAGACTATCAATTAGTCCCTCGTCCACATCATCTGTTTGAAAAATGTTTCCATGTTCTGTGTCTTTCAGTAACTTTCCCTGAACATAGATCCTCTGCTTTTCCAACTCTCTTCTCTGAAGATCTAACTTCCGACATAACTGAACAATCTCAACTGGAGCAGAATTCGGAAATTTTACACAATTTTCCATACCTTCACTTGCTATTGACCAATCATCAGATGGTCCTTCTTCCCCCGCTTCAATATTCTGTCGAAAATTCCCATAAGACCCTTTTGTCTTCATTCCTTCCTAAGATCTTGCTATCTCAACATCATTTTGAACAAATTTCAGATTCAACTCTTCTTCTTTAACAAAATTCAAAGTTTGTTCAACACCCTGTGATATACCTGTCATCACACACAAATAATTAGTCTTAAAAACATAAGACCTTGTGATCTCACTAGATGCTTCAATCGACATCTCTCTTTGTTGTTTTGAATCCTTCATTTGATTTAGTTCTTCTATAGATTTCCCTTCTGTCTCATCACTATGTCCCTTCTCCCTCTGGAAATATTCTTGAATGTTTCTAGTTTCAACATCATTACATTGTAAAAAAATTTCAATAATCCCATTAAACAAATACACTTGTTAACCTCCTTAGAATTTTCCTCCAGCATTTCCATTTTGTTCCTGCTCCATAACAGCTTCGACTTGCTGTCTTATCCCAAACATGAAGTCATTTGCGATTTCTTCCTGTTGTAACCAATCACCACATTCCTTCTCTGAAAGGAATTCTCTACCAGACTTTACCTCAAGAATTTCATTCTCATTTGTGACAGTTCCATCAGATTGTTCACCGTCTTTCGCACATCCTGCAAACATACATAAACTGTGAGAAAAATTGCAAGGCTTCATGGCCTCACCTGCTTCTTTTACGAACACATCTTCAGATGCTTCTGAACTATCCCCATAGTTCATGAGATCTTCCTCACTGATCTCATCACCCAGAATTTCACCATGTTCCGGGCCACAAATGGAAACATCCATTTTTAACTCAGCCTCTCTGAGTTCTTCACAACTCAGCATCTGCTCAAGCTTCATCAGCTCTTCCATCAACTATATGTTTACCTGCTTTTCCCTCTTTGTGTGTAGCTTCTGCCACTTCAACTTCTTTCTCATGGTCCAACCATGTGTCTGGTTCCTCACATTTTCCTGCAACAACTCTTTTAACAATTCAAGGTGAATTGTTATCTCGGCCTTCTCCCGCTCATACTCTTCATCAGATCTCCGAAAATGACTATCAATAGTCAACTTCTCCTCCTTTTTGAACTGCATTTTTTCACATGTGGACATCATTTAAGCCACTTTCCTGCAATCCTTCACACTTTTCATTCATCAAAAATTAAACTTCTCCTCCTGCGCTTGGCTTCTCTTTGTCCTAGGACCAATCCCTGGCAACCTCTTGCTACAATTTGCTGCAAACAACACCTTAGCATGTATGTGTTACTTGATAGTAACCCAAAGGGCTGCAAATCCACATTCACACTCTCAGATGCATATAAAAATTCATTTCAAATTAATGCCCCAATAAAATTTGAAATCTGGCAAACCTGCCAAATCCACAAACACACACCCTCTTCAATTTTCCAAATAAGAATGTACCTCAATTTTCACAATCTGGGAAATCTCAATTTAGTATGCAGAAGCTTATTTTTATCATAATGGTTATAGAACCATATAACTCAAACCCATCTCATGAATTTAAATAAACTATTTGAATTTTAAATAATTCAAATATAAGTTCCCCTTTCCCTTATAAGACTTCGATCCACACATATCATTGCAATGGAATCTCAAAACCCATATTAACATATGTTCCATTCATGTGAATATTCAATCTTCAACTTTCCATTTGTAAACTTCATTCAAAGCCCAATACAATAATGAATCACAGCTTTATCATCAAACATTTATGTCCATGGCTTGCCATCACATTCCACAAATCAAAGGTTATAAAACATTTAAGAAACCAACAACCATTTGGTTTCCATATCATTCCAATGTTCAACACATTTAAACATTGGCTCATACCTCATTCAACGAACCAATTCAAAGGACTTCCGACCTTGATACAAATCTCACCACTACGTTCCATCAGATGTTCTGCTTCCATTTTATTGCTGTTCAAATTCATTGCTTCCACCAACTCTACACCATCGTTGGGTCATTCTGCTTTGATTTCAATTCATGTTCTTCAACGATAACATATCTGCATCTTTCATAAAAATATTAACGCATTCAACGAACATCTGATGTGTTCTCCATAAAAAGTTAAAACTTCATCGATTCTCTGCTGAATTAATCATACAAAGGTTTATGCCACTAAATATTTAAATTTTAACAAAATTTCTGTGTTGGAATTTGACTAAATCGACATCGATTTAGTGAATCGAACCCCACGATCTTTATATAAGATTTTATCAAGAACAATTTACTTCTGAAAAGACCGGAATAACCATTTAGATCCTTCAATAGCATAATAATTCAGGAATTTGAAGAGAATCGAACTCACTTAAAACAAACTCATACCAATCACTCGATGTAGAAATCATTCATCTAGTCCAGATAAAGACTAAAAACGAAATTGAATTATGAAAAATACCCAGCAATTTATACTTTCATTGGAAGTGTGTTTATCACCATTCTTCTATATAATTTGGCTCTTCAATGCGTTGCACCGCAATTTACACTCCTCCTTGAATCGATCAAAGCCACATACCTGTAGCTCCACAATCAGCGTTCCTCCACCATGAAAACACTTCTACATTTGACTTCGATGCTTCACAATTCACCTGCAGCACGACAACGCTTCTGTGCTCAACTAATGTGCGCTCCCATATTTAAGGAAAATATGAAGGCACATGTCAGGAATTTCAAGAATGTTTCTTGGCCCACAATGTTTCTTACCTTGCATAATTTTTATGCAACTTCACTTACAATCCATTTCAGCTGTCAAAGTTCTGCTGCACCTCCATCGAAGCTCCCTTTGAAACCCGCCTTGCTATTTCCATTGCATTAGCAACTCGTCCCCCTTTCACATGCTATTGCTCAGATCTACGTCCTTGAGACTCAACCTTTGCTACCCATAATTCACTGCGCCATCACTTGGTCGATCCAACATTCACCAAGAAGATCATATCCCAACAGATCACCAACACTTGACTCTCTCCTCAGCAACGGTTTTCTATAACCAAAATCATTCACAGAAGGATTTCTAGAATGTGTTGCCGCTTTCCCTTAGAGTAACTCTGTTTGCACATCGATTGAAATTTCGTTGACTAACTTGGGTCGAATTTATTCCTCACGTCCTGGGCTGTAGCTTTACTTCCACTAATAAAATGTGATTTTTTTTTATTGTATCACTTTGATACAACCTCCACTTAGAAGCAGCTTGAACGTTTTTTTTTTAAACGAGCAACTGCATATACATTCAAAATGAAGAAGCGATGCAATAACCAAAAATTCTGCGTTAAATACAATCCCCATCATAGCAAACAACCCACGTTCATAACAACCATCACAGCAAAGAATCGATGGCTATAACAATCGATCACCACAGCAAACACCCAACATTCATATCAACCATCACGCAAAATAAATTGATGTTCTAACATTCAGATCGATTATCACAGCAAAGAACCCAAACTTCAATCGATTATCACAGCACTGATCCCAAACTTCAATCGATTATCATAGCAAAGATCGATGGACCATCATATTCATAGCGATTGCAACAACGAGTCTACTCAGCGTATAATCAACAATAGTCATTCACAAATTTCGAACCACGCATTACCTTCAAGCACGCTACATCTGACAAATTATGCCACTGTTTAAACACTGGTCATTTCACTTACTGAATATCATTCAACATCGGCGTAGTCTTATCAACACGGTTTTTGCAGTTGTAGTTTTTCATCACACGAACCAAGCTCATACTGGATTCTGCTCCTGAGGGCATTCCAAGCCTACGCAAAATTTTGTTTTCTCCTACATACATTCCAGATCCACATAATTCAAAAATCAAAGACTGTTACCGTCCTCCCAAACACATCTTCAGGCGATTTATTCACTGCTTCAACACAATATGTACTTGCTGAATGTTAACACTTCACCACGGACGTAGATCGACCTCATTAATTATAACTTCAGCTCCGCTCATCTGCATCTGCCTCTGTACAACATGCTGTCAGTTTGTCTCTGCGCCTATCACCTGCAATATGTCAGCCACTCATACAAAACATATTGAAAATCGAATTATATTCAGAAATATATGGATGAACGTAATATTGCATGGGCTTATAAGAGTTTTCTACCCCTCTCTGCAATTAAATACATACTTCAGATTTTTAAACACCATGTTAAGCACACACATGGTGTATGAGAAGGATGAACACACTCACAAGAAACTCAACAACACAATGAAGGATAAGCATGTAGCTCACTTATTTTCCATTATACAAAGATCTACATTTATAGTACAATGGTGTGACTCTTGGTTTCATATTCCAAGGTCACTTGGACTCCATTGTGACTTTTCGCATTCCACACCTACCCATGTAGGATTAGGTGTTCCAACATCCCTCCTTAATCCGAAGGGGTATGTGTGAGTCCAAGAAAAGAGTTGTAATACAAATCTGCAAAGTATGCATGGCAGCACTTGGGCTGAATCAACTCTTTGAAATGTTGGAAAAAGAGGTGGTTTTAGGATGACCACAAACACTGGAACGCAATACTTGTTGCAGTTCCCGGAACTCTTCCAAAACTGGCAAGAAGCTGAAAGCTTCTGCTAGAGGAATTGTCCCTCATAAAAAAGGGAGACCTTCAACCTAAAAGAAGGGAGTTCTACTACCTGTGATGGTTTTAGGATTACCAACAACTCTGGAATGCTTGAAGCATTTCCTGGAACTCAACCAAAGCTGGCAAGAAGCTGAAGGCTTCTGCTAGAGGAAGTGTTCCTCATATATGAAAGGGAGACCTTCAACCTAAAAGAAGGGAGGTCTACTACCTGTGATGGTTTTAGGATTACCAACAAACAAAGATGATGGTTTAAGGTTGTCCACCAACGGAAGGTATGCTCATGGGCATCCGTGTCTCTGGCTACATCTCTGAATCTGGAATGACGAATTGTGGCTCAGGCTCGCTTGAACTATTGTATCTCTGGCTACAAATCTGAACATGGAATGAGAGATTGTGGTTCAGGCTCGCTTGATTTTACGTCGAAGCTTGTACATGACCACCATTTCCCCCCCTGTCAGGGACAAGGTGAGATGATGGCAAAAAATCAATTGCAAGTTTTCTCAATATTCTTGAACAAATTCTGACATGTGTCTTAAACATCTTCTTGGCTGCTGATGCCCATTGCCAAGAAGCGATCCATCCAAGATGAATCTTTGTTCTTGCAGGAGGCTTGTTTTGAAGCATATGTCTCAAGAATGGGTGTGCTGACCACAGTGCTTGCATGGATGAAGATCAAAACAATGATCTTTCATGTGACCAACTCGAATACAGTGTTGGCATTTCACAATCTTTTTTTGTTGTGCAAGTGGAGAAGGATCTGGAACAGCTGCAGGTGAACTGTCATATAGGAATCTGGCACTCTGAAATATGATGGGCTTGGTATAGTCTGGAATATGAAAGGACACATCCTTGTCATATCCAAGACCATTTCGGTGCTTGTTGTGGACAAGCTCCTCCCAAGGTCTGATGATGGGCTTGGGAAGTGTAGGCAAATTTTTTTCTTCTTTCTGCAAATTTGTGCTTAAAATGGGTACTGCATCTACAATTTCTTGTTGCTGATGGGAGTCTGTCTCAGTGTTATAAACAAAAAAAAGTTCAGAATGATGACTCCACTGATGTAATTCTTCTTGCTAAAGCTGAGATTCAAGCTACAAAAATTCTATCTTTTCTTGTGCATTATGTAGACAAAGTCTAATATCAGACAAAGTATCCTTATTGATTTTAACTTTGCTTTCAGCACTAGACGTGATTAGAGTTCCTAATAACTCTAACAAAGTGTTAATATGAGCCGTTTAAAAAAAAAATTCTTCGTAACCCCACGCTTCAATAATCAAAGAATCACATAATAGTGTCTCTCATATATCTTTATGACGCAGAAAGTTTCAAGAATGTTGGATGACTTCCATCAAGTACAAGAAAACAACCAATGTTCTTCCTCTCACAATGGATAGAGGCACATGGTGCTCATGTGAAATATTATCCACTATCATGTCCAGCACTAACATAAATTAATATGGATACGAACAAATTTAGCATCCCTCGATGAGCACAACTAGGTTAAAAAGGTGAAAAAAGTAACGCAAGGAAACTACTCTTATACAAGTTTGTCTTTGTTCAAGGTTCGCTTCTCCATCATTCACTATATCAATGGCTCTTCAAATCACTCTATCTATAAGATATGGGCAATATCACTGTGCACTGGCATAAGCATTCCAATAATAATTGCTTCCTTTTTTCATATGTACACGAAGTATACAACCTCTTCTCTGTCATTCAATATATCAACCAGTATTCAAAAATGGATTATCGAGAAATTTAGTCAACATACCATTCGGTCCATCGACCAGTGTTTGAAAAATAAGTACCATAACTCAGTCCTGTAGGAAAGGTGCCTCCACATCCTCCCACTTTAATACCTCTGCACTATTTCTTCATCAAGGCAAGCACATTTGATGTTGGACGAATGAAGCAATTCACTGGAGGACTCGACGCAATTATATTCACAGCCGATGATGTGATGACATATGAAGGCTCTGAATAACTTGCAAGCGCGAGTTAGAGAGTGATAGATGTGTAGAGGACTGTGGGAGGTTGGCCACGGTGAGGGAAACCTGCGATAAGGAGCTGAGGCCGACGTTAAGGAAGGTTCGAGGAGACTGACAGTGGATAGGTGTCGAGAGGTCCAGGTGGAGATTTGATTGTTGAAGGTGTTAAAGGCGTTGAAGGTGAATGTAATGTGTGGGTGTATGACTTCTGAAAAACTGGTCATGTTCTCCTGTCACTGCACCATTTTTATTTTAATATTTAAGGTATTGAACACCATGGGAATCGATATTGGAAATTGAAGTGTGGATTTAAAGGTCGGTGAACAGAGAGGGAAATTGAAATGGAAGTCTTTTCAAATAATTAGGCCATGACCGTGCCTCATGAGCAGCCACAGTGTTTGAGTTGACAGGAGGCTCAGAGGCAGCGTTTGAATGCAGCATGAGGATGTGTTGTGGAGAGGAGCCACCGATTAGTCACACTTCCACATGCAACCAAAAAACCACCAAAAGAAGCTTGAGGCGGGATTACGGAAAAATAATTTCAATAATGCTCAATCTAGTCAACAAGAAGTTAATGCAAAGACATGAACTGTGCAGGCAGTAGAGTTACAAGACAGATTTATTACAAAGCATCTGCACTCAGACCTCTAAGCACATGGCATACGATTTCACAGTATTTTCAATGCAGCCAATGCAAAATTATTTTAACGCATCCAATGCTCCAAATTTTTGCTGAGGGACAGAGAATAATGACATAATAGCAGGGAAAAAATAAAGGGCAGTGGCTGGAGTTACAACAAAAACTATTTTAGGAGCTGGAAATGTCAGTACAACAAAATAGGCAGAACATCTAAAAATGGAGTTAATAGAATCTGAAAATGTCAGGGCTTGGCCTAAGCTTTGATACCATGTTAAGCACACACATGGTGTATGAGAAGGATGAACACACACAAAAGAAAATCAACAACACAATGAAGGATAAGCGTGTAGCTCACTTATTTTCCATTATACAAAGATCTACATTTACAGTACAATGGTGTGACTCTTGGTTTCATATTCCAAGGTCGCTTGGACTCCATTGTGACTTTTCACATTCCACACCTACCCATGTAGGATTAGATGTTCCAACACAGATTCTCTCACACAATCTATCCATATATTCAAAACAAATATCCTTTCCTGCTCTAATACCAAAATGATGCAGGAATTTTGCTAGAAAGCAAATCATGTATATAAGAACACAACTGCTTCACTAAACTCTGAAATGCTCAAAATTTCTATAATAAAATCATGAAAAACATTCATCTCAATTTTACATGAAGGTGAAAAAGAGCCATACAAATCAACTCCCTTAATTACATTAAAATTATGTGGCCAGATATTACATTTGGCGGCCTCTTGGCTCTTGGCCCTTTAAACCACTCCTCACTCACTCCACTCTTAACTATCTCAGCTCTTCAACTATTCAAGTGTATTTTCCTCACAAAAAACACTCATATTTATACATAAATAATGAATTTAATTCACTCCAAAAATCTCTCCACCTAATCCTCAGCTAAATCTAATTTAAATACATTTTAGGTGTGGACTCAACAAAGTCACGTACATGGAATTCCTACTCCCTAATTTTGCTACCTAATTCTATTTTCTCTCATATCCTTTTAATTAATAAAATAATATTTTCAAAATCCTCACTTTTATAATTTATCTCCTATTTTATTTAAAAATAATAAATTAATTAATAAAACAATTAAAATGTCACACCCCCCTTTATTACATAGTTAAAAATTAAAATTGGCCTTGATGCTCCTGCATCAGCCTTCTAGGGAAAAAAAACGCTAAAATAAACATAACTTCTACCCTCAAATCACTCACCTAATGAACGGCCCAGATTGACTAGAAATTACTATACTTTTAGAAGACAATTTTACATCTATTTTTAGCTTTGGGGGTGCTGCCCCTGAAACTCCCTTCCAGGGAGGGCTCCATAAAGTCACAGCCGCCCCCCCGTGGACCCCCCAGGAAGCGTTTAATTATGGGCGGTGTTGTTGCCCCATTAAGGTACAAGGGTCCAATGCTATGATAGAAAATAAACAAGATAATCAGGCTCCACACCCAACAATATTCCACTTGGAGACTGGTTGTAGAAACTCCACCATTGCTTCATTTGATGGACAATGAATCCTCTTTGGACCTGGATGTTTCTCATCTTCATCATCATTCTTAAATACCAATTGAAACTGAGCATAATCTCGGTTTCTCCCTCGTTACAACTTTTTTTAGCATATCTGCAAGATTCTGGCTAGTATGTATCTTTTCCAGCTTCAAATGTCCATCTCCCAATACTGATCGTATGAAATGGTACTTGAGCTGTATGTGTTTAGTCCTGGAATGAAATGTTGGGTTATTTTCAAGATGAATGGCACTTTTTCTCTCACTGTATAACGTGCGCAAATCATGCTTCTTACCCAATTCATCCTTAAACCTTTGTAACCAAATCATTTCTTTACTAGACGCTGTAGCAGCAACATACTCTACTTCTGTTGTTGAAAGTGCAACAACACTTTGAATTTTTGAAACCCAACTAACAGTTGTTCCACCTACAGTAAGTAGATACCTTGTAGTGTTCCTCCTATTATCTATGCCACCTACCATATCTACATCAACATATCCTTGTAGAGCAATGTTTGAACCACCAAAGAATAATGCTTAATTTGTGGTACCTCTCAAATATCTGAGAATCCATTTCACTACCATCCAATGTTATTTTCCTAGATTGTCCATGTACCTTCTTAAAACTCCCACTACATGTGAAATATCAGGCCTTGTGTAGACCATTGCATACATTAAGCTTCCAACTGCTGAGGCATATGGAACTTTAGAAATATAATTGATTTCTTCTTGGGTCTTGGGGAACATCTCCTTACTAAGTTTGAAATAGCTAGCAAAAGGTGTACTAACTGGTTTTTCATTCTGCATATTAAATATTTTCAACACATTTTGTATGTACTCATTCTCAGACAGTGTTAATTTGTGATTTTTCCTGTCTCTAGTTATCCTCATAACAAGGATTTGTTTTACAGCTCCCAAATCCTTCATTGCAAATGAATTTTCCAATTTTCTTTTGAGCACATTTATTTCCTGCATGTTAGACCTTGCAGCAAGCATGTCATCTACATATAATAACAATATAATATAGCTGTTTTTATCACTATAAATTTTTTTTCCAAACTTGGACAGTTTTCTTTGTTCCTAGTCATAGTTTTTTAGATAGGTGTGAAGTCATGTTAAGTTTTAAAGGGTTAAGTGATAGGGTTAGAGTCTCATTTCCATTCACAAAATAAATTCTAACAACCTTATTTCATACCTTGACAGTATCATACCATGTTTAGAGAGTCATATTTTAAATCATTTTGAAATTTTTTTGATTAAGCCACGAAACCACGTTTTTGTAGCGCAGACAGTGTTAAAAACTGCTTTTGCACTATGAAAATTATGCTCATTTCATAGCGCAAAACCCTGAAATTGCATTGAGCCTGCTACGAAATTGGGGATTCGTAGCATGTCTTGTCAGTTATCAAATCCACCAAACTTCCATTAATCATTCATGATTAGGTGTCAGCCACGAGTCTTTTCTCACACATGCAGCCATTCTTAGCCATCATAACATTCGTTTGAGGTCATTTGTCTTATGTCATTTTCAAATTTGAAAGGAGCTGGTTTTGGTTTTATTGTCTCATGCAAGAAACACGTGATGCATACCTTCTTCCGAATGGTAAGCTCATGGTAAGTAGAAACCAAAGCTTCTCTTTCATTCATCAAGTGAAGTTTTTGGTTACAGGTTTTCAAAAAGGACACGGGAATGTCAAGGAAAGGATGATAGAGGAAAGAAAGAATCACAGGTTAGGCCACTGTTTAAGGATGGAGCCTGAAAGCATAGAGGCTCTAACCAAAGACAAATCAGTTGAGGAGGCCTTCAACAAGGCAGGATGTTGGAAGTTCTGTGAAAAAATGCAGGGAGGTCATAATCAAGTGACAAAAGAGTTTTCTCTTCATTTCATAGGTTCAAATAAAAATTTTGGTCTCTTAAACTTGACAATTTCCCCTAAAATTATATCATCAGTGATAGAGATTCCAAGGGGATAAGAAATATGGTTCAAAAATTTCAGGTTTGAGATGGAACCTTATAAAAAAAAATTGAAGCCAGGGTTTGAAGAGATAGATTTAATTAAATCAGTGCCAAGAAGCTACATCAAGAACACTTATGCCAATCTTCTCTACAACATTCAAAGGTACTTCACCTGTGAGGGAAGATACCATAAACTGTATTCTTATCATTTCAAAATCATGTTTCATTTTACTGGAATGATTTCTTTGGATTTTCCTTTCTTCTTGTTTCAAAGTTTAGCTAAGATGGAAGATAAAGTGCAAATGAAAGCTCAATACTGTGAAACTTCACTTTTCCATCGTGGTCTAGTTAAATTGATAGTCTTACATGAACTTCAAATGATAAACAGAGAATGGTCTACATTTTTTTTTTTGTGTGGATTTGGTGTGGAAACACAAGGAGCATGTATTAGCCCTAGGGCCAAACAAAAGCCACCATCAGAAACCAGTGACCCTGCAGAGACAAGATCAAAGAGATTTGTCAAGTTAAAGCCTAGAAAGCAAGTGAAAGAGCCAGAGATTAAAACATCAGTGATTATTCAAGAAACTTCTCAACCTACACGAAAGAGGACAACTAAAGCTAAGGAAATAGTACAGGAACAGCCAACCAGCAAATCAGCCCAGAAAAGATTGACTAGAAGTCAAATAGCAAAGGAAAAGGGAAAAAAAGTGGTTTCAGAAGAAGATCTAGGTTTAAAGGGTAGTTTGAATGATATTTTACAACCTATTGATACTAAGGAATCTCCTTTATTTTAGGCAGATTTTATAAGATTGGATGAAGGGAAATCTAAGAAGATGAAATCTTCCAAAAAGCTAGATTTTGATGATGAAATTTCAGAGTTTGTGTTCAAGCCCAGAAGGCCTTTAACTAGGAAATCAAAAAGGTTTCAAGGGCTATTTATGGAGTTAGATCAAGTTGGGGAACTTTCAAATGTTCATGAGGAGCCCATAAACCTCTCATCACCAATGCCTGAAGGTGACAGAAATAGAGTTTTCAACACTCAAAGAGAAAAGAGCAGTTATGAAGGAATTAAAGAAAAGTTGAGATTCGCTAATCTTGAAATTGCTAAGCTTAAGAAGAAAGAAATAAAACATGCTATTGATAAGACAAAATTCAATAGAATAAAGGCTCTGTGGGAGCTTGAAAGAGTTTCAAAACCTGAAACAGACAATAGTGAAGCTCAGTATTTTACCTAGACTCTTCGTGCAACCAAAGAGGCTAGATTTGTGAGAATGATAAATTTTAATTTAAGGGCTACTAACAGGAGGTTGAAGAGGAAAATTTAAGATCTTGAAATTCAATTGACAAATTCGGAAGGTCGGCTACAACAGACGTAGAATAAGAGCAGTAAGTGACAAATCCTTAATACACTTTTGTTTTTGGGAAGGACATCACTTTTTGAGGACATTGCAAAGTTGACTCATTTTGATTGTTAAGATTTATTAACATCAAGGAAATCATTAAAATCAAGGATGTAAATACCTTTAAAATCTGAAGATTGTGAAAACACAGTGTAAAAAGGACATACACAGCAGTTTTGTAACGCGCTACGAAACTACCGTAGGTGCATTTTTGAACATTTTTATAAAGGTTTTGAGAGGTAAAATGCTTGGTTTCCGAAATTTGTTACTGGTGGTGGTTGGAAAGGGTTCATAAATGAAAGTTCAGGTCTCAAAGTAGAAGAAAGTGGATGGTTGAAATATGTTTTACAAAGATACAAATTCTGCGCTACGAAAACAGTTGCTCATTTCATAGCACAGCCATACCATCTCTCCTTATACTTTTTCAAAGGCTTAGATTTCTGTACAGGTGGAAAGGAATCATTCCATGGAAATAATAACACATGTCACTTATATTAAAAATTCAACATTTCTAGAAAAAAAGGGTTCGAGTATCATCAAAGAAGGAAAAGGCTAAATTACAGGAAACATGTCCCCTGTTTTGTAGGGCAAATAAGACATGAACTAGCATGATAACATAACAAGATTGCAAGCATCATCAAGGTCGAAGATATGGAGGAACAATTGTCAGAGATATTTTTTAAGTTTTAGATAAGGTTTTTTACACATATTAAGGAGTTTTACTCCTATTTGTATTAGGACTTCTAGAAGAGACAGTTAACTGTCAGATGTAATTAATAGTCTGTTTTAGGAGCAAATAGGTGTCAATTTAAGAAATTTGAATTCTCTTCATGATGGATAAGGGAATCAAAGATTGTAATTATGAATCTATAAGAGACATGAAGTCGAATTGATAAAGGTTGGAAATTTTCATTAACAAGCAAACTATGTCACTATAGCAGACTGTTGTTTTTATCTTAATACATATATTGGCTTACTACTCAAGATTTAGAAAGAGTTTATGATGTTTGATATTCCTATGGCTTTATTTATTTACCTATTCGCAGTGGTATGAATATATGTTACTTATAATTCATTGTAAAATGCTCTAACTTCCTACATATGTTTTTAAACTATGTTTTGTTCACTCTATTACTGTTTTACTGATACATCTAAAAACTCTGAAATGCCTTGACTTCCATGTTAAGCTAATTTTGATGTTTTGTTGAAACATACCTTGACTCCATATCCTAATAGATGTTTTTTTATCAGTAATTCAACCAGTTATACACTTTTATCCAATTTATTCCTAGAGTTAGCCATCTAATCCTTAATTCAAAATCTTAAACCTATTGAGAGAGCCCTCTAAGGTTGAGGAGGCTAAGCCTCAACTAAAAGTCTAGTTTGAAATAGTTACACTGAGGTAGCTTGATCAGCAGCCTATTAGGTCCTATTTTGGTGATATCAACTACCATAATTTTGCTTTTTTAGATAAACACAATGATCAGAGTGACATCTAGTATAACCTTGTTTAGACATAAACCTGTCAAATTTTAGATACCACTGCCTTGGAGCCTGTTTTAAGCCATACAGGCTCTTATTTAACCTGGACACTAGTTTTTCTTTCCCTTTGACCTCATATCCTTTTGGTTTCTGCATATAGATCTCTTCCTCCAAATCTCCATGGAGAAATGTTGTCTTTACATCCAATTGTTCAAGATGCAAATCTTCCGCCGCTACAAGACTTAAAATAGTTCTCATTAAGTCATCTTAACAACAGGAGAAAATATTTCATCAAAATCAAAACCTTTCTTTTGTGCAAAACCTTTCACCACAATTCTAGCTTTGTACCTCTATTTTCCTCCATCTTCTTCCTTCAGTCTATAAACCCATTTATTCTGAAATGTAGTTTTACCTACAGGAAACCTGACTAAGTCCCAAGTCTAGTTATGCATTAAGCAGTCCATCTATTATTTAATGGCTAGCTCCCACTTATTCTTGGTTTCAACCTACATTTCTTGTTCATAACATTTGGGTTCACCAGAATCAGTCAAAAATAAATAATATAATGAAGGAGAGTATCATTCAGGGGGTCTACTTATCCTGGTAGATCTTCTGACACCACTTTCAGTTGTTCGAGGTGCATGTTGCTGTTGTGATGGTTTTTGTTGTTGTGGCTGTTGGTTATTATTATTTTCAGGCACCTTTACTTTTTCTGTGATCTCATCAAGAATTGTGTATTCTTTATTTTCTTTTTCATGTTTCTTTTCCTACAACTGATTCTTATACAAGACCTTTTCATTGAATATTACATCTCTGCTCCTACTGATTTTTTTATTTTCATAATCATATAAGAAATAACCAAAATCATTAACACCATATCCAATAAAAGTACATTTCTTTGATTTTTCCTCAAGCTTTGTTCTATTTTCTTTATTAATATGGACAAAGGCCTCACAACCAAAAGGCTTTAAAAAAGAGTAGTTTACCTTTTTAACTGTCCATGCTTCCTTCGGAATACCACCATCAAAGGAAATTGAAGGCCCTCTGTTTATTAGATAAATAGCAGTATCTACAGCGTCTACCCAAAATTATAAAAGAAATCTTACATGCATTCTCATGCACCTTGCACGCTCCAGGATTTTTCTGTTCATCCTTTCTGACACACCATTTTATTGTGGTGTTATTGGAACTGTCTTCTCTCTACAAATTCCATGCTCTGAATAGTACCTATCAAACTCTTTGCTGCAATATTCACCTCCATTGTCTGATCTGAGACACTTAAACTTCTTTCCTGTCTCAATCTCAACCAAAGCTTTCCATTTCTTGAAAGTATCAAATACATCAGATATATTCTGAATACAGTAAATCCAAGTTTTTCTAGTTTCATCATCAATAAAAGTAATAAAATAACGAGAGCCACTGAGAGATGATACTTGAGCAGGTCCCCATACATCTGCATTCACAAGCACTAATTTTTCGCTCTTCTTTTCTTTTCCAACTCTGAGAAATCTGTCTCTCTTCTACTTTCCATCAATACAATTCTCACAAAAAACCAAATCAACATTCTTCAAACCCAGCAACAAATTTCTTGAGTGAAGAATCTCCATCCCCTTCTCACTCATGTGTGTGAGCCTATGATGCCATAATGTTGTGTCTTCTCCTTTTCAAGTTAAAGCATTAACAGAGTTAGAAATACCATTGCATAAATACAATGTACCAACCTTTTTACCTTTTTCTATTACCAGGGCTCCTTTGGTGACCTTCCAAGTTTTATCTGTGAAAGTTGTCACACAACCTTCACCACCTAACTACCCTGTTGAAATCATATTTTTCTTCAAATATGGAACATGCCTTACCTCCTTTAATATCCATTGGTTTTGCATTTTTTTTTTTACAAGAACTTTATCCATTCCAACAATTTTACAGGGTTTATCATCACCCAAGCAAACTTGTCCAAAATCTCCTTGAGCATAGTCATGCAAATATTTCTTATCAAGTGTGGCATGGAATGAGCCCCTTGAATATACCACCTAGGAATTAGTAACATTTTCGAAAGAAAGAATCAAAGCATCTTGTAACACATCACCTATCACATTTTCTTTATGATTTTTTTCTTGTTGTGCGTCTCCTTCTTTTTCCTTCCAAGATCTACAGTCTTTCTTTAGGTGTCCTTTCTTTCCCTATTTACAGCACACTATCCACAATCTGGACTTCGATCTACCTTTCCTTGATTTACTGCATTATCCTAAGCTCTTTCCTCTTTCCACTTTTCTTCCTCGGGACTCTGCACTCAAAGAATTACCCGATGTCTCACCGGAGCTTTTCCGTCGCATTTCCTAGCTAAGGATAGCGCCGAAAACATCATCAAAATTTAAAGTAATTGATCCAAAGATAGAGTTACTAACGGCCATAATTAATCCATTCCATATTTCTGGCAATGAGAACAGAAATAAAAAGCCCTAACTTCATCATCAAATTTTACCCCTACAGAACTTAACTGACTGGTAACTGTATTAAAATAATTTAAATAGTCTGTAACAGATCCACCTTTCGACATCTTCATTTTAAAAAAACGTTTCATAAGAAATACCTTGTTTGAGGCCGATGGTTTTTAATATAGTTTCACCAATGCCTTAATCAAACCCTTTGTTGTTGTTTCCTTTGAAATATTGAAGGCTACTAACGTCGTGAGGCACAAACGTACTGTTTTGAGTGCCTTTCTATTGAGAATCTCCCATTTTTCATTTGTCATAGCCATTGGATTCTTTGTTTTTCCGCTCAATCATAGGTACAAATATTTCTGATACGGATAATCTTCCATCTGCCTCTTCCATGACGGGAAGTTTTGGCCATTAAATTTCTCAACCCTAAATTTACCATCTTCCATTATTTTTCCCACTCGAACCAGGAACCCTTCTTTCCTGCAAGTTTATCATCCAAATAGACCTTTGGCTCTGATACCAGTTGTTAGAAAATTATATATTACAAAGCAATGCAACACATAAAATATGTGGAAAACACAAGCACAGAAAACACATAAAACCATAGAGACACAGATATATGTCGTTCACCCAGTTTGGGCTACGTCCACCCCGAACAACCAGTCCTTCATTTATATTATCTACCAAAATGAAGAGACACAACCTACAACAGATACGATGTAATATCTTCTGTTCTCTCTCACATTCTCCCTATATGTTTCTCGATCTGAGAATACACATCCAATACACAGCCACAATACAATGCCCTCGTACAAGCGAGGGGTTGCCTTCTAGGGCAAAAAACCCTAAACTAAACATAACATCTACCATTAGATTATCCACCTAATGAATGGCCCAGATTGACTAGAAATTACTATACTTTTACAAGGAAATTTTACATCTGTTTTTAGCTTTGGGTGCAGCGCGCCCCCCCCCCCCCCACGGACCCCTGAGGCAGCGTTTAATTACAGGTGGTGTTGTCGCCCCATTAAGGTACAAGGGTCCAATGCTGTGATACAAAATAAACAAGATAATCAGGCTCCACACCCAACACCAACAGCATAGTCAGAGGCATCTGTCTCGATCTCAAATGGTTATTGAAAGTCTAGTAATGTGAGCATTGGGTCAGATCAGAGTTAACGTTTCAACTCTACGAATGCCTTTTGTTGTGATTCATACCAAAAAAAAAAAATCTTTCGCTCCTCCTTTGGTTACTTGACTCAAGGGCCAAGTGATATGAGAGAATCCCAACATGAACCTCTAGTAGAAATTGGCAAGACCCAGGAAGCTATAAAGCTCTGTTAGAGTGGTTGGGGTTGACTAATCCCAAATGAATTAGATCTTGGTTGGATCCACATGCACCCCCCGCTCATCAATAATGTATCCCTGATACTAAATATTGGTCATGAAAAAAGTGAACTTCTCAAAATTGGAACAAAAATTATGTTGTCGCAGTTTTTTGAGGACTTGTAAGATGTGGTGGAGGTGTTATTCCCAAGTCTAGTTGAAGATCAGGATGTCATCCAAGTACACCACTACAAATGAGTTAGTGAATGGCCACAAGATGTCATCCATCAACCTCATTAAGGTTTTGGGAGTATTTATCAACCCAAAAGGCATGGCTAGCCATTCAAAAATTTCCTCCTTGGATTTGAAGGTAGTATTCCACAAATTGGAGGGTTCAATTGATACTTGGTGATACCTAGAATTCAAGTTGATATTGCTGAAATATTTTTCCCCATTCAGTTTTTCCAAAAGGTCATTAATTCGTGGGATTGGGTACCTATTATGGAAAGTAATATTTTTCAACACCCGATGGTTAATACAAAGTTTCTAAGTCTTGTCCTTCTTCTGCACCAATAGGACTAGGCTCCCACAGGGTGATGAACTCAGCTAGATGTGACCTTTCTGCAAAAACTCCTGAATCTGCCTCTTGATTTCATCATTCTCCATAACAAAGTGTTGATATATTTTTCCATTAGTCAATGACACACTGGTCGTCATATCGATGGGGTGATTGACTTGACAGTGTAGAGGCACCCATGTAGGTGAGCTGAAGATGCCCCCATACTCCTCCACGACCTTGTCCATCTGTTTTTGTCATGTGGAGGATTCCTCTCTGAATGTCATTGCCATAGTATTCTTATTTCCTTGAGGGTGGATCATAAGTAAAACAAATTTCCTTGTTTTGGAAATGAGCTTACTGCATTGTTTTACAGTAACAAAAGAGATGGCGTAGGTAGTGCAACCTTCGGTAACTTGTACAACTTATTGCCCAAAGTAACAATAACAACTTGAGGCTTGGACTCATACATATCATGTCGCTTCCAAAAGTATGGTAGGCCTAATAATACATCATAAACATCAAGAGGATAAATTTCACATAACACCTCATCCGTGAAGGACTTGATGCTTGTAGGGAAGGTGGACCTGCTAGCTCACGTGGAGATCCCCTCCTTGGTGAAGCCACCTGATGGTTTACTGTTGTGGGTGTGTCGTGATCAGCAAGCACATCTGCTTCAAGATGTCTGTTGAAATGAGGTTCTTTTGTCTCCCAATGTCGATAATGAACTCCAACGGGGAACCCTTTACCCACATCTAAAAATGTAAGAGGCGCTCCCCCTCCTCTGGATCTTTCAGTTCCTCCTTCTGAATTTTCGTTGTGGAAACGATAGTGTTGGGCTCTGCATCGATAATATTATTCCCATTGTCATTCCCCTTTTCAGGTTCTGATTCAGATTCGGAGCATGCATCCAATTCAGAAGCCTTCAGCATCACCACTAATGACTTCTTGACTCGATAGTCACTTGTGTTGTGAGTGGAGCTCTTATGGAACTCACACCACTTTCTCGTTTCCTTCTTTGGCTTCCTGGTGTTTTTCTTTGCTTATGGATTCGGCGGGTTATCATGGGTTTCACTACCTTAGCTTTGTCCTTTTTTGTGGTTTGGGGGCACCTTTCCCTTTATTTTGATTCAAAGATCCAAAGTCTTGCTTCTTCTGTTTGAATTTCTGCTCAATCTTAGCAGCATACTGCTATGCTGCACCAAGAGAGGAGATGTCGAGGAACTCCATTTCCTCATGAACATATTTGTGTAGAAAATTGTGGTATTCAACACCAAATGTTTCTCTAAATCTTCCATACCCGACTTTATGCACAGGGTATGGAACAAATTCATTAGCTCATGCAGATCTTGATCCCTTTGATCCCACAATGTAGTCCATTGTATGTACTTGTCCTCATAGCTCCCTACGGGATAATATTTTCTGTTGATGGAATCTCAAAATAATCCCAAGTAGGTGCAGCTGAAAAATGAGAGGGTTCCCTCCCGTCCTTCTACTCACAATAGATTTCCCACCGGTCCTTGACATCGGGGGGGACTTTGAGGAGTGCAAAAGTAATCTTTTCTCGGTTGGAAAATTGATGAACCGCGAAACATCCTTCTGATATATTCAACCATATATCTATGACGTCTACATATATTTGGCCCTCAAATATGGAAATTTAAAATTTTACTTGAACCTTAAAATGAGTTGCGCCTCCAGAGTGGTTGTTGGATGCAAATGCACTGTTGGTGGGAAGTTGTTGAGGGATCTAGGCAAAATTATCCATCATTGCATTCCTTCTTTTCTCTAGGGCCTCCTCGAGCAATATTTTGATAAGATATCCTACTCCATATTTATTTTCTTCCCCGATGGATGGTCATGGGGGTTTTTGAGGCTGATCTTGCAAAGGTTTAACCAGATTGAGCTCTAACTTCTTATACCCCTACCTCGTTGGGGACATGCAAAGAAGGATTGAAAAAGAGAAAACCGCTCTGATACCACCGATCCGGACTTATGAAAGAATGTAATAAAACACAGAAATAGACATAAACACAGAGATGCAACAAAAATAATACTTCATTTCATCAATATCAAATAACTAAAATATGCTTAGAGACAGAATGGAAATAAACTAGCTAGGGCACTAGTGGCTTATCTCTAAGAAGAGATGTGGAGGCTACATGCCTCTAAAATGTGTTACAATTAGGCTCATGGGCCTTTTTATTATTTAAAAACATAGGAAAAACCTAAACAACTAAAACCCTAACCCTAGGATATGAAACACTAACAGTTTGTGGGCCCCATTGGGGTTAGTTGGGCAACCAACTTCCCAATGTCGTAACTTGGTCATATTATCTTTGTTTGGCACATACAGTATATCATCGGAAATAACTATCTGAGTACTGTAGCTTTTGTTGCAATCCCCTCCCTTTGACTATGAGACTACAAGGACCTCAAAAAATGTCATTTAGGGGGTCAAAACTGTTACAGAAGTTTAGGACCTGAAAAAATGCTAAAAATAGTAAATGCTACTTTAAGAAAGGAAACTGATGAAACCCACTGGAGGTATGGGTGGAATAGGTGGGTGGCCACCAATATCCACCTGGATCATACATTTCCTTTAAATTTCAAAATAATTCTTTGCGTACTGTACATAATGTATATATTTTTGTGTGGAATGTGCTTACCTTTTCTTTTACTTTTGATCACAAGAAATGAGGGGAAGAGGGATTGTTGATTCTGGTATAACTTGCTGATTTTTTCATAGTTTTTGCTCCTTTGGGGACAATTGCCACTCTCTTTTGTACAAATCATTTTTTGATTAAGGCACAACTACTATTTCTTTTAATCACAACCGTTGTTCCTCTAGGCACAATTGTCGTCCTCTTAGCACAATTTTTCTCTCCACTGTTGTCCCTTTGTTCACAACCATTGTTCTATTTCACACAAGTTGTTGTTCTATTTATTACAGTTGTTGTTCCCTTAACTATGGTCAACGTTTTTTTTACTATAACCATTGTTTCTTTGGGTACATCTGTCATTCCCTTCAGCACAACCCACTATTTCATCACCGTCAATTCATGAAGTTACAATTGTTTTTCCTTTGGTTACAATTTCTATTCCATTACTGCCGCTTTTTCTTTTTACAGAGTTGATGTTATTTTTCATCATGACTACTATTACTTGTCATAGCAACTCCCATTCTTTTTGGATAGGACTGTTGTTCCTTTTTTTACAACTATTATTCCTTTATAACTATGTGATTTTTTGTGTGGTTTCGAAACATTCTTTTACTATCATGGTGACAAGTATTCTATTAATATAAACATTACCTTATGAAGAAAATATTATTTGATTGTCGAACCCTATCATAATAAAAAATTTAGCAATCTCGATATTAAATATAACATAAATTGTTCATGACCTATTATTTCGATTACCACTAGAGTAGTTTTATTTTCTCCATATGGACTCATGATTTCCTTCAAACATAAACTGGTGGAAAGAAAAACACAACTTAAAATGGCATACTTTTCATTATTCTTCTTACGCCATCCTTAATTCTTAAGGAGTTGATGAGACATCCCGCTTCACTAATTTTACATAAAAAAGATATATAGGTAGAAAAACATATAAAAATTAAATGTTTTCTTTTAAAATAAAAGGAGGTCCCATTACGATACAACTTACCATGTTCATAGGACTTCAAACAGTGACATTCTCATTATGGTCACCAATCCAGGGTAATGACATTTGACATAACAATGAAAGGAAAAGAGTTCTCATCACGTTCCAGCTTGTTCACCTTGCTAAGATTTGGTGAATGGCATTGTTACCAACTGGTCACCACACCAGAACAATGTTATTTTATGGAAATTTCTCAGAAAAGCTATAAAATTTTTAGTGAATGGAATATTTTCATATCAAGAGGTTAGAAGGCAACCCTATCGAGGCTATGGACGCCTGCTCATAGCATAGGCTCTGCCTGTGGTATTGAAGTATATTTGGAATCGCCATATTAATACTACATGATGTTGACTTTCCATATTAAATAAATAAAGGAGGAATCACCACAACTACTATGTAAATATATTATACTAACTATGGTGGTAATTCAAACACCATATGAATAGATCTTTATCTATATATATAAAGAATGCATATTGTTTCATTATAAAGGGACCTTGTTAATCTCTTATATAATCTCTTCAAAAGGTAATCTTATGATGCACATTTATTTTCCCATGACTTTTATTTTTATGCTTCGAACACCGCAAAATATATTCATACGTCAGCCTCATATGAATCATCATTACATCACATTAACTTGCCTGATTTAACCATCTCGCATTATGGTAAGTAAATTCATTTAATGTACCACCAATTTTTCATATCACTAATGGTCGAGGAAGACCTTTCTCATTATTGGGGGGAAGTGAAAACTCGCATGCATGACATGATGCCGACACATTTAAAAAGGATGACTAATTGTTATAGTAACTTTATTCGCATATGCCATATTGTTATCGTTGTTATATATTTCTATTTTTATGCAGAATTTTTGGCTAGAGCTTTGTACGTAGCTTCCACATTATATCTTGAGAAACAACAAGTGAAAGTATGGGTGGAAAATTAATTTGGAGTGAACCAACTCCACTTCAAGTTTCTGACTAGGCATGGAGAATCCTGGAACAAGTAGGTTGCACTGAGTATTTCTCTAGGCTACAAGGATTTGACAATTTAGACGCCCTGGAATTTCTACAGAACTTGAACAATGGAGTAAAAATAGTTAGATGCAAATAGATAATAATGAATGAGACAGTTATAGGTGAAGTCACACGCATCTCCATAGAAGAATCGAAATGGGTGGATAGGCATACCGGGTTGCAAGGCATTATGTTGACATTCGTGGATCTTGAGGAAGTATTGGTTCGAAAAGGTAAAGTTTATCATCTGACTTCCTTCCTAGAGCCATGGAAGGAATTAATAGATATAGTATAGCGATACATTACCCATGAAGACAGTATGATGTAGTGAGACCACAAAATTTGAAGCTGTTGGCAGCACTAAAACAAAAGGTAACTATAAATCTACCTTTCTTTTTAAATTCCCTCTTTCATGAAAGAGCTGACAAAATTAGTAAAGAAAAGGACTGTAATTCAATAGTCATTCATCATGGCCTGATAAATTTATAGTCATTAGGGAATTAAAACAAGAATATATAACTTGGAATAATTTTTTTGAAATTATTGAGCCGCCACCCCAAACGGAAACACATACTATATAACTTGTGCAACCATAAGTTGAGAGGATCATGCATGAACTAGCTTAAACCTCAGGTAAATCAAAACTGACCAGGGCCAAGAAAAGGATAGTGGATATTCTAGTATCCTTACCTGTTAAAAATAGGAGATCAAGGAGAATGATTGAAGTTAAAATTTTTACAAATCCTAGCAAGAAATTTCCAGAGGAAAATGTATCCTAGAAGTCTCTTAAAATTCAGGAAGTACAACAGGACAATTCACCTCAAATTCAGGAGGATGAGGTAGCCCAAGTACTGGAAAACATGGGGACCCTTTTCAATGTTGAAGAAGATGTAGATCATTCAGAGTTTCTACTTGAACGAACTTTAATGCTTCACTTTCCATCCTCCCTTCCAAACACTGAAGCTATTTTGATATTTCAATACCCAGAGGATCATGGGAACACTTCTTCTTAGGAAAAATTAGCAGAGTCTGCAGAAACCATAATGGAAATTGGCTCTCCCTCCGAGGAAGCAATTCCGCCATTACCTAAAAATGAAATGAATGAATAAAGACCTTACTGATATGTTTCAACCTGATAAGGGCCCTACAGGCCTTGAAAAATTTCCCATAGTAAAAGAAACCACAATTGCGGAGCTCAAAAAATACAATTTCTCTTCCTACCACTTCGTCTGCACAAACTAAACAATTCGTTAAAAGAAAAAAAAAGTAAAAATAATTGCGAAAGGAGGCTACATAAGAAATAAAATCATAGGCCTCAAAGGAAGGTGAATAAACTTAAAATATGGCTAAGAAACATAAGGAAACATTACAAGAGGAGGCAGGAGATGCAAACATTTGGAATCCAAACAAACAACTCTTGCATTTCTACTAAAACACAAATAGAGGATATTTCCACAATTTATATAGAAAACCAAACTGATTTAGGGTTTAATGTGATGACATCTAAGGAAACCTCTCAAACATAATTATTGGCTTTTACTAATAGGGCCACTCAAACAGAAACTGTATTTCCATATACCCCATTGATCATGGATGTTATTATACAAGCATTAAATAAAATATTGGAGGAAGAGAAAGAGGTTATAAACTGATACCAAGGAGAAGTGGTTCCATAGAAGGAACACAAATAATTATTACATAACTTCAAAGCACTGTCCACACTGAGGATGAGACATATGTTGAGCTTAGGGAAGAAAATAAAAAGATAGAAATGGTCCAGGGTCAGCTCCAGAAAGCTTTGGAGCAAATCAAAGAGGTTTTCTCCATTTATTCTGATGATTTATCCTGCATGTGCCAAGGCAAGTTATGATTTGTTCTTGCTTGAGAGATATTTTTTTCCTTAAGATCAAAATTTTCTAGTATGGACAACGTACTGAGTTTGATACCGTCTCCAATTTCATTAAATATTTTCAACAATAAGATGACAATATGAATTACTTTCTTTGTGTATTATATATGCACTACTTTTTCTTATAATACTAGAGGAATCAAAACCTTATTCCTTTTATTGGTAATGTACAATTCCAGTCTTTTATTTATTTTTCTAGAAACCATATTAAATGTTCACACACTCATGACATATATCGGAAGAGGGAAAATGGCCTCAACCTCTGCGTAAGAGGGGAACCAAAAATTCCTTTTTGTGCCCTCATTAAACACAAAAAAATTATGTAATAATTAGGTGTTGTCTTTGTTCTTGCACCTCTGCATCATAATTTTCTTCATATTTGTTTAGAAGCCCTCTGTGTAGCCAAACAAAGGTGGAATATTTCCTCCAAAGAAGTGAAAAAAAAGGTAACCATTTAATTACTAAAACTTTCAGGCAGAAACTAATAGAATTCGATAATATGCTCATTTGGTCCTGTGTGAAGGACCTAAAAGGATTTGTTGCAAGTATCTATTCCCTATCATATGGTATCCTCAAGATGTGTATAAGGCTAAATATGCAAGGGCCTTAAAGGGTTCCAAAAGAGAAATGGATTTCTATACTGTGGTGAACAATCCTATCCACTTTACACTTTGACACTTCTACATGTTAATAATCTTTTTGCACCAGGACATGAAAAAAGGTAAGTTGGGGAGTGATGTTTGGCCACATAATTGGTATGTTTCTTCCCTTTGTTTCTTTAGTTAAACATCCATTTTGCAAGTCTTTTTAGTCTAGTTTATAATAATTTGAGAAATAAAAGCTCTAAGAAAGTAATTAATAATGATATAGTATTTCATTTTGTTAATAGGTTAATTTGAGTGTTGTAGTTATCATAAAGTGGAAATATTTGTGAAAAAAAGAAATTCGTTGGAAAAAATTTGTTGCCTTGGAGCGTTGGAGATGAAAACTACTTATGGATGACCGTTGGACTGATCCTGGAATGGTGATTGAGGATTCCTATTTATTTTGAAGGAACGGTCAAAGAAATATATGATTTTTTTATTTTAAAAGATTTTGTAATTTAAAATAGAAATCCTGAGAATCTTCCAATTCTTAGGATAGCTTTATCATTCCAATGTTATAGATACGTTGTAAAATAAATGCAAAACTTCAATAAGAACCAGGATGATGATGATTTGAGATTAAATCCGGTGATTATAAAAGTGAACAAGATAACTATTTTAAGTTTACATACCTCTTTTGTAACTTATTTTTGATGTCAATGAAAGTTTAATGGTTCGGATTTATTCTATTTTGTTGAACATTTCTTAAGGTAGTTACTTCCGGATACCATGGGCTGAGTCACTAGATAGCTTGTTTTCTTTTTTGTATTACTATTCCTTATTTATTTTCATATGGATGATTCTTGTTTTTTTGTAAATTATTAGATCTAAAATTTTTTTGAGTGAATTCATAGATTCATAATCTACGGTATGTAAATTCTTTGAATTGTTGCTTATTTGTGTCAATCTCTAGATTTACATTTTAGTACTATGCATGGTTATATTTTCCAATTTAATTGAGTAATTTTTCAATTATGATTATCTAGCTCTATGCATTTGTAGATTTACTTTACTTTATAATGAAGTGAATTTCCATTTCCTACATTGCTCTCAGAAGTTATCAAGGATCAAAGTAATTATTAATTAAGAGTAGGTTCCTAATGTTAGATCTCTTGAAGTTTCACATCATAGTAGGAATGATTGGTTTCATAGGACTTAATAATTGAATTAGTAAAGTAGTTCCATAATTTCTTCTGAATGATTCATTTCTATTTACATATTGAATTTAGTATTTTTTTAAAAGTGTTTCTCCATAGATTTTCCTTTGTATTAGTCTTACACATACTCCTATTATTTAAAGCACTATCCCTGCATATACTGTGCCAACAACCTCGTAACCAAAATATGAACTCCAAGTTGACAGATTAATGAATAGAGGATTGATTTGATTCCTTAGGAACATATTAGCACCCAACATGTTTCAATATTGTCAAGGATCTCAAAAGGCCTGCAATACTAAGGTTCCAATAGGGCACATGATCCAATCCTCAAGGAGATCGTCTTATGCTTGATGCCCAAATACACATGCTCCCCAATGTGAAACTCCTTGAGCTATCTATGTGGATTTTTGTAACTCTTTTCCCTAGGTTGTGATTCCTTCAAATACCTTATAATAACCAACATTTGTTGCTCCATATAAACTATCATATCGAGTCCAATTGACACCATGTTCACTAGATCACTCTAGCTAATAAGTGTGTTACAACTCCACATGTAAATAGCCTCAAATGGATTCATCTCCAAGGATCCATAATACCCATTATTATAATAAAACTCCACCAGTGGAAGATACTCCTCCCACTTCCTCTGTTGATGCATGGCATGCACCCTCAACATATCCTCGTGAATCCTATTATCCTTCTTTTTTTGTCCATATGTTTATGGATGATAAGTTGTACTAAAGGCTAACATTGTCCCCAAGCCTGGAAACAACTCCTTCCAAAACCTAGAAGTGAACGTGGAATATCTGTCTGGTATGATATTCTTGGGATCTCCATGAAACCTCACTATCTCCCTATCGAAAATATGAGCTGCCTCACTATCTGTATTAGCATACTTTACTGTAATGAATGATCTACCTTGCTCAGCTTTTCAACAACAAGTAATGGAATCATGCTGCCTCATTGACCTTGGAAATCCTTTAATAAATTCCTTGGAAATTACCTCCCATTTCCATTTTTGAGTCAGAATATGCTGCAACATACCAGTTAGATGCTTGCATTCAATCTTCACTTCTTAATAGTCCAAGAACCCGGTAGCAACCTTAACCACCTATTTCTTCAAATTTTTCCAATAGTATAACTTCTTAATAATTTTCAAATCCTTCTACTATCCTAGGTGGCCTGAATACTTCTTGACATGAAACTCTCTCAAAATAACCTTCTTCAACTCATTGCTATGTGGCGCATATATCCTGCTCCTAAATCTGACCAAGCCATCTACTTTGAGGTGATACTTCCCTTCCTGATCACCTTCACCCTATTGTTGAAATCTCTTGTTTAGCTAGTGGTACTTGTCATTATTCTTCCCTTCTTGCAAGATTCGATGCTACAAATATTTCCCATATGAGCTCACAGATAAAATATGATTCACCTGCACTCTCCATAACTTAGAGCATCTACAACCATTTCTCTTTACCCTTGATGTACCTGATATAAAATTCAAACTCACTGGGATTTTCTAAGAATCGAAATTTCCCGACATTCATATTGGGTTGGTCAAAAAAGTACCTTAGTCCATTGCGATCAATCATAAAAAAAAAACCTCCAACCAAGGAGATAATGTTTCCACATCTTCAATGCATGAATGAGAGCTTCCAGCTCAAGATAACGAGTCACATATATCTGCTCGTCCTTGTTGAAATTTCATGATTCATAGAAAACTACATGTCATTCCTACATCATGACTCTAGAAAGTCCTTCCTTGCAATCCTTTGTATAAGCCAAAAAATACTTATGAGGATCCGCAATATTTATAACCAGATAATTTGTATGCACTACTTCAACTCCACACAACTAGATTCACAATCCTCATTCCATTCAAACTTCTTATGTTTCCTCTATAAATATGCAGTAGGATAGCTAATCGTAGAGAAGTTATTGATGAACCTCATGTAATAACATGATAGTCCAATGAATGGCCTAACCTCATACACAATCCTCAGAACTGGCCACTCTATGATAGATTTAATATTTTCCAAGTCCACTACTATCCCTTCCTTGGAAGAAACATGTCCCAAGTAATGGATTTGAGCCTAAAAGAAACTAGACATGCTAGGCTTGGCATAGAACTGATGATCTCTCAAAAATATTAACACCTCTTCGATAAGCTTTATATGCTCCTCCTTATTCTTTGAAAATACGAATATGTCATAAACAAATATTATCACAAACTTATCTAGGTAATGGTGCAAAAAAAATTTCATCAATCACATGAAGGTGGTTGGAGCATTGGTAAAACCAAAAGGAACCACCAAAAACTCATAATGCCCATACGTTGTAAAAAATGCAGTCTTTTAGATGTCTTCTTCTTTAATGCACCCCTGATGATATCTTGATATTAGATCAATCTTCAAAAGCACTACAACTCCCTTTAGATTATTAAAAAAAATCATCAATCCACTATAATGTATCATTCTTCTTGATAGTCACCTTGTTCAGTTTCCTGTAATTAAGGCAAAATCCGAGAGTACCATCCTTCTTCTTTGAAAACAACAGTGGTGCAACCGAAACATATACACTTGGCCTAATGTATCCATTATCAAGAATTTATGTAAGCTACAACTTTATTTCAACCAGCTCTAGAGTACTCACCATGTACGGTGTGTAAAAAATATAACAACGACATTCAAACTGATCTTGTAATTTACTAAAACAAGATACTGAATTTGTCTACAAATTTTGAAAAGAAAACATGATCGCACAATCATATAACAAGTAAGAGTAAGAGACAATCAATCACACAACAAAATATGTATCTATGGAAAGAAGACTGCATAAAACCCCAATATATGTATATTGTATAAATTCAAGATTATGAAGAAAATTATTTTCTCTCTCAGAGAAATTCCTACACTCTATCAATTGCCTCACTCTGATTTAGGAAAAATCACTCAATCACTTAACCAATTATCAACCTCTTCTCAATGTGCCTTCCTCACACATTCGTGGAGGAATTTTCAGCCTATTAAATAGTAAATTCCCTTGAATTGATTGCACAATGCATCCTTGGCCTCCACCTGACCCTATTACTGACTTATACAATTTTTCTAATTGTACAACTCATAGTTATCATCACTTTAACCTCACTCTCAACTGGGCCTTCCTTAGAACTGACATGCAACAACTATTTATAGCAAATTATCAATTAACTCATTGATCATTACTTGTTAATTAAATCATATTTAATTCACTGGACCTCTCACAAGCTCATCTCTCAATTAGAACTAGTTAAACTATTTTTAACTCAATTAATTGAGTTATATAATTACAACTCATAAATAACTGTAACTGGTCCCTCTTGAATCATGGGAAAACTCTAAATGCCTCCTCTGTTACTACAACCATAATATATTCAATGGTGGTTGTATTTTTCTAGATCAAGATAAATTTCAAGTATGAGTAGATTTATACAGTAATACCTAAGAAAGAGGTAGCTAAGGAGCCTTATATTTTTTTATAACCAGATTCTATTGATGGATTTTATATGGTTTTCCAACGAGTGAAATAAATTTTTATTATGGTCGCCCACTTGTAGCAAAAGGGTATAACTTTTCATTCAACATTCCTTCTCCATATCTAGAAGGATCTTCCTTTGGAATTTTTCAACATCTAAAATTATATCCTTTAGGTTCTTGGTCCCCTACATGGGGCTTACAATTCAAAAAAGGATTGAATATTTCATTCAATATTAGAGAGGGATTTAAAATATCCATCCGTCTTCTTATTTTTTACAAATTTAATTACTATACCCTTAGATCACTTAATTTGTTTTTGGAACCATATGTTTAGGGGTTCATGGAATTATAGGGAGAAGTGGACCAATTTTTTTTCACTAGATCCAATAGTGAGTGTTCTTCAATCCAGGAGGGATTTAATTGAAAAGGAATAAGAGGTTTTGTAGGGAAGTGATCTAAGTCCAAAAGTATTGGGAATGATCCAAGTATCCTACCACCAAGGTCTATGTTTTTATTTTAAGGTTGTTTCCAAGAAGGGAATCCAAGGTAAAAAATCAGTCCAAATGTTTGGCAATTCTAGTTGAACCAAATATATTATTTGTCCAAGTTGGAAGAATATTTTTGGTGGGGCATGTCATAGAGACTACTTGCTTATGTAGTAGGTTAATCAGAAATTTTTAGAGAGGATATGATCTAACATATGGTCCCTATAATTTTGATTTCACCATTGTGAAATTGAAATCCCCTCCTATAAGAACCTTCCCATAGTTGAATATAGGAAGTCTGGTGAAGGTAGTCCAAAATTTCTTCCTCTCAATATAAGGGTCATAGATATTGACAAAGAAAGATATTATGCCCAAGTTAGAAGCATGGAGGACTAAGGATAAACCCGACCTGATAGACCATGGAGAGGAGATTCTAATATGATGGGTATTCCAACCTAAGATGATACCTCTCGATCTCGTGACAACATTTTTTGCCATAAAATCTGCATTTGAAAGAAGAGTTTAATGATGTTTATGGAATTATCTTCTTGTTTCTTTGTTTCTTGGATAATAATGATATGAGAAAAGTGTAGATAAATTAGTATTTTTATTTCTAGTTGTACTGAGGGGTTAGAAATAACCCTGAAATTTATATAAGGGAGATTCATTTAACAACAAAGAGAGTTCTTGAGGCTCTAAGCACCATTTGAATTCAATACTATTTTCCTAGTTGAATTTCAAGGTAGACATGTCTCTGTTCCTTGGATACAAATTACTTTCATCCTCTAGTATAGATAGGATGAGATGGTTCCACCAAATACCTCAAATGACTTGTGGTGATAGTTATTAATGTAACCATCATGCCCAACTCAACAAGAGATTTCTGATTATGTGAACTACTTGTTAATTCAAAACCAAAATTGAAGGTAATAATTAAAGGATATTTTTTCTTTATTAATGTGGCCATGTTAACCACATCATTTCACATGATCGCTATGTTGCTTCTCTTTTTTATTTTAGTCCTCTTGTCGGTCAATGATTCAATTGTATGAGACTCATTGAGGGTGTGTGTGTGTGTATACATACACACATATAAGAAACTCACTTCATGTATCAAAATGTTCATAAACAACCTTTATTATGTACCAATGTGCATAATTAAACATGATCTGTGAATTAAACTCCCATTATATATATTTACATATTAAAAATCATATATATAAACAATTGTGTGTGTGTGTGTGTGTGTTTGTATAACAATCCTTTTTGCTACACCTCTTGTAAATGTCAATAATAATTGTAATTCACGTAAAATAATGTTGAAATGTAAATAATGACTGGGATGGAGGAGTGGACATGGATTCAAGGACTAGGGAAAAAAGGTTGTTTGTAATGTGTGTAAAACCATACCAATTTGTTTATTCCTTGCCTTTTTCCCTAACAAATTTAATGGCCTTTTGTTGTAAACATTGAATATTTTTATGGCTCTCTTGAGTGAAGAATGAACTAATATTATCCCTTTTCTCATGTGACATGTTGAGGAAGTTAACACAAAAGAGAAGGGACTTGGACAAAGCAGGAGAAAAGTGGTGGAGAAGGAGGGAATGGTTGTTGGCATAACAAATATCCTACGTTGAAAATTTCTTATGATGGATTTATTAGGCAAGAATATTTCCCATAATTATTGATTTTATCCATGATGTGAGTGGAGGAATATTGTCGGTGGCATGAGGAAATGGAGTGGTGAAGAGTAAATTATAAGTGTAGGAGTGGTAGTGCTAAGGAGAAATTATGTTGAAAAAAACATTTATGGTGAGTTTCATACATCGTACCCTATATTTGGGTGATACCCTACATGTATTAGTCTTCATTGACCAAGTGAGCTCTACGAAATAGAGATTCCATTAGTGCTTTCCTTAGGGCCGAGAAAACACCCTTTAGAGTGAGATTAGGTTCCTAGACTGATAGAACCTTCCCAAAATCTTGGTTAAGATTCAATGATTATTTTCTAAGTGATAGAGTGATACACTAGGGTCTTTACATCCTAGCAGTAGTTGATAAGCCACTTGAATTGTGGACTCCTCTTAGACAATTTTCTAGCTAATTATTAGTTTGAATGCCCTTGAGAAATAAATGCCTTAGAATATTAATTTGAATTGGGGGTGACCATCTACAAGAAATATATTACGGTATGTCAATTTGGCAGCTTGGGGAAAAATCCATCCTTTGGACTCTCTTCCTCCTCAAGAAAGACCCCTCCTATCCATTGGAAGAATTTAATTTGGTTGAGGAAAATTTTATTTTTAATATGGAAACCGACATGTGCACAAAATGACAGGTCAAGCCAAAAAGGAAATTGGACACCCTTGGATGGCTATAAAAACAAGACATGTGACCCTTGTTTGGAAACCATCATCAAGAAGATTATTCATTTCTCTTATCTTGTTTGGCTTGCACACATTTGAGGTATTTTCTGAATATTGGTTCGTATAGGTCAAAAATTGAAGGGTTGAAAGCTCACTCATGAGAATTAGGGTTTTTGTTTGCAGCCACAGGGATGTTACAAATAAATTCAACTGCAGTCACTCACATGCAAGCTTGTGCATATGACTGACACACTTCAACTGCATGTATGATAATTTGTTGCGTGTAACTATGAATTAGGGTTTTATGTGATAATTGACCATAGATTCCGATAGTTAACCACAAATGTTGACAATTCAAAACATTATTTTAAATCATGTTTTTTATTCGTAGTGTTGCTCAGTTCATCTATTGGATATTTTTTGGTTGATTTTTCTGGATATTTTGGTGGTTTAATATGTGGATCATTGTACTTTCTCTTTTTCTAAACATTTTATGGAAATATAATAAGAAGAAGAATTTGAAATGGTTTCCCCCTTTGTGGGGTTTTACCCTTATCTTCAACCAATATTTGTGTCTCTATGTGTGAATGATTTTATTGTATTATTCCTTTATATTTCGCTGCATTATTTATGATATTTTTCTTTCTACATAATTGCATATGATGTAATGATGATATAATGTTGTGGGGTTAATCTAATGTGTAAACGATGAAAATAAATTATCTAAAGTAATGAACAATATAGCCCTAAGAAAAAATTTACATGGTAATACAGATGGCCGGAAGAAAAGTCATTGAGATCACTCCTGTGAAGACACCATTGATGGAAGCAAGAGAAGAAGGAGGATATATAAATGAATGTTAGGGTTTGAAGGAAACCCTAGGAAATCTAGTTATTAGGGTTTGATGGATATTATGAGGTCAGGGTTTGGAGTAAACCTCGAATAGGATAAAGGCTTGATTTTTCAATTTTGAAACCCTGGCATGATCAGTGAGAATTTTTTCTAACACTTTTGATAGATTGAGTGTAATCCTAGTTGGGCTAATAACTCCTGAATACTGGTTCAAGAAGGAGATGATCACTTCTCATTGAAAGATACGTACCTTTTAGATTGATGTCATTTCTTGTTTAGATTTATTGTTTTGGTTATTGCTTAGCATAAATGCATATTTGAGTATTTGAATTCTTATAACCTATATATGATATGTGATAAACATATATTTCTTGAGGATCATTTAAGTTGTATTAAAAGGGATCTAATGCATGAAGAGAAGAGTTGGTGCAAGAAAAGGAAAGAAGTACATGGGGAATGTTTATGAAATTCTTCAAAGTGGAATCTAAAAATTACAATATAGTGCTGCAAATTTCAATGGTATATGGATATTACAAGGTATGTACAAGAAAATTTTTAGGGGCTAATATTCATAGGTGGGCTAACTTTCCATTCTTTTTCAAAAGAAAGATTCACCAGTTTCAATTTTTGCCTAAAAATGATTCCCCGAAATTTTATAATATGAAATTATTTTACCTTAAAATTTGTGAAATTTTTATATAGGGACTTTATAAAATGATTATAAATTTGAATATTTTTATAAAAATGTCATGAAACATTTTATACATTCCATATTACCCACTAGTGATATTCACCAAGGTTTCTAAACTTTAAGATAAATTTTCATCCTTAAAATTTTCTGTTGTGTAACCAGCGCCAAAAAGAGAAGAAAAGAGATATAAACGCCTTAGAAATGAGCCACTTCGAGGGGGAAACCTCCAATACATTACATAAATGAACAATTCTTGGATGATACAAATGAACAAAACCTCCTTCTATATATAGGAGTCCATGGGGCCATAATGTAATCCTAGTGGGCCACAATGTAATCCTATCCGACCTAACAATAATAATGTAAGGGCACAATAATAACAATATGGGGGTTACAGGGGTACAATAATAACAATAAGGGGGGATACACTAACATAATAAGGGGATACACTATTGATATAGGGACTTAACATGCCCCTCTCCTTCAAACAAGTGTTGTCCTCAACGCTTGATTATTTCTTGATGCTTCTGTATAAAATTATCATCCTCCCATGTGAAATCTTCTACAGGAAATTGCTTCCACTTGCTGAGATACTATGAAATTGATCGTACTTGTTGATTTCTTGTTTCTATGACTTCTTCATAACTTCTTTCGATGTCATGTTGATCTTCCTGTTGTTTCATTAGATTCTGCACCAAAGTTGGGTTATCCTTTGAGAGTTGGAGAACTTGTTGTTGATGCTCGATGTGATCTTCCACTAATTTATCATCCATATTTGCTATTATTTGATCCTTCAAACCATCCAAATTAGCCTCCATTTCTTCTTTTAAACCATCTATGTCAGCTTCGGTTGCTCTTCGTAAGATAGAAATTTGTTGCACTTGGTACCGTAATTTTGATATCTCATAGTGCAATTCTTCCACTTCATGCATCATAGTATAGATTTTTGAGGGCTTAATGGGTGTTGAATTCTTTTTAGGAGGAATTTTAGAACTAAATACTGAAATATATGCTCAATAGGCCTTTGGAATCACTTCAAACTGATTTTTCAAACAAGACTTATGCAATTCGGAAAAAGAATACACACCTTTTACTTGCTTTGAGGAGCTCGATATTGAAATTGAATTATCTCTGTAATTGAAAATCTTCAATATCTGAAATTCAGCCCTGTAGTAGCCCTCTGAAGTTTCTTTCAAATGCCACAGGTCTGATCTAATTTGGATTCTCCAAGACAAAGTTGTGTCCAATTTCCCACAATGACCTAATTCTAGACTGGTTCAGTAGAGCAAACTTGTAGGACTTGCCACGTGTCACTGTTTCGTCCTTTGTCTCTGAAATTGATAACCAAGAAACTACAGTCTGTTTTCTTGTGACCAATTATTATGGCACTCAAATCCACTTCCCAAAGAGAGAGTTATTGAACTTTTCCCACAATCACCTCTTTGAGATGAAATTCAGGAGCCTGAAAAAGCACTACCTTCCACAGATCATATCTCCAAAAATATTGTGAACCAAGCTCTGAAATTTTTTGAAAAATTTCCTCAGGATTTCAGCTTCGTACCATATTAATTTCAGATTCTGAACCTTCGTAGAAAACAATTTATAGCGAAAATACCACGATGACCTGTTTAGGATCTTGAAAAAAGACCTAACTTCCACAGATGATATCTCTGAAACTATTGCGAACCAAGCTCTGAAATTTTTAGACAAACTTCCTCAGGATTTCAGCTTCGCACCCTAAAAATTGCAGCTTCTGAAGCTTCGTAGAAAAAAGGTTATAGCAAAAATGCCACAATGACCTGTTTGGAGCAGCGAAACCCTAGAATCCAAAGCTCTGATACCAAATGTTGTGTAACCAGCTCCAAAAAGAGAAGAAAAGAGATATAAACGCCTTAGAAATGAGCCACTTCGAGGGGGCAACCTCCAATACATTACATAAATGAAAAATTCTTGGATGATACAAATGAGCAAAACCTCCTTCTATATATAGTAGTCCATGGGGCCATAATGTAATCCTAGTGGGCCACAATGTAATCCTAGCCGACCTAACAATAATAATGTAAGGGCACAATAATAACAATATGGGGGTTACAGGGGTACAATAATAACAATAAGGGGGGCTACACTAACATAATAAGGGGCTACACTATTAATATAGGGACTTAACATTTTCCCTAGGCTTGTAGAACATATTGTTGCAGTTTAGCTACAATATTGAATGGAAAGTCAAGCCTTGAGGTATGATGAGAATATCACCTTCATAAATGAATCCTACATGTATATAAAAGTAAGTTTGATTTCTGGTTCATGTGATGTATTCATATCTCATGAGTTTCTTACATGCTATTAGGCATGGTGGATTTCGTAATTTTATAAAGCAGCATAGAAAATTTGATTTTGATATATGGAAACTTCATAAGAATGGTCACCCTAATGATAAAAATGTAACAATAATACTGATACTCAAGATCTTCTTATTGAGCTTGGTTAGGTTTTTATAATATAGTAAGTTTTATAATGAAGTAAATTTGATGCCTTAACTTCATGGTTCAGCAATGTGATAAAGAAGTGTTGTTATGATTATGATCCTTGAAGTATGAAGATACACTTATATTACACTCGCCCTTGATTAATGTTTGGTGACATGTTCATATGAAGTAATTGCTGATGATTTTTCATAACTATGATGTATATATGTCTCAGAACACTATATAGTTTTTTTTCCTGATCTAATATATTTTTTGTTGCATGAGAACATTATGATAGATAGTTTGATGTCTTGATTGATGATGATTGAAGAATATTACAGTTATATGGATAATATCTCCATAAGGTCCAAATTCCTATTATTATTTGCAATAAATGAATAAAATACCCTTGATTATTTAAGCCAAGTTTATGGACATGAATATATGATCATTTGATGTTGTTTATGTTTTGATATAAGAAGAAAGGGTTTATCCTATTCCAAGCCCAAACCAATAGGAGAAATTATTAAAGGTGTGGCTATAGGCCTCCCAACTGCACTAAATAAGACCTATGGGTGTGGCTAAGCATGTAGGATAGAAAAACTGAAAAACTATGCATGAAACCGGGAGCACACCAAGAGTACGACAAACCTATAGTCATGAAGCACATGATAGAGAGTTCCATGAGTAGGGAATTTTAACGAACTATGATATCTACAGAATGTTTGAATATTTTCAGAGAGTGTAATTGTATTAACTTATATTGTGTTTGCAGGGGTCTCTAGTATGTAGTGTTTTTCTTCTGGCTATTACAAAAATTTCACAATGAATGGATAGAAGAAACTTATATGACTTGTCCTTGGCTGGGTATATTGGTTTGGTTACTGTCAAGTTTGGAGAAAATATTGTATGGTTTCAAGAAATATCCCTAAGACTGACATGTATGAACTGATAGTTACATGTTGAAGCTTGAAAACAGTGCTAATAAAAACCTCTACCTTAAAGTGGACAAAGGTATTCCTTTGGTTTTGGTTTTATATGTTGATTATATATTCTTGAAAGGTAATGATCCTTTAATGATAAAATTCATAGGGAGTTGGCCTCTGAGTTTGGAAAAGGAAATTATGTCATGAAGTTATTGAATAGATTTGGAAAATGGGAAGTAAAATCATTGGACACCCCTATGGAATTGAATATCAAGACATTATGAGAAATTTTTTTGGATCTGAGTACAAATTTTTGATTGAGACTTTGATGTTCCTTGTGAAAATTGAACTCGATATATGCTTTATAGTGAACACCTTGCATACAAATTATGTTGGGTCCGAGCACATTTTGAAATAATTTGCATGGGATGAAAATATTGGTCTAACATATATTATAGGACATGAAAGATTCCATGGATGCACTGATGATGATTGGGCACATATGGGTGCTTCTTTAGATCTACCATGCAATACTGGATGAGCACGAAATATAAGTATGTAGTTTAAGCATGACCTAGGCTGAGTAAATTTCTTCTAGCATGGCTATCTGCGAGGAATTTTGGTTAAGGAAGCTCTTTAGAGAGTTTTTTAAGCAAGCTCTTGATATGACAATGATATATTGCAATATCAAGATTATGATTTGATTGACAAAGAATCTAGTGTATATAGCTAGGATAGATATATCTTGATAGAGTGAGATAGTACTAGTGTATGAGACAAGCTTAGGCTTGTGGTTGTTTCCTCCATGAGAGGGTACATGAATAAAGTATCCTTTTATGAGATGTATTTTTTCTAACATAATATTTGATTTGATGTCCCACATGAATAAGAAAATAAATTACTATTGAACTTCGTAATATATGAGGCCATGTTACTGAACTCTTTAGTGAATTTTTTTAGCCAGTACTAGATATGAGCATGTTGATATGTTTCTAGTATAAAAAGAGCACTATGGATTGATGGGTGTCACCCTCCTGAGTGAGGGTCTAGGCTAATTGATGACAATGAGATATCTCTCCCCCCCTGTTTGAGCTCGTAGGGTGAGGAACTGAGTTGTAGTGATCCCAGGGTTGCGGTATCTCTGGACAATAGAGCATCTACCCTATTTTTCACCCATAGGGTGTTTGTGATCCTTGTCCATTTTTCCAATTCAAGTAACTCCCCCTATATTGGTCTATCTAGAGTATACCCTAGTTGTAATCTATCTTTCCTACCCATCTGGAAATGGGTGTTAAAACTTAGCTACTTGAGTTATGCACAATCCATATAATTTATAGTAAGTGGCATCCCACTCAAGCTAGAGATGAAAATGTTCCATGGCATGGCACTTAAGGGTCATTTATGGGAATATCAATAGGAAATAAGATGGTTATGATAATTACCTCACGTAACATGCGGTATCTCTCCCATTGATTGCACAATGGGAGGGTTGTGATCCTTTCTTCGTAAGTGGTATCTCACCTATTTCTCGATATAGTGTGGTAGCTATATGCTCCCCTATGCGAGATGACTTGGGGTGAGAGTGTCTCATAGGATGTTCCCCATTGTCATAGATATGTGGTGAGAGTGTCCCATACAACCTTCCTCATTATCATTGGATTCTGCGTGGTAGAATTGGCTCCCGATGACAAGGTTCCTGAGTTGTAGCATTAGATCCATGTTAGACGATATTCCAGGGTAGTAGCATTGGGCTCCCCGTTTGCAGTGATTCTGGGTGGTGGCAGTGGCTCCTCGATGGATAGAGTGTGGTATCTTAAGCTCCCCTCCAATGTCAAATTATTCTTCATTTTATTCAAGAGTGTTCAACAAATGAGTAAATATGAGAATAGATAAGTATATATGACCAAATATGGCTTATATGATCATAAATGAGAAAATATGAGTAGATATGAGAAGAGATGAGAAGTGGAGACATTTTTTAATGAGTTATTTGTGATGGGACATATGTTGTAGTCGGTATTTTATCCCTAGCTAAGAGTAGTGTCAATTTGGAAGCTGAGGGAAAAATTCCCTCCTTTGGAAAATCTTCCTCATCAAGAAAGACCCCCCTTAACCATTGGAAGAATTTAATTTATTTGAGGAAAAATATATTTTTAATATGGAAATCCATATGTGCACAAAAATACGAGTCTACCCAAAAAGGTAATTAGACACCCTTAGATGGCTATAAATACAATACAAGTGACCCTAATTTGGATATCATAATAAAGCATCTTATTATTTTTTATTATTTGGTTTGACTTACTCAGGACTGAGGTAGTTCACCAAGATTTATTTGTATAGGTTTGAAACTACAAGGTCAAAATCTCGCTCATGAGAATCGAGGTTTTTTTTTGCAGACGCAGGGATTCATTAGGGAAATTTTGGCTGTAGTCACTCACATGCAATCTTGTGTTTTTGGTGAAGACACTTTATCCACACGCATGATCATTTATTGTGTGTGGTTAGGACTTAGGTTTTTATGTGAAATTTCACCACAAATTTGGATACTTTACTGCATATGTGGATAGTTGACTAAATACTTTTGAATCATGATCTTGATTAGTAGTGTTGCTAGGTTCATCTCTTGGATATTGTTTGGTTTATTTTGATGGATAGTTTTGTTTTTGAATATATTAATCATTGTACTCTCTATTTACTGAACATTTTAATAAAATCTAATAAGAAGAATAATTTGAAATGGTTTCCCCCCTTGTAGGTATTTTCCCGTGTCTCTGACCAATCCTGGTGTCTCTATGTGTGAGTGTTTTTCTTCTATTTTTCCTTAATGTTCCACTACATTTTTTATGATATTTTTCTTTCTACATAATTACATATGATGTAATGATGATATAATTTTGTGGGGTGAATTCAATATCTAAATTATGAAATGAAATTATCTAAATAAAATTAGAATATATCCCTAGAAAAAATTAACATTCTAGTTGGCCTATGGTTGGGTGGAGAGTGGAAATCCCTAATTTAGTTTCCATCTAAATTAATATACACATAAAAGTATTCTCGTTTATACATGTTGGGTTACGTTGAGAAATCTAGGGCAGCTATATTAGGTTATTTCTCTTACTTTGATAACTTCTTGTGATGTATTTTTACTTAACTTAATAATATTTTTATTTAACTTGATTATTATTTTTTTCTATTATCAAACCACTACTAAACAATTAAGATCAAAGAGATGAGATGAAAAAAAATGTAGCCTACTAGCTAGGGCCAAAACCTCTACTCTTGAGAGGAAAACCCACAATAGTTCTTTTCTTCTTATAGAATATTCAAATGATGAATTCCAAGACCTAACACCCTTGAAAATGATCCCTCCAAGACCAAGCCAACCTTCCTTCTTGATGAGATATCCTTACATACCTTACATCAACGAACGTTGACCTTCCATCAAGAAATTCGACCCCAACAACTTTTCCAACAACTTCAACCTCCCTAGTAATTTCCAGCAATTTCAACTTTCCCAACAACTTCTAGAAACTTTGGCTAGCCCAAAAACTTCTAGAAACTTCGACTTTCCCAACAACTTCCAAGATAATCGACTTTCCCAAAAAATTCCAACAACTTTGACTTTCGCAACAAATTTCAACAACTTTGACTTTCCCCAAAAACTTCTAGCAACTTTGACTTTCCAAACAACTTCAGAAACCCTAACACAAGAGAGAGAGAGAGGTCCAAGACTTCTATCTTGCTTCTTTTCTTCTTATCCTTGATTTTGATATTTTCTACTAGTCTTGTCGCTTATTTCTTTTGGAGATCAAACTTTCTTCTTGTTTTATCCAAATGAGGTCAAGTTCCTTCTTATATGTAGGCTTTCCATGTGTACAAATTGCTTCCATGAGGCTGCCTTGATCTTTCATGTAGGATGACTTTCTTGACTAGGTCTTGGAGTGGCTTTATGACATTTTTTACTCTACAAAAAAAATCTTTAGAAGATACAACATTCCCAAAGTGGTCTTACATGTATGATAATGACTATTTTTTTTGCAAATAAAAATGAAAGGAATTGTTGCCCCGTGACCTAGTGTTTTTTATATCACCAAAAAGACACAATAATAGTCAAGAAGAAATTCAATTTTCCCAATCCTTCATGATTTACAAGCAATCATGCAATAATTTAATACTATGAAGAAGAAGCTATCATTCCTCCTCACAGGTCGGGGACAGATCTTGAGTTCGATGTCGATTTTTTGTGCTCCACACGAGCGATCTATCTGATCTACCTTCGATCTCAATACTTGCACGCAATCATGAACATGTAAAGACGACAAGGGATCTTCCTCAAAATATATTTAGATATATGATAAAATAAAACTATTATAAGATACAATCATATGCAATAATGGAACATGAATCTTAATTAATATAAAAATGACTCTTCAATACCTTACTTTCAGCTTCTCCTATCCTCAATTTGGAAGAGTTTCCCCACTAGACGAGAATATGAAGAGCACTCTCCCATAGCATGAGACCTCACAAACTCTCAAGATAATGAAAATATAGCAATGGAGTGTCAAGATCTCAACAGTAGAATGGCTCTCCAAAACTCACTCTCTCTAGAGCTAGCCTGACCCTCTCAAATGATCCATTATAAATAAGTGAATGATAGGTATCTAGATGATGAATGTAGATGCTAAGGATGAGGATAAGTTAAGGAAACTTATAATGGATCATTCCTTTCCAGCTTGAATCATTGAGAAATCGAGCTCATCTCCTAGGGACTCAGTAAATTTGGAAGGTTCCCTCTACTACAGGCTCCACACACATGGATTAGGGCCTGAGTCATGGTCAAAAGAGGCCCTGGTAGTGGCTCAAGCCCATGGGACATTGGGAAAAGAGGCCCTGGTAGCGGTTCAAGCCCCTGATTTGCGAGAATAATCCTGTTAGGCTACAGCTCCGGGTCAAAACTAAGGAAACAAAACCATTCTGCTAGGGAAACGTTATCAAGCAGTGAGGGCTAGGGATTAGTGATGTAGGTGTAGCAAAATAGGCTGATAAAAAATTACCCCTAATGTATGTGTTGAAAATGGCAACAAGAAACAGTGAAGGAGGCCTCCTGAAACATCTTTCCTGATCCTAGTTGGAAAGTGATCACCTAAACTAGGTGGGGACCACACATGTGATTTTTTTGTCGAAAAGTCTATTTTTAGACTATGTCTATTTTTAGACATACTTGAGTATGATTCGGGATTCCAAATAGAGATTCTTAAGCATACATGTTGGTGGTAACAGAGGAGACTCATGTTATTTTAGGTCACAGCGCTTAGATCAGTTTCCTCCTAAAAATATGGAAGTCAAATATTATTTACCCTTAATAATATTTAGACTATAAAATGCCAGCTTACTCTTCGAGCACTTCGCTCGAGTCATGGAGGTGGCTCATAACCGATGTGAGAATCACGTGGTTCCTAGGGCTTGATGTATATCTGCCACAGACTTCGCTAGACTCATGTGGCAGTAGCTTTGGTGGAGTTGATTGATAGAGGTGTATCAGTTAACTAGTTGAACTAGTTGGCTTAGTTTAATCGGCTAATACACTAGAGATGAGTTGGGTGAATTAAATATTATTTAATTCACTAATTATTAACTCATTATTCAACTAAAGAACACATCAGTTTAACTCAGTACATGGACATTTCAGTGGCGACAAGTGAAAGAGGTAGATGAAAGGGTTGAGTTAGCTATCAGTTGCGACATTAGTTGTGCATGAGATTTGCACCACACTTGGAGGAAATTACCAATGAAAATTGCGCAGTTGGAGCCAGTGAGATTCGAACCTGGATCTCTATTTAGACCAGCCTTGATTGCGCAATAGAGGAAGAGAAGTAGTGGGTGTGTTTTGAACTTGTGACTTGTTCAAAACCAAGCTAGTTTTTGTGTAGCTTTGGGAGATAGTACTGAGTACTTGTGAGGAGTTTGTACTATGTATTTGCTGCATGTTCTCTCCATTTATAATATACTATAGCTGGGGGTTTTCAGCTATAAGCTTTCCCCATACATACTGTATTAATGTGTGTGATGATTTGATGTGCTATCGCTTCTATTCTTTCCGCATGTGACAATTAATTGTAGAAGAGATTATGTGTTATGCATGCAATTCGAAATTGATGTGTGATCGGGTTAATCTCCATTGAATAAGTGATTTATTCAGAAAATTTCTACATGGTATCGGAGCGATATTAATTGTCGAGATCTATTACGATGATTGCAAACTTATTTCCTCGAACATAGTCTGCATACGGGCCAGGTAGCCTCCGGATTCATCTTTCTTCGGAAAGTGAAAGGTCTGGTAAACGCCCCTTGCAGTCAATCTCTGATTTGGAAATAATTGCTCAAGTGTAGATCTGGTTGCATTGGAGTGACAATGTAGAAATTGAAGCTGCAGATTTGTGTTCTTGATGCCGCGGTGAAAATGTCTTTCATCGGGTTGCGACTAGAATATGCCTTGGAAGGCAGTTCGAATTATGTTGCATGGAAGGACCGCATGGAGGCTGTATTAGATGATCATGGGCTGTTGGAATTCGTGGAGAAAGATATTCCAAAGCCTACTTCTAATGATGTTGATGATGTGGAAGTATGGCGAAGAAACAAGTAAAGTGTCGAAGGATCTCTGTTTGAGGCCAAGGATCATAGTATCCAGCAGCTCGCATGGAAAGGCTTCTCCATATTTGATGGTGCCTCACTGACGAAATTAAAGCAAGAGGACTAAAAGGAGTCAAGGCCAAAGATAAGCTCGTGAACATCAAGATGGAGAAAGGCTTACAGACGCAGTCATTTCAATGGTGGTTCACTTCAAGTAGGGATGAGCTGGGAAGTGTGGGGGTGACTGTCGAAGATGAGGATATGGTGGACCTGGCTCTCCTTGGTCTTCCGAAGGCTTGGCATGCATATCAATATAGTGTCAATGGTCGGGAGAAGTTGCCGGGATGGGAGCGACTATGGTCGGATCTCATGCAAGAGGAGATCAGGAGGACTACCAGAGATGGATCTTCATCAAAGGTATCTGATGAAGAAGACTGCGCTTTGGCTGCCAAAGCAAGGAAGGGGAAGGGCAAGGAGAAGGCTTCTCAATCCGGTGCGGATGGTAAAGAGCATGACATGTCCAAAGTGAAGTGTTTTCACTGTCACGATCATGGACATTACGCCACGAATTGCCCAAAGAAGAAGAAGAACAAGCAGGCTGCTGGAGCTGCAGCTGGTGAGGCTCTTGCCTCGCAATTTGAGCTGGACTTCTCATTGATCGCATGCATGTTGTCTAGTGCATTGGGATCGGGTGGTATATTGATAGTGGCGCTTCCTGTCACATGACAGGAGATGCAAATCTTTTCAGTGACTTGGTGGAGAAAGGTCTCCAGATGCATGTTGAGTTGGGCGACGGTGGACGATACAATGCGACGGGCATTGGTACCATAACCTTTCAGAGGGAGTCAGGTAAACTCATTCTTTTACAAGATGTATTGCATGTACCAGGTCTAACAAAGAATTTGATCTCAGTTGCAATGTTAGAGGATAAAGGGTATGAAGTTGTCTTCAGAGAAGGAAAATTTTTCCTTCGGCACAAGGCAACGGGACAAGTCAAGAAGGTTGGGATTCGGTCAAAGAATCTCTACATACTTGAAGTAGATGGGATGTCTACGGAGCTTCCTATTGTTGGGAAGCGGGAGAAAGACATGCAACTGAAGCTTGAGAGGGAGCAAGTGTTGCATGCAGGCGAGAAAGACATGCAATTGAAGCTTGAGAGGAAGAAAGTTTTGCATGCAGGTAATAGTGAACCTCGGGATGTGGAGCAGCCACAAGAGGATCATGGAGTGGAAGAAACCACTCATGCAGAGAAATTTCGTGCCAGACGGGCAGAGGGAGTACATGCAGCTATACCACCAGGTATGAGGTGGGGCGACATGCATGATTAATCCCATGAGGAGATTTCTGGGCAGATTCATGAGATGGTGTGGATCTCATGAGTTGAACCTGGCTACGAGGTGCCCATAGCGCAGCAGTAGCAAGATCAGTTGGAGTGATGCAGGCAGATCAAAGTGACAGTGTCGGATACTGGAGCGCGGATCAGAGTTGACAGCAAGTGCAAGAGTGCATGGTTGCAAGAGTTCAACAGCGCAGTAGTTCCTGATGACATGTGTAGTTGGCCAAGCAGAAGTCGAAGACTTTGATGATAGATGCTAGATGCATCAAGACTGATTGAGTTGTTTGGAGCCTATTCAGTTTCAGAGGAGTTGCAGAGCAGATGCATGGAGTTGCATGGCGCTTGTGAAGGTTGCAGGGCGAATGCATGGAGTTGCATGTCGCATGCAAAGATAGTCCTTTCTTGTTGAGAGGGAGTGTTGAAAATGGCAACAAGAAATAGTGAAGGAGGCCTCCTGAAACATCTTGCACGATCCTAGTTGGAAAGTGATCACCTAAACTAGGTGGGGACCACACATGTGATTTTTGTCGAAAAGTCTATTTTTAGACTATGTCTAATTTTGCATATACGAGCATGAAAGGATTCTGGGCTTTGAGATTCTTGAAGCATGCGACATGTTGGTAAAAATAGATGAGACTCATATTTTTAGGTCACAGGCTATTTTTAGACTGCCTCTCCTAAAAATATGGAAGTCAAATAATATTTACCCTTCATAATATTTAGACTATAAACAACAGTTTACTCTCTTGGAGCACTTCAGTTCGAGTCATGGAGGTGGCTCATGCAACTGACAGAGGAATCACGTGGTTCCTAGGGTTTGATGGCATCTTGCATGTTAGACTTCAGTTAGACTCATGTGGCAGAGTTTTTGGTGGAGTTGATTGAGGAGTTAATGGAGGTGGTGTTCTGGTTAACTAGTTGAACTAGTTGTATTTAGTTTAACTGGCTAATACACTAGAGATGAGTTGTGTGAATTAAATATTATTTAATTCACTAATTATTAACTCATTATTCAACTAAAGAACACACGCTTAACTCAAAGTGTTTAACGTCACAGATACCTGAAAGAGGTGATGAAAGGGTGAGTAGCTATCGTCAGTCATCAGCTTTTCTGTATGATTCCCACCACTTGGAGGAAATTACCAAATTTGCACTGGTGCCAGCTAGCCGTGGGAGATTCGAACTCGATCTCTATTTAGATGAGCCTTGGATTGCTAACAGAGGATTCTCCTTAGGTGTGTTTTGAACCTGTGACTTGTTCAAAACCAAGCTAGTTTTTGTGTAGCTTTGGGAGATAGTACTGAGTACTTGTGAGGAGTTTGTACTATGTATTTGCTGCATGTTCTCTCCATTTATATTATACTATAGCTGGGGGTTTTCAGCTATAAGCTTTCCCCATACATACCGTGTTAATGTGTGTGATGATTTGATGTGCTATCGCTTCTATTCTTTCCGCATGTGACAATTAATTGTAGAAGAGATTATGTGTTATGCATGCAATTCGAAATTGATGTGTGATCAGGTTAATCTCCATTGAATAAGTGATTTATTCAGCTAATTTATACAGTATGAGGTTAGAATGAGTATATTATGGCCGAAATACATTATCAAAAAAATCAGATTTCTCAGTGGTAGTGGGGAAACAAAGTCAGGATCACGGATCGGAAAAAAATGAAGTAGAGGTCTCAGTTGTGAAGATAACATTCTCGAGGCAAGCATACCTATGCTCAGTCATAAGAAAATACTGAACATGTTTTAGGTCATGGAATTATCATGTTTAATTCACATTCTCACCCTATGCTTAATCATGTTTTTCATTGTTATTACTATGACTTTGTGCAATTGTTGGGCTAGTATCTTAAACTTGGATCATGATCAGGTAATTGTTCATTATTTAACCTATTTCCTTTCTTTCCGATAATGTTTGCATCAAAATGATTATTGATGATGGATCTTGTGTTATTTTCTGAAGGAATATTAAATCACAATCAAATATACACATACATCAACAGTTAATTGCACCAAGTTTTGTTCTTGCACCATCACTCCTACACTAGCATTCATGCACCGATTTGGGGCTTCGATATCTCGACATGATTTCAGGGAAAACCAAAGATGGTTATTGTCCAAAATTATGTTCTAATTCCTTCCAATGATTTGGATTTCACCCAGGTCGCATGTGTGGGTCTCTAGAATCAAATCAACAAATCTGCTCAAAATCTGCATAATTTCCAAAACGCCAAGTTTGACCTAAATTTGCGTGTATATGGAGGCGAATCACGAAAATATGAGAAAATTGGTTTTTTACCAATATAAAAAAAAATTTAAAACCTAAACTGTTTCTAGATATTTGAAATATTACAAAATTTACATGCAGTTCATTGAAGCAATTTTATAAAAAAAACATTGTTTTTCCATAATTTCATGATCTTTCCCAAATTTTCCAAAATATGGAAAATTTGTATCAAAAATGCATTTTATTGATAATATAATGGTTGGAATGGTCTCCTATTGTTAGATAATATTTTTTATTCAATTCCTCATTTTGTTTTGTGATTGATTGGCTGGCCAAAAGCCAAATTTGTATCATTAAATGTATAAAAACAGAGCTATGGCTCCAAGCCCAGGGGAGCAAGGAATCTCTTTGTACTCTCATGCTGCTAAGATGAGCGTTGGGGGTCTTCCCCTTTCTTAGATCGATTTGGAGCTAGACTACTGAGATCAAATATATAAGGACTGATATTTCCATTAATAACATGCTTCTAATGATAGGTTCATGCATCCATTTTCTTTATTTTATGTAATGTTAATTTTTCTCGCATAAGTTAAAAATCTACCTTAAAGGGAAATGAGCTGGTTGGCTAGGGTCCATCCAACCCATCTCGTTCTCCCAATGTTTCTAATTGTGTGCTAGGTACAAGAATGAATGGTGTGAAGATATCCTTTTAACGGTGATTTGCAGATTGTTAATGTTCTTGTGTGTTTACCTTTTTTTTTCACAGAGTAATCTTGGATAGGAGGGTTTGCGCATGTTGTATGTGTTATTTATTTATCAAAAACTATTTTTTACTTTAGCAGAACAATCTATCCTTTCATGAGAAGCTTCCTCTCAAATCATTTCTAGATTATTGATTAGGATCGCAAGGTTTGAACATTTAAATTTTTTTCCTGATGATTCATTTCCCAGCAAGTGTACTCTGGTCTATATAGATTGCAGTCGTGTGGAGGCATTATCATTCCTGTGTAAATTGTTAAATTCATATTGTGTTCCATACTGTATTAATCATTTCATTTTCTTAAGGCTAGAAAGTACAGTAATCGTTCACTGTTATCTAAATTCATGACTACAAACTAAATTTCATTATTTTATGTTAAATTCCTTTATGCATAAGATATATTTGACAAAGTGATAAAAGATCAGAGAAGGTGCGAGTAAATAATGCTTGGTAAAAATTTATTTAATTGCAAGAGTTTTACTATATGCAGTGAGATTGATAATTTCCCATTTACTTTCACAATTTACAGTTTCAAGTGGCAATTTCTTTCATTATCGCTTGAGTTGTGGTTTTCCTTTCTTAAGTTTTCAATTTCTTGTTTGGAAACAAAGTATTTCAATTTTATAGATTAAGGGATGAAGGATTTTTTAATGTGAATCAGTCCTGGTACAGCAATAGACTGTTCTGGTACAGGAACAGATTGTTCTAGTACAGGGACAAAGTGTTCTGGTACAAGAACATAGTGTTTGGTATAGGAATAGAGTCTGTCTAGTATAGGAATGGAGTTATTATAATACAGAAAAGAATTTTCTATGTTTTCCTAGTGTGGGAATAGAATCATTCCAATACAGGAACAAGGTTATTCTGGTATAGGAATATAATTACCATAACCACTCACTCTGTTTTCCTAGTGCAGGAATCACAGTATAGGAATAGGTCTATTTTTAGAATCTTTTGAGTTTTGCAATTGATTTATTGAGTAGTATGAATTATGAGTTTATTTATCTCTTTTAAGAAGTGTCTTCCTAGAAAATTATTTTATTTTTATTTCCTAAGTAAGAGTCTGGTTTCCAGTGCGGTGTGTGGTGTGTGGTGTCATTATATTAACTAGTGGTGTGAGCACTTTATACACAATTTAGAGTTTTGTTTTGCAGGTTGCTAGATTCCTTCTCTGGCATTTCCAGTGTTGTGCCTTGAATTTCAGAAACTACGGGATTGAGGGTTATATGTTGTTCCATTACTATGCCATATACTACACCCAACATTTTGGCGTCGTTGCCGAGGAGGTGCCTAGGGGATTGACCTTGGAAACCTATTGCATTTTATTTTGTTCTTTACCTATTTTTTCTTGCAAATTTTATTTCCTTAGAATTGATCCTTTGAATTTGTTTATTTTTTCATTACTTTTAAGTTTTTCATTTCTTGGGTATTGTAATAACCCCCTCCCCCATCTATTCAACCACGTTCTAAGAAGATATACGAACTAGCTTTTTGAAAATAGAGAAATGGTATTTCGAGGCATTGTTGAATGAGGAGTTTGAGGCTAGTATCAATCATCCAATGCACCTATTTCACTGATCAATTGGCAAGAAAATTCAAAGAAGGAGTCTCAAATTATTACATGGAGAATTTATTTTCATTTGGTAATAAATGGAAAACATAGTTACTTTTGAATTCCTTATAAAAGATACAAGAGTGGTACAAATGCATAGTATTCCCCAATCTGCACTACCAAAATTTCATGGTTTGCAAAATGAAGACCCAAATACATTCTTGTTTGAGTTTGAAATGCTTTGTAGAGGATATGGTTATTTTACTAATAATCAAATTTTGCAAGTGTTTCCGCTTACTCTAAAAGCAACATCTTTCCGATGTTCACGAGCCTTGGTGGGAACTGCATTCAAACATGGGAATACATGAATAATGTATTATTGGAGAAGTATAGAGACTACTGCCAAGCTGGTGAAGATATTTTTGGAATAACAAAAGGGGAAAATGAAATTTTGGAGCAATATGTTTAGAGATTTTGATACAACCTTCAAAAATCAAAACATAAACATTTGGAAAAAGAGACCTTGAAAACACTCCTACTCAAAGGAATTAAAGAAGATTTTTTAGAACCTTTAAATTTGATAGGAGTAGGTTATTTTTTTCACTTACCATATGATTATGTTTGTGAATTATGCATTACGTATTCAAGAGGAATCTCCAAGGTTGCTAAGAATTCTTTAGAAATTTCTTCTTAATTTTTGGAATCTGCTACAAAAATAGGAGTTACAAAATATTCTCTAAATTTAAAATTGGATGATTTTCATGAAGAACAAAAGAAATGGAAGGAGGATCAATAAATAAATTTCCAATCAATGTTAGTGTTACAACAAGTATTTAAGGAATCAGGTAAGGAAATAAAGAGTCAACAACTGGGTATAACTCAAAACTCACTATCATTTAATACGTAGAATAATATTTATTTTCCTCAACAGGTAGCTCGGCAGATCTATAACCATACAATTCCATGTAATACTTATAATAATCCTATAATTCAATACCCCACCTTATGGCCACATGGGACCTCTCCCTCAAGTCATATATTCCCAAAACCTCAAGGATGGTTTGGAGCCTCCTCTCTGTGGAAATTCCCCATGAAAAATCCATTACCTATTCCACAAAAAACTACAATTCATGTCCAATTCACCACGATGTTATCCTTCTTTATGGCCCCAATAATTTGTGCAAAAAAATCCTAATTGTGATTATCTAGTTGCACATCAATTTAAAAAACATATTTTTCCTAATCACTCCCCTACTGAATGTAATTCCATATATTTTAGATAAGGGAGAGGAGTGAATTCAAAAACTTCCCCTATTACCACACAACATTTACCTCAGGAAGAAACTTTAATAGATAAGCCATTAGAGGAGAAATCTATGATTGGAACTTGTTCTAAAACCATTGTTGAAGCTCACCAAAAAGAAAACCGTAGAATTTCCTTTAACCATCCTTGTCAATATGAAGAGAGAAAACATCAAGTGGTGGAAGACTTGTACAAGTTGGAGAACCTTGAATATATGGGTCCTATTGAAGTCTGGTTCCAAACAATTGTTAGCACACCCCATTCCCTCATTAACTATAAACACTTGGTACGATATCAAGTAAAGAAGTTTGTTTCTCATACTTCGATATGTGTTAAAGTCTACTTTTTAAACTTGAGTGTGAGTAGATTAAGTATTTTGTTAAGCACATGGTCACACTAGAAGTAATCCTACACTTGAAGGGGATCTTCCTTTCTTTAAATTAGGGTAGGGTAGTATAGAAATAATAATAAAAATTCTATTTGCAATAAAAATTTTATAACATCACACTTAAATTCCCTAAGGCACAACTATTGAAATTTCCATTACTATGCACTCTTGTGGTAAAAATTTTTAGAAGAAATTCACTCTTAATGCCTCATATTTTATAAAGTGACTTTGATTATTGGCCAAGATGATTTTTGGGGTTAATTAGGGGGATTTTTATTGTTATATTTAATACTTTCCATTCATAAGCTTAAAAACCTACTTTTATCCTATTCATTCTAACAGACTGTCATCCAGGAAACCATTTCAAGTTTCTCTTTGAAGTTATTGATGAAGACCCTCTTATGGTGGCATAAGACTCATGATTCTGATACAACGAACTTGAAAAAGTAAATCAATCACACATATGACACCTTTATTTTGAATTAAGTCCCCGAAAAAACCCAATGCGGGAAAACTGGTGCCGTAGATCTGAGGGTTTTATTATTAAGAAGTAGAAATGTCTGAATATATCTTTGAATACCCCTAGGGTTATTCATTTACAGAGAGAAATACTGGCAGAATAATTTGTGAGGATTTACTTCACTCAATCACTGAGTTCCCAGCTAATCCAGATAATAAAACCATGCCTTGGGGGGGCACTACATAGCCTCTCTGTAGTCCCAACCCTGGAACTTCTAGCCTCTGGATCACCCCCCTCCAGGCTCAGTTTTCAGCCGCAACCAAGTTTTTTTTCCTATGTGAACCCTAAGGAACAACCTCCTGGTGTCACTTTTAATATCCTGACCTCTGAAATTTATCTACAAGGAAAATTTTGAAAACCCTCCTCTACCTCTGTGCTAATTCTACGTTAACCCTATGAATTCACTGCGTTAGACCTCATTCCTTCAATGGTAGCTTGGTTAGATCACCTCTGCCTCTCTCTGACTGATGCTCCACTGGCTGAGCTAATTTCTTACTCTCTGAATGTTATCTCTTCCCCTCACTACTCAAATATCTAGCTCGAATTTCTCAGCAAACTTTGCCCCATAAATTTCAAACTCTAGAACATTTTGGTGTGTCTTTCTGTTAAGTCCCTATATTAATAGTGTAGTTCCTTATTATGTTAGTGTAGCCCCCCTTATTGTTATTGGTGTACCCCTATAACCCCCATATTGTTATTGTTGTGCCCTTACATTATTATTGTTAGGTCGGCTAGGATTACATTGTGGCCCCATTAGGATTACATTGTGACCCCATGGACTCCTATATATAGAAAGGACGTTTTGTCATTTGTATCATCAAAGAATTGTTCATTCATGTAATGTATTGTAGGTTTCCCCCTTGAAGTGGCTTATCTCTAAGGCGTTGATATCTCTTTTCTTCTCTTTTTGGAGCTAGTTTCACAACATTTGGTATCAGAGCTTTGGATTCTAGGGTTTCGCTGCTCCAAACAAGTCATCGTGGAATTTTCGCTATAATTTTTTTTCTACGAAGGTTTAGAAACTAAAAATTTTAGAGTGTGAAGCAGAAATCTAGAGGAACCTCTTCGCAAAATTTTAAAGCTTGGTTCGCAATATTTTCGGAGATATGATCTGTGGAAGTTAGGTCTTTTTTCAGGCTCCTAAATTCAACCTAAACAGGTCATTGTGGATTTTTTTCTATAAATATTTTTCTAAAACATTTTGGAAGTTGAAATTTTCACAGAGAAAAGAAAAAATCTTGAAGAAACTCCCATAAAAATTTCAGATTTTGGTTCACAATATTTGTGGAGATATAATCTGTGGAAGTTAGGATCTTTTCAAGATCACGAATTTCATCTCAAAGAGGTGACCTTGGGAAAAACGTCATAACTCTCTCTTTTAGCGTCGTATTGAGAGTCTGTAAAAGGTGACCACAAGTACACGGACTATAGTTTTCTTTCTAACAATTTCATAGCAGAAGGAGGAAATAGTGACACGTGAAAAGTCGTACAAGTTCGTTATACTGAACTATTCCATAATTAGGTCATCATAGGAGATTGGGGACAACTCTGTCTTCAAGAATCCAAATCAAGTCAGACCTATGGCATTCGAAAGAGAATTCAAAGGGCTACCTCAGTGATAAATTTCAAATATTGAAGATCTGAAATCACAGAGATAATTTAGTTTCAATATTGAGCTTCTCAAAAGAAATAAAAAGGTGTGTATTTGGTTTTTAAAATTGCATAACGTTTGTTTGAAAAAGCAGTTTGAAGTGATTCCAAGGGCATATTTTAGAATTTTTATTAGTATTGGGTTCTATAATGCCTCCAAAAAATAATTCCATACCCATTAAGCCCTCAAAAATCTATACTATGATGAATGAAGAGGAAGAATTGCAGTATGAGATATCAAAATTACGGTTCCAAGTGCAACAAATTTCAATCTTACAAAGAGAAACCGAAGTTGACATATATGGTTTAAAAGTATAAATTGAGGCTAGGTTGGATGGTTTGAAGGATCAAATAATATATAATATGGATGATAAATGAATGGAAGATCACATCGAACATCAACAACAAGTTCTCCAACTCTCAAAGGTTAACCTAAGTTTGGTGTAGAATCTAATGAAACAACAAAAAGATCAACATGACATCGAAATATATTCTAAGGCAGTCCCAAAAAAAAGAACTTGACAATTACAATCAATTTCAGAGTATCTCAGCAAGTTGAAGAACATCCCTGTAGAATATTCCACATGGGAGGATGAGAATTTTATACAGAAGCATCAAGAAATAATCAAGCGTTGAGGACAACACTTGTTTGAAGGAGAGGGGCATGTTAAGTCCCTATATTAATAGTGTAGTCCCTTATTATGTTAGTGTAGCCCCCCTTATTGTTATTGTTGTACCCCTGTAACCCCCATATTGTTATTATTTTTCCCTTACATTATTATTTTCAGGTCGGTTACGATTACATTGTGGCCCCAATAGGATTACATTGTGGCCCTATGGACTCCTATATATAGAAATGAGGTTTTTTCATTTGTATCATCCAATAATTGTCCATTCATGTGATGTATTGGAGGTTTCCACCTCAAAGTGGCTTATTTCTAAGGCATTGATATCTCTTTTCTTCTCTTTTTGGAGCTGGTTTCACAACACTTTCCGAATGGCACTCAAGCCTTCATTTATAGTCTTCTCATTGATTCATCAACGTCCGATATTATATCTCTAATCAATGGCTAAGATTATAACATGACTTGATCTCTGTCTTTTCTAGATTATTCTCACTATGTTTTATTAATGTCCTTTAATTATTTAATTTCCCTATGTTATAATTAGGGTATGAATTAAAATAATATTTTAATTAAACACCAAGTGAGTGGAATTTTCACAAACGGTTTTTGGGTTCTTTGGAATACCATTGTCTAAGTCTCTCCACAAAACTTGGGGCTTAGAGCACTTTCTGATGCTACAAAAATCAACAAAAAATACAACAAGATCATGTTAACTTGAGAACATTATGGTACCTTCTAGCTCCGAGCTCTCAATGCTACTACTTATCCTGTTCTCAAATGTGTATATAGAAACATCGTTTTCTAATTATTTGTAAACTATAATGGATAATCCACTATACATTTCATAACAACAAATCTAATAAATTTATACCGAAACTTTGAAATCTAGACTATGAGGTTTATGTTCATTAGACTTATGGATTTATTAAGTTACTATTTCTATGCATGAAATATATAAAGTGGAGAAAATGGAGAACATGAAAAAGTACAATAAATTACAACCATAATAACACAATATAGGACCAATGAAACCCTTTCAAGAGAAAACATATATGGAAGGTAATGTTGTTGTGTTTTCTCTTTCTCTAATGGAAATAGATGCAAGTACAATGAAGTGAGACATGTGGCCTTTGGATGTTATAGTGCATAAACCCTCCATATTTTCTCTCCCACTATCCACTCTTGGCTACTCTTCTCTTATATGGAATAAATTACACTCAAATAGAATGGAAAATTTTTTCCTCCTAGTGGCCAAATTATAACACATCTCGATAGCCTATCAGTGGTCAAGTTTGAATTCTTCAACTCTTAACCAAAGTTACAATATGGAATCCTCTACAATATTATTCGTCTTGATCACATGGCTATCCCATTTTCCATGAATAATCAAGTCTCATGATACATCCTTTCAAACCATGGTGTTTAAAATAGGAAACTTAACTTCTATGAGGCATAATTCTTGCATATGGACTCTGATTGAGGCAATTCTTACACCATTTGAAAGGTATCTATGTGCATAATATAACTAATGGTTGCAGAACTTAAGAATAAAATTTTTACCCCAAAAAATGTTCTTTGATGCCTCAAACTACTTTTGGAAGGTTCAAAGCCCAATTTTCCAAAATGGGACCTACAAAAAAAAGGTTCTATGAGTTTATTCCTCCACGTTTTCCACTCTAAAAGCATAAATATGGATGAAAAAAATTGAAATGATCCAATTAGAAACATGCCTCACATTTTAAGGTAATTTTGGTCCCAAAAATCTTATACTGAATGAGGTGAGGAAAATTTTCCTCCACCTCATATGTGGTGTGTTAGTGCTTGCTAGTTATGCCAGTCACTAGTGATCAAATATTCTCTTACAAGGCTTATTTTAGGGTCGTAAGTAAAATTTTTATGGTTTCAATGGGTCTTCAAATAACAATTTGGTCACTGGCTAGAATGTTCAAGTTTGTTACTACTCCTTTAAAAAATTTATGTTTTGGTCATTTCCATCATTAAGTTAAATGAGTAACCACTGAAATTTCTCCATTATCATCTTAGTCACACCACCATGGTAATCATTCAACTCATTTCATGAAGTATCACCATTAGGTCTTAGGGTCAAAATCATAAAAAAACTTCCATTTCACCAATAAATCTGACATTGAAGGAGTAGTAATATGGAAAATGCTAAATAAAGACTTTTAAAGTGTAATTTAATTTCAAATATGAATGTAATATATTTCTCAATGTTCTAAAGCTACAAAGTTTCAAGTCAAAGGTGAAAAGACTTGGTGGGGCCACTTGACCACCAAAAGTGAAAAGTGATTTCCAAAGCTACATCAGACTCAAAAGAATTTTCATTTTCTCATTCCATCCTCAAAAAACCTCTCTCCAACAATAAAACACACTCTCACCCTTAGAGAATAAGTTCCAGTTCCTAAGAGTTCTCATTCCTTCATTGTGTTGTGCATTCGCTACCCAGGTGTTGTGCACGCCCTGTGCTTTTGCTGTGTTTTCTCCTGAGCAATGTGCTTTCTCCATTTGGGCACAAATCATTAGTTGCAGAGGTTACTTCATCATCCAATTTCACTATTGTATCAGTAATAGGTAAGTGGGCCCTTCAAAATATCTTTTGTGTCTTCATTTTGTGATTTGAAGGATAAATTCCCACTTCTAGGGTTTCTTATTCATCTACTTGGTTTAATTTTCATATTGATAAATTGATAAAATAAACCCTCATATCGGAGCTCTCTCACCTTGCCCTACCTATTACACACCTACCTAATCAATTTCCCCACCCTCTACTCGTCATTTTCCCTATTTTCCTACAAACCCTAGCATAGATTAGACATTTCTAAGTTAGGATTGTTTTTTCCCTCTTTGGACCCCTTCCCCTATTCCATTCCCTCAATTTTCAATTTCCCCTACTCCCTAACATGTCTCCCTACCTACCTAAATTTTCTCAAGAATTTAGGAATCCCACAACCCCTTCATCTCCCTCCATTCCGAAAATTTACCCAAATCCCCTATTTTTCCCCTTCACTAAACCCTAATTCGTTATCCCATTTAGTTAGGGTTAGCATGGATTTTGAAACAACTTCACAAAAAATACACAACAAAGGAGAGATTAGAAGATATGATCCGAGTTTAGAAAATGAGGTTATATCTTCACCCTTCCTCAAAAAATCATTCCAAGATGCTGGTTTCCTTACCTTTTTCCAAAAGGTGGTAGAATTTGGTTTCATTTTTAAACTCACCAGTATTTTTACCACTAGATTGAAGAGGGAAAAGGTGACAATTTCAGGGGTTTTCTTCAATATTTCCACAGATATCATTACATCAGCCACATGGATTCCAAACAATGGTGAAAATTGGTTCAAAAGCCAATACCTGACCTTGAAAAATACAAAATGCTCATGAAGCCTACATACAAAGAAACTCCTAAACACATCTTTCCATTTAGGAACTTGCTAGAAAAATATGCCCCTCTCATGAAATTGATCATGAGGTACTTCACATGTGAGGGAAGATACTCAAGGCTATATCAATATCACATTAGACTCTTTATTCATTTCACCGGTGTGAAAACCCTAAACTTACCTCATTACCTCTAAAAGAGCATGGTAAAGAAGGTAGAGAAGGTAAGGATAATGCAAGACAATCATCACACTAGTTTGTTTCACCATGGATTTTTGAAGGTCTTGGTTTCCCATCAGTTATCACAGATCAATTTTTCATGGGAGGGTTTTGTATATTGCAATTATCTTTTGTCTTCTCAAGCTCAATCTAGCAGTAACTCTACACCCTTAGCTTCACCAACATATCAAGAGGTTGCTTCCTCAAGATAACCTACTAAAATATTTCCTACGACAGAGGTGACACAAACTTATGTGAGAGGTAAGCAGCTTGTGTTTGCTCCAAATATTGTTAAAAGGGCCAAGCCTACATTAGCTGAACATGGATCATCATCACATCATGAAGCACCATTGCAATATTAGCAGTCATTCCATCTTGACACTAACATGGAAGACTTGGAGGTGAATGAAGAGAACAAGAAACCGGAACAAATCATCATGGAGAATGATGCTGAGATCAGAGAACTTAAGGAGAGCTTGTCAAAACCCTACTTTTTGGTTTCATTCTTGCAGCAAGAGAATGTGTAATTAAAGGTAAATCAACTACTCTTGAATAAGTCTAAGGTTAATTTTAATAACAAATATGTAAAGGGTAAATAATTAGTTGATATTGAGGTTTCAAGTGATCAAGACGAACATGATACAAGAAAGATACCAAGGACAAGAGGCCTCAAGAGGGTAGTTGAGCAACAGAAAGAACCATCTCCACCATGAACTCAAATGATAATTGATAATATCATCTTGGTAGAAATTTAAAAATACAATGTAGGATGGCCTGGTAGAGTGCATTGCCACATATAAATGCTTCTTAAGAAGGAAAATAGGAATAATAACCTGCAAAGACACATGGCCATGCATTATTACACAATAAATTAAGTGTCTCAGGTAGGAATCAAGTAGTTGAAGAAAAATCTCAAAGAAACCCTAATGTGGAAAAAAGAGAAGGATAAGTTGGATTTTCTTTCTGAAGCCTCTCTCATAGCATGAAACATCATCACAGAACTTCATGGCACAATTTTTGTGAAAGTTTGAAGAATTTTGGGAATTTTTTGGTTTTTTGTGTCTGTTGGCTCCTCAAGCATCCAAATGACAAAATGTTGATATGTCAAGGTAGATGATGACCTATACATGTCAACTATCTACTTTGGTATCCATGTCAGCAAATTGGTGGAGAGAAAAGGTCAAAAAAGGGGTTAAAAACACACTTTCTTCCGTTATTTTGAAATAGGCGCTATGCTTTTGGGAGTAGTTGTGGGAAAATCCATTTTCCACCCACATGGAGTGTCCATTTGACTTTCTTGAGGTGTCTAAATACAAAAATACATCCTTATATTTTCATAAAATATTTCAGAAGTGGACCTAGAGCATGGGAACACCTTCAAAAGCTTCTCACCAGCCAGGCATTGCGCTTTATCAGAAGTGGGGTTGCACTTTTCCCTATGTGCACTTTTTCGAGGTTTTTCTCAGTGAAAATCAGTCCAATGATGTAATTTATCTTGTTTATTGTGGATTTGATATAAATATTATGTAATTATGCTTATTATAGTCTCTTTGATGTAAATTTTTACCTCATTTATGAGGAGAAGCTTAGTCAAATATATTTGGAGGGTTTGTTCAAACCTCCCTAGACATTAGGGTTTCGTTGAGAGAATATTGTGAATTGTTCCTAAAATGAAGGATTCAACCCCTGAGAGAGGAGAAAATGTTTTTGATTATATATATATATATGTGGATTTCTTAGTCATTTTGATGTTTGGACATCAGAGGGTGAAAATCATATAGCTTGTACGTCATCTTTTTATACATGAAATCAAAGGACCAGTTGCAGCTATTATTCACGAATTCCCATGTTGTGAGTTTGTGATATTGTATTTTATCTATTATAGTTTTATATTAACTATATACTTGTCTCCTCAACATATTTTCCATCTTTAGTGATTTTCCTAAGAGAATTATAAGCAGAATTCTTTAATGAAAGCTTTGTTTTGTTCGGAATGTAATTTTATTTGATCTTCCTTCTTGTTTAATGAATTTATGGCACATGCTCATTAAATATTCTTGCTCTTTAAAACCCTAAACTACACCATAAAACTTATAAATCCATCACAAAATCATAGCTATATTTATCCTCCATATCTCTTGCAGTTGTAACCTTTGATACTTTTACCTAGTTACTTGGTTTTCATCCCTAATCCAGCGGAAAAACCTTAAATATTCCAAAACCATAGAGATAATCTATCTAGCCTAAAATCCACTCTTGTAACAGTCAAACCCTTGGCTTTGTTTTTCATAGAGAGATCCCTCTATGGTTTGGTATGGCTAGATGCGAAACGAAAATCTTAGTTCGAGGTTACCTCCGTCGATATCCTTTCAACCTTGGTACATTGTGGAGGTTAAAATTTTTGGCACCGTTGCCGAGGAAAAAGTGACAGATATTCCCTACGTGTATTATTATATTTTCATTGGATTATATGCCTATGGGTGATTGGACCTCATTTCCATGAAGGTTGATTCAAGTTGCAGAGAGCTAAAGTGCATAAGCAAGTCAACATTGGCTCCTAAAAGACATACATGATCAAATCTAGATCCACATCTAGCATCTCCCGTTGAATATCCAAAAAGACTCATAAGAAATCAAAGAACTCAACATTCAGAGATTCAGTGAAGTTCATATACTTTGGTAAGGTATACATCTTTACCTTCAAAAATGCTTTCACTTGAACATATTCCTTTTGATCTGAATTTCAAGAATCACTATTTAGATCCAAATCAGAAACATATTTTTCTGAAATTGTATTTGATCCTTTAAGGTTATTTGAAGTAACATATCTATCAAAAGTTGCATTCGACTCTTTAAATCCTGAAACTAGTTTATTGTCTGTAGAATCCAGTTTAGAGGCAAATTTGATAGGAAGGTTTGGAGTAAATTTGAGAAGCTTCAAAAACTAGCAAACCATCTTCAATATACCTCCAAGAAGGCTTTCATACAATATTAGCAGGAGCTCTTGTCTACTGATCCTCTTTCAGCTTCATCTATTCACATTGTTACTACATCCCCTCGCACTGTTGTTTCTTCATCATCCACACTTCCTCCTACACAACCACCTCTCATGCTAGCACTTCTTGTTCTGACTACAAGCTTACCTCCTAGGAAAAATATGGCCAACTTTTCTCCATTAGTTATGTTGGGAAAACTCACTGATTTACCTCAGAATTATGGGCAAAGGCTACCTCTTTTTTATGGAACCACCAAGGTTAAAACTAGGCAACACATTGACAAGATAAAAGATTTCATATGTTTAGAAGAAGTAGACAACAATGATGTGAAGATGAGAATTATTGCTTAGAGTTTCTCAAGAGAAGTGAAAAAGTGGTTCAGAGCTTTGGCAGTTGGTTCAGTTCAAAATTCACAGTAGTTAACAGATATTTTCCTTGCTATGTGGGAGGAAAATAAAAATCCTCTCCAGATATTGGTTGAGTATAGCTCATTGAAAATGAAGCCTAATGAGTCAGTCCAAGACTATACTACTCGCTTCTATAAGGTGTACAATTCCATTCCTGCCAATATCAAACCTCCACCTGATTTGGCCTTATTGCACTATCCAGATGATTTTAACCCTGATATGGCATATCAACTTAGAGAAAGAAACCCTACCTTTTCGGAGGAAATGTAGAAAAATACAGTCAATGTTGAAGCCAGTCTGTTGATAAATAAATCAAAAAGAAAATTTGAAAAGAGAGTCACAATTAAGGAAGAACCATCATCATCATCCGAAGAAAAGTTAGACAGTTTGATCAGAACAGTGGAGAAGATGGTAGATATAATTTTCATTTTATAAAGGAAGCTAGACAATCAAATCCAGAATCCCTATTTCCAAGGACAACAGTAAAAACCAATGTTCAAGATTAAGCAGAGAGAATAGAGAGATCCATATCAGAAAGCTCAACAACAAATCTTCACTCCATTACAACATAACTATGCCCAAGGACCTGAAGATGAAGATAACATTGTTGAAGAGAACCATTTCTTTGTAAAATATCATGGACCTATTTTCCTTACAGAAGACAATGAGTATACCGAGGAAACATATGTGCCGGATGACCAAGAATATGTCCTTGCAAATGATTATGGGTTTAAATTCCAATATGAAGACTATCAAAGGGGGTACCTAAATTCTCTCGGCTTAGCATAGAGACAGTACAGTTTGAGAAAACAAGATGTTCATATTACTTCTATTCAAAAGAGGAAAACTCAACAAAAAGATACTCAGCCCAAACAAACTTCCCAAGCTAATCCAAACAATGAGAAGGATCCTACTGCCATAAATCAGAGCCATCTACAAGTACATCAAATAAGGATAAGGAAGTGAAAAGGAAGGAATCTCTAGCAGAAGAAAAGCATGAAAAGCAGGATACCATTATAAAAGAGGAAGAGAAACAATCTAACTTGTTTAGCTTAGAGAGCGAAATTTCTTAAGTTAAAAATGTATATTCCTCTCAGTGAGCTTGTAAAAAATGATAGATATAAATCTCAAATTGGAAAGATGTTGACATTAGATCACATTTTAGACATGGTCAATGTCAGTAATGACCATCCCGAACTCCTATTTTGTCTAGCCATAGATGGAAATTTTGAAGATAGTGAAGTCCCTCCCTTTTATATCAGCTTGAGGATTAGTGATTATATTCTTCATAATGCCATGATGGATTCTGGGGCCTCACATAATTTAATGTTGAAGCCTATCATGGATAAGTTGGGCTGGACATAACAAGACCCCATCATGACCTCTATCCTTTTGATTTGGGTAGATTCCAATGCCATGGTCTTATCAAAGACATATTAATCTTTATGGATCATATTCCAGCCAAAAATGTGTTGATGGATGTTGTAGTCGTTGAAATACCTGCAAGATATGGCATGCTTCTTTCATAGTTGTGAGGATCCAAATTAATGGTTACTCTATAACTTGATTTTTCATATGCAACAATTCTAGTATTTGGCCAACTTAGGAAGCTATACCGAGAAGTGAAAATGAAATACATGATCACTAGAAAAGATAAACCTAAGAATCACCAAATTCACTTTGTACATACTCATTTACAGTCCTTCGTATTGTATAATGATCATAGTACTAATGATTTAGATAGTCAACTTGTAGAATGTGAAGAAATTTAAGAATTGTGAAATAGTGTCCAAGCGATCTTGAATGCAGAAAACAAAAATTATTATTCGAAATCTTGTAGCCAATAACTTTAGAGAAAAATTTAGTAGAATCACAGAAAAGATTATTAGAATCAGGGAAAGGTAAAGAACATATTGACATAGTGAATCAAAAAGAAAAGGCAGATGAGCCCACAAAATTTTAGCTTCCCGATGATGAGGAGGGCCTTTGGACCATGGATTTCGATGGTGCTTTGGGAAAATATGGATATGGTATCAGAATATGGATCCGTAGCCCTATACATTAGTCATATAAAGTCCCACATAATGTAATATTGTGTTATTATAAGCTAGCTTTTGACTGTTCGAACAATGGGGCAGAATATGAGGCCTTCATCACTAGTCTTTGAATTTTGAAAAGGCTAGGCGTGAAGAGAATTGCAGTAGATGGAGACTCTAAGTTGGTGATAAAATAGGTAAAAGGGGAGTACCAAGCCAAAAATCCTAGGATGAGAGCTTATCATAATGTTTTTCTTTATATGAAATTTCAATAATATACATTGTCTATGATTCTTAGAAGTCAGAATTTTATGGCCGATTCACTTGCCATAGCGGCCATAAATTTTAATATTCCTATTTATGATACTAAAAGGATTGAAATTAATGTGAATCATCACTCGGATTTCCTTGAAAATCTTATATATTGGCAAGTATTTTTGGATAATAAACAGATAAATAAATTTCTACACATGGAGGAGGAGTTTTCTAACTCCCATATTGATGAGATCTATAATGAAGATTATCAGGTAATTGAAGTTGCTAAAGTTGAGGTACTAAAACTAAAGTACAATAACATTCCATGAGGTTTAGTACCTTTGGAAGAGTTATTTTATCATGATTATGTTGCCAAAAAACCTACAATGGTCCCCACATAAGCAGGTGTTGAAGATGTAAACATTGGTACAACGGATAACCCCAAGATGGTCAAGTTATCGAGGTCTTTATTCTATGAGTTGAATGGTAAATATACAGCTACCTTGAGTGAGTTTTCAGAATTTTTTTTCTTGGGAGTATTCACATTTAAAAGTGTACAACAAAGACATCATCCAACACAACATCCCAATAAAATCGGGTCAAAAGCCATTTTGCCAAAAGTTGAGGAGAATAGATCCTAAGCTGCTTCCATCGATCAAAAAAGAGGTAAATATACTTTACAAAGCTGTTATTAGAGTTCATATTTGATTTTTATATTGGATGTCTAACCTCGTGTCGGTAAGGAAGAAGGCAGGGGAGATTCGTCTTTACATAGATTTCAGAAATCTGAACAAGGTGTCCTTAAAGGACAATTATCTTTGCTGAAGATCGACCACATCTTGTAGAGGGTTGTTGGAGCTTTAAGGATGTCACTTATTGATGGATATCCATGACACAACCATATTTTGGTGCATGAATATGACCAAGAGAAAACAACATTTACAATGCCATGGGGTACCTTCATATACGCCAAAATGCCATTTCGGGTCAAGAATGCAGGGGCTACATTTCAGCAGGCTATGGACATTTCTTTCTTGAGTGAGAAGGATGTATTTCTTGTATTTTACCTTACTGGTCAGATGATGAGCACCTACACCACTTGAGAATAGTGTTTCAAAAATGCAGAAAATTCAGCATCTCATTGAATCCTATCAAAATATTATTTTCCATGGAAGATGGAAAAATACTTGGGCACATCATCTGAAAATATGGCATCCATATTTATCCTTCCAGGATCAAAGCAATTCAGCAATTGGAATTCCCAAGGAACAAAAAGGATTTCCAATCATTCAACGGTAAGATAATTTTTTTGAGAAGATTCATCCCCAATATTGATGAGCACCTTAGAGATATGATAGATATTCTGCAGAGGGAAAACGAGGAAATATGGTCAAAAAATGCAAATAATCATTCAATTCAGTCAAATTTTCTTTAACATGTGCTCCCACATTGATCGGCCCTGATTATACTTTAGACTTCATTATATTTTCATTTTCTTCTAAGCATTATTTGGCTACCATACTAATGCAGAAAAAGGATTCAAAGGCAAAGCATTAAATTTCCTTTTTTAGTTGTACCATAAGAGATGCAGTGCTGAGATAAAAAATTATTGAAAAAAAACCTTTGGGCTTGGTGAAAGCATTGAAGGACTTTCGGGTATACATCCTACAGTCTCACATCATAGCTTATGTTCTGAATGTAGCAGTGAAAGATGCGTTGATGGAAACTAATCTTGAAGGGGGGCGAGGGAAATGGATTTCAACCATACTTGAATTTGATCTAGAGATCAAGCCGGAAAAGCTAATCAAGGGATAATGTTTGGAAAATTTGATGGCAGAATCTAATTTACATGCGCTGGACATAAATCTGATTTCTAGACTTTCTTAAGAGGAGGTCGATTGCTCATTGACACATGTATCTTAAATTTTCATTTCATCCCCTTGTTATGCTAATATAGTTTATGTTCTACAACATTTAAATCCTTCGTCAGGTGTGTCTAAAAGAAAAGGTAGATCACTGAAATTAAAGGTTTCAATATATTGTATTTTAGAGAGTGTTTTGTATTGGATAGACCTAGGTGTTGTCTTGTTTAATTTTCATGTTGAGAGTGAAGCAAAGGAGGTGATGAATGAATTTCACAAGGGTGATTGTGGAGGTGATTTATTCTCGAAGACCACAGCGAAAAAAAATTTGAGGTTTGGTTTCTATTGGCCCACTCTTTTTGTTATGTGTACAAGACTGTGATGAGCTATCATGAATGTCAAATTTTCCAAGGGAAGAGGTAGTTACTCCCGCTGCCTTTGCAGCCCATATTAGTCCAGCCACCATTTCAGCAATGGGGTTTCAATTTCATAGGTGAGATCCATCCTTCATCATCCCCCAAACACAAGTGTATTTTTATGGCTACATATTATTTTACAAAGTGGATTGAGGCAATCCCAAACAAGAAAGAAATTGATTTGGTTATCATTCAATTTTAGGAATCTAATATTTTTTTTATATTTGGTTGTCCGCAGAAGATCATCACGAATAATGCATTTGCATTTAAGTCCAAAAATATGGTGGAATTTTGTGAGAAGTACAATATCATGTTGGTTCATTCAACTTCATACTATCCACAAGGAAATTCATTGGTCGAGTCTTCGAATAAGTATTTGGTCAATATTATCAAGAAGATGTTGGAGGTAAATAAGAAAAATTGGCATAAGAAAATTATCAATGCCTTGTGGTCAGACATAGTAAATAATAATAAGTCCATAGGTATGTCACCTTTTGAGTTAGTGTATGGAGTTGATACAGTCTCTCCTACTACTCTTGTTATTTAAGTCATGAAGATATTGCAAGAAGTTGGCAGAGAACCGATTGATGTTCAGCCACGGATAAACCAAATGATTCATTTGCAATAAAACAGGGAGGAATTGTTTCGAAACACTTCTAAGACTCAAGAAAGAATCAAGAAAGCGTATGACTGGAAAACAAAGGTAGATGACTTCAATATCGGTGATGTGGTCCTCCATTGGGATGCTTGAAATGAATATTTAGGAAAGCACTGTAAGTTCGAGAATTGGTGGAAGGGATCGTACAAGATTTCAGCTTCAAGAGGGAAGCATGCTTTCCTGTTGGAGGAAATGAATAGAAAATACTATGGAGGAGGACCAGTCAATGGTAGGATTATAAAGAACTACCTCTTTTTATCATGTTTTTGAAGTTTCTCAACATCATTGTACATATAATTTTACTTTGTTGCCGAAGTGTGAAGGAGTTAATCATCGAAGCTTGAATCCCGAGGTGAAAGCCGTAAGGTTTCCTTGATTGGTTCTTGATTTTTAAGTACAGTAAGTTTTTATTTCAGTCAAAGACAATTCATTTTTTCATTCAGTTTTCAGCTATGAGTTTGGTGTTTTTATTTTTGACTCCATGCCAAATGGATAAGGCTACATGGTCTATGGTGTTCTTGACACCTCTAAGGAGTTTTCATCCCCAGCTGGAATTAATTGTAGTGTCTGCCAGTTCTAGTAGTCACCAGTGATCAAATATGCTCTACAAGGTTTTCGTTAGGGTCTTAAGTCAAATTTTTATGGTTTTAGTTGGTCTTCAAATAAAAATTTGGTCACTGGCTAGTGTGTTTAGGTCTGTTACTACTCCTTTAAAAAATTCATGTTTTTGTCATTGACATCATTTAGTTGAATGAGTCACCACTGAAATGCCTCCATTATCATCTCAGTCACACTTCCATGGTCATCATTCAACTCATTTCATGAAGTGTCACCATTAGGTCTTAGTGTAACAATCATAAAAAATTTGCCATTTCACCAAAAAAAATGGCATTGAAGGAGTAGTAATATGGAAAATGCTCAATAAATTATTTTAAAGTGTAATTTCATTTCAAATATGAATTTAATATGTTTATCAATGTTCTAAAGCTTCAAATTTTGAATTCAAAGGTGAAAAGACTTGGTGGGGCCACTTGACCACCAAAAGTGAAAAGTGATTTCCAAAGCTACAAAAGACTCAAAAGAGTTTTCATTTTCTCATTCTATCCTCAAGAAACCTCTCTCCGGAAATAAAACGTACTCTCACTCTCATAGAAGAAGTTCTAATGCCCAAGGGTTCTCATTCCTTCATTGTGTTGCGCATTCGCTACGTAGGCATTGCACATGCACTGCATTTTCTCCTGAGAATTGTGATTTCTCCATTTCGGCACAAATCATCTATTGCAAAGGTTCCTTGATCAGAAAACAGCTCCAGTGTATCAATAATAGGTAATTGGTCCCTCCAAAACATATTTTGTGTCTTCATTTTGTGGTTTCAAGGAGAAATTCCCTCTTCTAGGGTTTCTAGTTCATCTACTTGGTTTCATGTTCATATTGATAAATTTCTAAAAGAAACCCTCAGACTAGAGTTCTCTCACATTCCCCTACCTATTACACACCTACCTAATCATTTTCCCGACACCCTACTCCTCATTTTTCCTATTTTCCAACAAACCCTAGCCTAGACTAGACATTTCTAGGTTAGGACTGTTATTTCCCTCTTTGGACCCCTTCCCCTCATCCATTCCCTCAATTTTCACTTTCCTTTTCTCCCTAACATCTATCCCTATGCCCCTAAATTTTCTCAAGAATTTAGGAAGCCCAAAACCCCTTCATCTCCCTCTACTCCCAAACTTTACCCAAATCCCTTATTTTCCCCCTTCATTAAACCTTAATTCCATATCACATTGAGCTAGGGTCAGCATGGATTATGAAACCACTGAATAGAAAAGACACAGGGAAGAAATATCAATAGATATGAGCCCACTTCAGCAAATGAGGTTATTTCTTCACCCTTCCTCAAAATATAATTTAAGGATGTTGGTTGCCTTACCTATTTCCAAAAGGTGGAGGAATTTGGTTTTCATGATAAAATCACTAGTACTTTTTCCACTAGATGGAAGAGGGACAAGGTGACAATTTTAGGGGTAGTGTTCACTATTTCCATAGAGATAATTGCATTAGCCAAAGGGATTCCAAACAACGGTGAAAAATAGTTCAAAATTAGAGACCTAGACCTTGACAACTACAAAATGTACTTGAAGCCAGCATACAAAGCAACTCCTAAACACATGTTTCCATTTAGGCACTTGCTGGAAAAATATGATCCTCTCATGAAATTGATCATGAGGTACTTCACATGTGAGGGCATATACTCAAGGCTATATCAGTATCACCTGAGACTATTGATTCATTTCACCGGTGTGAAAACCCTAAAATTACCTCATTATGTCTACAAGAGAATGGTAAAGATGGAAGAGAAGGTAAGGAGAATGGGAGACAATCATCATGATAGTTTGTTTCTCCATAGCTTGGTGAAGGTATTCGTTTTCCATCATCTATCATAAATCAATTTGTCGTGGGAGGGTTTTGTATATTCCAATTCTCTTTTGTCTTCTCCAGCTCAATCTAGCAGTCACTCTACCCCCTTGGCTTCACCAACATATCAAGAGGTTTCTTCCTCAAGATAACCTACTAAAAGAGTTCCTAGGAGAGAGGTGACACAAAATTATGTCCTAGGTAAGTGGCTTGTGTTTGCTCCAAACATTTTTTAAAGGGCCAAGCCTACATCAGTTGAACATGGATCATCATCACACCATTAAGCACCTTTGCAAGATTAGGAGTCATTCCATATTGACACTGACATGGTAGATTTGGAGGTGAATGAGTAGAACAAGACACTGGAATAAATCATCATGGAGAAGGATGCTCAGATCAGAGAACTTAAGGAGAGCTTTTCAATGTCCAAATTTTTGGTTTCATTCTTTCAACAAGAGAATATGCAATTAAAGGTTAATCAACTACCCTTGAATAAGCCTAAGGCTGATTTGAACAAAGAAGATGTGAAGGGTAAAGCAGTAGTTGACATTGGGGATTCAGATGATCATGAACATGTTATAAGAAAGAGACCAAGGACAAGTGCCCTCAAGAGGTCACTTGAGAAACAAAAAGAAGCATCTCCACCAAGAACTCAAATGATAGTTGATGAGCTCATCTTGGTAGAAATTGAAAAAACAAGGTAGGATGGCTTGATAGAGTGAATTTCCACACTGAAATGATTCTTAAGAAGTAAAATAGGAACAATAACCTGCAAAGCCACATGGCCATGCATTACTACACAAGAAATTAGGTTTCTCAGGTAAGAATCAAGCAGTTGAAGAAAAAGCTCAAAGAAACCCTAACGAGGCAAAAAGAGAAGGATAAGTTGGATTTGCCTGTTGAAGCCTCTCTCATAGCGTGACACATCATCACAGACTTCATGGCACAATTTTGGTGAAATTTTGAATAATTTTTGGAAATTTGTGGTTTTTTGTGTGTTTTGGCTGATTTTGAAATTGTTGAACAGCGAAAAGAGTAGCGCCTTGGCGTTGCGATTTTTCCCCAATCATCCAAATGAGAAAAAAATGATATGAATGGGTAGATGATGAACTATACATGTCATATATCCACTTTGGGAGCCATGCCAGCAAACTGGTGGAGAGAAAAGGTGAAAAAAGGGGTCAAAAACACACTTTCTACCACTATTTTGAAATAGCCACTGCGCTTTTGGTAGTAGCAATGCGAAAATCCGTTTTTCTCCCTCGTGGAGTGTCTATTTAACTTTCTTGAGTTGTCTAAAGACAATAATAAATCCTCATATTTCTAGAACATATTTTATAAGTGGATTTGGAGCATGGAAAGGCCTCCAAAGGCCTCTCGCCAGCTAGGCACTGCACTTTATCAGAAGTGGCGTTGTGCTTTATCAGTCAGGCGATGCGCTTTTCCCTATGTGCATGTTTTCGAGGTTTTTCTCAGTGAAACCTGGTCTAGTGATGTAATTTATCTTTTTTATTGTGGATGTGATGTAAATATGATGTAATTGGGCTTATTATGGTCTCTTTGATGTAATTTTTGACCTCATTTATGAGGAGTAGCTTAGTTAACTCTATTTGGAGGGTTTGTTTAAACCTCCCTAAACATTAGGGTTTTGTTGAGAGAATCTTCTAAACTATTCTTGCATTGAGGGTTTCGACCCCTGAGAGAGGGGAAACCATTTTTGAGTCTACATGTATCAATTTATTATTCATTTTTATGGTTTGACATCAGAGGGTGAAAGTCTTGTAGCTTGTACTTCATCTTTTTATACAGGAAATCAAAGGACCAGTTGCAACTATTATTAAGGAATTATCGTGTTGTAAGTTTGTGATATTGTATTTTCTCTACAATAGTTTTCTATGAATGATATACTTGTCTCCTTAACAAATCTTCCTTCTTCAGTGATTTTCCTAAGAGATTTATAAGCAGAATTATTTCATGAAAGATCTATTTTGTTGGGAATGTCATTTTATGTAATCTTCCTTCTTGTTTAATGAATTCATGGCACATGCTCATTAAAATATTGTTTCTCTTTCAAACCCTACACTACGCTGACAAACTTATAAAGCCATCACAAAATCTTAGCTATATTTCTCCTCCATATCTCTTGTAGTTGTAACCTTTGATACTTTGACATAGTTACTTGGTTTTCATCCCTTGTCCAGCAGAAAAAACCCTAAATCTTCCAAAACCCTAGAGCTAAGTTGTATAGCCTAAAATCCACTCTTGCACTATTCAAAACCTTGGTTGTGTTTTTCATAGAGAGAGACCTCTTTGGTTTTGTAGGGCTAGCTTCCAAACTAAAAGCTTGGTTTGAGGTTACCTCCATCGATATCCTTTTAGTCTTGGGACATTGTGGAGGCTAACATGGTGTACCATTTAGCCTTCCCTAGTATATATCCTTTCAACCCAATGTCGCAAAGGTCAAACTTCCCATATATTTTAGCTATTAAACTATTCTACAAAATTATATCCTATGTCAACTCTACCTAGACATCTAGTGATAAATCCTCTATAAAAGGTAGGATCTATACCTTTCCTAATCTACCAAGGAAGGCTCATAAAGATTTAAATTCTCTACATTCATAAGTAACTGCATATATATAGGGATATACTAATTCTATAATCGTTATCTCCTGCTTCTCCAATATCTTAAAGGGACCATATCATAGAGCCTTGATTTTCTTTCCAAGACCCTGTAGCTACTCATTCAACTATAACAATACTATGTCTCTGACCTTGACGGATTTCTCTATTTTTTTTTATCATACTTGAACTTTTGTTTTTCCTGTGACTTCCTTAGTTTCTCCTAAACCCATATATCAATTTTCTTGATCTACTCCATAAATTTTTCTACCCTTAATGAATCCCCTATAACATCCTACTTCACTCTGCCTTGTTTTTCACATGTAATATCGAAAGATGATATTGAAAAATATCCAAAACAAGATTCAAATGGAGACCATAATAGTAGAATTGTGGACTATTTTTTTATAAGAGTGTTGTATCCATGTCATATCTTCATCCAAGTTCTTTGAATGCTTCTGATTTTTTCCTCTTAAAATCTAAACCACATTCCTATTGGCTGCTTCTTTTTTCCTGTTTGTCTATGGATTGAAAGATGTAGACCTCTTTAAATTTATGTCCATATTCTTGCATAATATAGTTCAAAATGTGTTGAAAAACCTTGTGTCCCTATTTGAAATAATTCTCCTTGGTATCACAAAGTGCACCTATTCCTGTCGAAAGAACAAGTTCTTTGATTTCTCCCCATTAATCATATTTTTTAGGTCATTAGAATAAACATCTTGTTGAAATTTTCAACTACAATGAATATGTATCCATGTCCTTTCTTGGTTGTTGGTAAGCCTCTCAAAAAGTCCTTGGAAATTCTTTCTCAAGGATAATTGGGTTCACAGCTTGAGATTCAACAAGAATATTTAGCACCCACACAAGTGCATTAAGCACCTACGCTAGGGCGGGGCCCACAGGGATATTTTTGGGTGCATGTCTATTTTTATTATCCCTCAATTTAGATGGACATTAAACGGTAATATATTCTCAATGTGGACTTGAAATAGTTAACTGAAGTGGAAAATTCAGCTAGCTAGTGAATTTTGAGTTAGAGGTTGGTTTGTGGGACATGCAAAGTAATTCTAGTTGTAACAGAGTTCGAATTGCAATGGTGCATGAGTTGGTGCAAGTTGTAAATTAGTTTAGCTCATTAATGTGAGTTAAGCTAATTTGTGCTAGTTGTAACTGAAGATACAAGTAGTGAGATATCAAGTGAATTAAATATTAATTAATTCACATGGAGTGATCTCACATGCAACTGAGGTTTTACTATTATTAGTTGCATGCATGTCAGATCCAATGGAGACCCAGTTGAATTCTAGGTGAAAGGGAAGTTGAATATTAGTTGTGACATTATCTGCTTGCACACATGCAGGAAAACACTCATTGTAGTGCCAATGATACTTGCGCAGTCGAGGCAGGCAGGATTGCATCGATTCATGGATTTCATTCAGTAGGGTTTACGGAGTGAAGGTAGGCAGTCTGGAGGTAGTAAATTGGCTAAGGGATTTTCCAATTTTTGTATGAAAGTGTGAGACAATTAGCTGATGTACTGAGGGCTCTTGTGAGAAGAGTTTTTTATGTAATTGTTTCAAGATCGATGATATAATATACAATAAAAGATAGTGGGGTTTTTCGCTGTAACATTTCCCTGGGAAATTATCTGTGTTGTGTGTGATTGATATTTCTTCATGTTCATGTGATTAGCGATTGTGTTTTAAATTCCGCAAAATATTTGTAGAAGCGATTCAATATTTAACTTTATTACATTTTTATATTGGGTGAATCCAATATATACATAAATATTGTTTAATTTCTACATGGTATTAGAGCACAGGAAATTACAGAAGTGAAGCAAAATTTGATTTTGTGACTTGATAGAATTCGAATTTGCAAAAAGAATTTCTTGGTGCTACCGTTGATTCAAGATCGAAATGGATTTCAATGGCTTGAGGTTAGAGTATGCACTCGAGGGAAACTCGAGCTACATTGCATAGAAGGATAGGATCGAGGCAGTGCTCAAGGACAATGGCTTGAAGGAATTCATTGAAAAATATGTTCCTAAGCCAGATGTTGCAGATGCTTCCAATCTTGATGCATGGAAAAAGAAAGTGGAAAAGGAAAGGAGGAACATCTTGGAGGGAGTACAAGACCACATTGTCTCAATCCTCCATGGGAAAGCGACACCATATGCTATGTGGAAGGCTTTGAAAAATCTATTCCAAAGCAGCAGCGACCATAGGAAATTGGCACTCAAAGATAAACTCGGGAAGATCAAGATGGAAAAGGGCGACACCATTCCAAAATATCTCATGAAGTTTTTCCAATTTTGGGATGAACTAGGGAGTGTGGGAATAGCAGTTGTTGATGATGATTTTGTGAGTTTGGCTCTCCTAGGACTTCCTAATAATTTCCACTATTATGAAGATTTTGTCAATGGAAATGAAAAATTTCCATATTGGGGGAAATTGTGGTCAGATTTGGTGTAGGAGGAGTTCAGATGGACCACTAGAGATGGCTCTTCATCAAAACATGATGATGAATAGGATTTTTCTTTGGCTTCCAAGGTGAAGAAGGGGAAGGGGAAGAAATTCCATTCTAAATCTGATTCTAAAGGAAAGAAGAAGGACATGTCCAAGGTGAAGTGTTTTCACTATCACGAACATGAGAATGTTGCTACTAACTATCCACAAAAGAAGAAGAAAAAGAAGGTTGTTGGATCTACAGCTGGTGAGACCCTTACCTCGCAATTTGAGATTGAATTCTCCTTGATTGCATGTATGGTTTCAAGTGCATTGGGATCAGTGTGGTATTTGGATAGTGGCGCTTCCTTTCACATGACGGGAGATAAGGAACTTTTCAGTGAGGAGAAAGATCTCCAGATGCATATTGAGATGGGAAAAAATGGACGGTACAGTGTTATCAGGATTAGTACCATTACCTTTTAGAGGGACTCAGGTAAACCATTTCAATTAAAATATGTAATTCCTATACCAGGTCTAAAGAACAATTTGGTCTCAGTCGCAATGTTGGAGGACAGAGACTATGACATTGTTTTTAGTGATGGAAAATATTTCCTATGACATAAAATAACAGGTCAAGCCAAGAGGATATGGATTCAAATTAAGAATCTCTACATGTTGGAGGTAGATGGTTGTGCTGCCATGATGGGCAAGGCAGAAAAATTGGTGAGCCGGGATGAGGCTAAATTATGGCACAGGCAATTGGGCCATCTTCATCATGGAGCCTTGAAATTCATGCAAAAAATAGATACTGGAATTCCAATGGGAACACTTTCTCAGTTAGATCAGTGAAAGGGTTGCACCATGGGGAAGTATGTAAATTCCACCTTTCATGAGAAGGACAACTAAGCTTCAAGGATCCTTGAGAGAGTTCACATGGACGTTTGTGTACCTCTCTCGGTTGCTTCAAAAACAAAACATAAGTACTATGTAATATTTTTTGATAAATTTTCTCATCAATGATAGATCTTCTTCATGCACAAGAAAGATCAAACATTCTCTAAGTTCTCTGAGTTTAAGGCATTGGTGGAGAAATATTCGGGGAAACAAGTGAAGGCTCATAGGAGCGATAATGGTGGAGAATACATCTCTAACGAATTCAAGAACTCCTGCAGCCAAGAAGGAATTCAAAGAGAACTCATAGCACCTCATAACCCACAAAAAATGGGGTCGCAAAGAGGAAGAACAGAACGATCATGGGCACAACATGAGTGATGTTGCATGATCAGGGCCTACCAATGTATTTGTGGGCAGAAGCATGCAAGACTACAGTTTATGTGCAAAACCGTTGTCCTCATAGAGTACTTGGCATGAGTACACCTGAAGAGGCTTTCACTGGTAAGAAACTTGATGTTTCACACTTTAAGATTTTTTTCTCATCTGTTTATGTGCATGTGACCAAGTAAGCCAAGAAGAAGCTGAAACTGACTCTTGAAGTTGGGATTTTTGTGGGGTACATAGAAACACCCCATAATTATCATGTGTACTTTCCAAATAGTATAATGATTGTTGTGTAACAGGATATAAAATTTGATGATGGGAAAGACGTGCGGTTTTCCCTTGAGAGGGAGTTGGACTTGCATGCAGAGGAGGAACTGTTGCTTCCCAAAGATGAGTCTCAAGATGTGGATAAGCCACATGATGAGGTTTATGGAGAGGAGGAAGTCACTCATGCAGAGCCATCCATCAGAAATGGTAGAAGGCGCACCACGGAAGCTGATAGGTTGAGACTTGATGTTGCAAAGAATGTAGGAGCCCATACTTCACAGTGCAGACAAAGAAAGTCTCTCGACCGATTTACTGGATACATCACTCTTATGAGAAAATCTATTATGACAGAACCATCTTCCTTTTAGGAAGCAATGCAACAACCTACTTGGGTTAATGCAATGGTGGAGAAGTATGACTCCATTGTTAAAAACAATGCATGGGAAATTGTCCCAAGACCAGTTGACAAATCAGTGGTAGGTTCGAGATGGATCTACAAGGTAAAGAAATTTGCTGATGGAAGTGTCAATAAATACAAGGTTAGATTTGTGGCCTAGGGCTTCTCATAGATCGAGGGGATATATTATGATGAGACTTTTGCACCTGACGTAAGGCACTCTTCCATAAGGTCCATCCTTGCACTCTCAGCGCAGATGGGTTGGCGCATTCATCAGATGGATGTGAAAATTGTGTTTCTCAATGGGATCATTGAGGAATAGGTGTACATATAGAAGCCTGAAGGTTTCAATATCTTCAATAGCTAGTCGCATGGGTGTAGGCTCAAAAGAGCGATGTATGGGCTGAAGCAAGCACCCCATGCTTGCTACACTCAGATAGAAATCTATTTCACCAAACTAGGCTTAACCAAAAGTGAATCATATGAAAACCTTTACCAGATTGTGGTTGAGGGTAAGCTATTGATCATTTTTCTTTATGTTGATGATTTAATTTTGACTGGTGATGAGAAGCTGATACACTCATGCAAGGAGGATCTTGCAAGGGAGTTCGAAATGAAGGATATGGGCCTCCTTCATTATTTCCTTGGACTGGAAATATGGCAGTGGGATGTTGAAATTTTTGTATCTCAAGGAAAATATTCAAATGAGATACTAGGTAAGTTTAACATGGAGAGCTACAAACCCATGGATACTCCTCTTCTAGGAAACTGGAGGAAAGAGGATGCTACTTCTGTAGATGTAGTGGATTCTACTGTCTATTGATAGTTAGTGGGTTCACTAATGTATCTAATAAACATGAGACCGGACGTTTGATATGCGTTTAACCAGCTGAGTCAAGCTATGGTTAAGCCTACCAAGATCTTTTGGAAGGTGGGGAGGCATGTCCTGAGATACCTAAGGGGCACATCAGAGTATGGTCTATGGTACAGACAGACAGATGGAGTGATATTGCATAGATTCATGGACGCAGATTGGGCTGGAAATCCATTAGATAGAAAGAGCACATCAGGAGGGATCTTTAGTATCGGGTCTACAACTATTTCTCGGTACAAAAGGAAGCAGAGATCTGTGGCACTCATTTTAGCGGAAGCGAAATACATGGCAGAAAGTCCAACTACATGTGAGGCTATTTGGATGAGAAAGATCTTGGTTGGTTTGTTTGGTTCTCAGATGGATCCAATAGTGTTTCATTGTGATAATCAAAGTTGCATTAAACTCTCGATTAATCCTATGTTTCATGATAGGTCTAAGCATATAGATATTCGGTGCCATCATCTCAGATTTTGTGTGTAGAGGAGGATCATGTTTCTTCAGTACATTCCCATAGAAGATTAGGGTGCAGATATTATGATGAAGGTGCTCACCGAGAGCAAATTCAAATACCATAGAGACAAGATCGACGTGAAGGATAATCCCTTTCTTGTTGAGATGGAGTGTTGATATTCAACAAGAAGATTCAACACCCACAGTAGTTCATTAAGCACTTTGTTTCATTAAGCACCTGGGTGCATTAAGCACCTACACTAGGGTGGGGCCCACGGGGTTATTTTTGGGTGCATGTCTATTTTTATTATCCCTTAATTTAGATGGACATTAAATTTTAATATATTCTCAATGTGGACTTGAAATAGTTAACTGAAGTGGAAAATTCAGTTAGCTAGTGAATTTTGAGTTAGAGGTTGGTTGGTGGGACATGCAGAGTAATTCTAGTTGTAACAGAGATCGAAGTGCAGTGGTGCATGAGTTGGTGCAAGTTGTAAATCAGTTTAACTCAGTTAAGTGACTTAAACTCAGTTATGCTAGTTGTAACTCAAGATACAAGTATTGAGAGATCAAGTGAATTAAATATTAATTAACTCACATGCAACGATCTCACATGCAACTGAGGATTTACTATTACTAGTTGCATGCATGTTTGATGTAGTGGAGACCTAGTTGAGTTCTAGGTGAAAGGGAAGCTGACTATAATTTGTGACATTATCCACTTGCACACATGTAGGAAAAAACTCATTGGAGTGCCAATGATACTTTCACAGTCAAGGCAGGCAGGATTTCATCAATTCAGGGATTGCATTCAGCAGGGATTTCATAGTGAAGGTAGGTTGTCTAGAGGTAATAAATTGGCTAAGGGATTTGCCAATTTTTATATGAAAGTGTGGGACAATTAGCTGATGTACTGAGGGCTCTTGTGAGAAGAGTTTTGTATGTAATTGTTTCATGATCCATGATATAATATATAATAGAAGATAGTGAGTTTTTTAGCTGTAAGCTTTCCCCGGGAAATTATGTGTGTTATGTGTGATTGATCTTTCTTCATGTTCATGTGATTAGCGATTGTGTTTTTAATTCCACTAAATATTTGTAGAAGTGATTCAATATTTAAATTTAGTACATTTTTAGATCAGGTGAATCCAAGATATACATACATATTTTATAATTTCTACAACATGTAATGGATGGTATAGACCATCTTCCCTTTACTGGACTTGCTGGTACATTAAAGCATGCATCATTTTATGAACCTCATCACATATTATTGCATCTTGGTTCAATACACATAACTATGCAAGTTATCCATCATGTTCCCTACACTAAAATTCCTTACAACCTTACAGGTTTGAGCTTCTCTTATTAGCTATATTTTCTCACTTTTAGGAAAAAAAATTATCTAGCCTATAAAGTAACCCACCCTCAATATGGTAGTCAAATGTGGTGACACCATTGTGCACATTACTCTAGTTCTACAACTACTGAAACACCTCCTTTAAGTAATTTTCTTCTAAATGTGCCTCTTTGTATGCATCATGGGCGAATGGTTCCATATGCATAAGAGTTCCCAAATTTGTGACGGTGGCCTTGAAAGCATGTTTGCCACATTGTTTATTTTTCCCTTCTCATGCTTGATTACTAAATGGAAATGTGGTAGAAAACTCATCCGATTGAAATTCCTATTATGTTGTATCTCACTCTATGGCTATCGGTACTATAGTGGATGGTGATAAGTGAGGATTAGTATCTCCCTTCCAATCAAATAATGGTTTCATTTCTTCATAGCTTGCACCACGAGATAGAGCTCCGCGTCGTACATAAGGTAGTTGATAATTTCCCCATGAAATAGTTCATAATGGTAAAATACAAGTCTTCCTCCCTACATCAAGAACACTCCCATAACATACCCACTCGCATTTGTCTCAACTTTGAATGATATGAGATATTATAGCTTCCTTATGTTCCAACATTCTCGCCAATACATTATCCTTATTATGTTCCATATTTTTGTAAGTCCGATATTTCCAAAGCTATGACTTGAATAATATTCTTATTTAACTACCCAAAAACAATTTATTTCCCCTTTCCCTATTGGTAACCGATTCCACTCAATGTTACAACATGAAGTGGTCTTGCTATTGTTGAAAATGAGGTTATTATTTCCTCAAGTATAATGGTTCCTTAATGAAACTCATAACCTTAAAAACATTAATATGCACTGACCACTTCTTGATGGCCTCAATCTTGGAAAGATCTAACTTTATCTCTCCTCCACCTATCACATACCAAAAAAAAGTCAAATATGATTGTACAAACCCACACTTCTTGAGATTTTCTAGTAGTTGATGCTTATTTAATGTCTCTAGAATCTTTGTCAAATGTGAGATGTGCTCCTCACAAGTAGCACTGTATACTAGTATACCATCCAAATAGAAAATAACAAATGAATATATAAAATGACGCAATATAGCATTCATTAACCTCATAAACATAGGTGCCTTGCATAGGCCAAATGAAATGACTAACCACTCATACAAAAATTTCCTAGTTTTGACAATGATCCTTTCGATATATTCTTCTTTGAACCAAACCTAGTGATATCATGACTTTAATTATATCTCGGTGAAGTATTTGGATTGTTGCAACCGATCCAATGGATCAACTATACTTGGAAGGGTGTTTTTTTCTTGAACAAAATTTTGTTTAATGCCCTGTAATCAAAAAACATCTACCAAGTCCCATCCTTGTTTAGAACAATGATGATGGGTGATCCAGAAGGAGAGGAAATTGGTTGAATAACACCCTACTCTGATAGCCACTGAAATCCTTCTTCACCTAACTTGTTTCTATAATCAATACCTATAAAACATAATATTTGGAAACAAGGAGTATGGGAATAGGTAGATCTCGTACTCCAATTCCATTTTGGATGATAACCTTTCATGCTCCTATAAAACACCCCTATGGGCTTGTAGAAACTATTCCAGTTGTTTTTTATGTTCCTTAGTACACCCCTCTAGTTATGACTTTCACCTTGCTAACTTTTCTACAAACAAATTTTCTCTTAAAACCTATAAAACATAATTCTTGTTAGAAGTGATCAATTTTTGCCTTGGTTGGCACTCAACAAAAAAAAAATGGACTTACCCTTATGTGTGTTTATGGAGAAATTGTTTCCCATCCTCGATTAGGATGTACTTTTTGGCTCTACACATGAATATTGCATCCCAAATTTACGTATAGGGACTTCCAAACATCACTCCAAATACATCAAGTAGATGTACATCTAGTTCTATTTCATAAATAAAATAAACATTGATAGCAAATATGACTTTTCATTGTTTGGTTACCTTTATTTTTTCATCCTTATTTACCCATCCCAATGGATATTGGCTTAGATGATCAAGAGCTCTCAATCCCATTATATTGATCATCTTTACTACAATGAAATTCTCTTGTTATCCTAGGATAAATAGAGCACCAATTTTTATCTTCTTGACCTATATATTGATATGCAAGGGTCCAGTCATTTCCTTCTCTTCATGTTGCTAAAGGCTACTTAGATTCACCCCTTTCTCCATTAATGTAAAGAAAATATTCTCATCCATGTCCAATTTGCTTCCCACCTAGTTTCTTTAATTAGTTGCCATGAGATTCTTCTTCTTACCATATTTCTTTTTGTTCTTCACATTAATCTTTGAATGCAACTTCCAACACTTCTCCTTTGTATGATCGTCATTGTTAAAATGGTTCTAGTGGTTGTTGGCATCTTTTCATTGTTGTTTTGTGGCTATTATAATTTTTTTTTTCACCCCTTTCCACTTCTTCTTTCCCTCCTTGGAAGCTTCTTGGTGCCCCTTTCACTTTGACCCACTTGATTACCCTTTCTTCTAGCCCATGTTTTCCAGGTATTCTTCCAATACATAATCCTCACCCACCATTCTAGCTTTGAACATCATCACATGCTTTTGCAAATGGTTGTGTAGACCCCCCCATGTACTTGAGGAGTATATATGTGTTCTTTGGGGAGATACCTAGCATTATGGTCATATTTCCATATTCTATGGTGTACACATGTATAGTTTCTATTTTTCTCTACCTGAAATAATTCCATTAGATTCACTAGTCCTTTACATACCTCATAGGGTAAAAAATATTACTTTATGACAGTTTTGAAATCCTCCCACATATTCACTGAAGGATCTCCCTTTGACCTTAGGGTCTCCATGTGGAATTTCTATTAGTTTAGGGTATGGACCTTAAATTTTGGCCAAGTAAATGACATATTTTGTTCTTCCTCTATATGATGAACACTAAAATGAACTTTTAATTGTTGCAATTGGTGATTTAACTTCAAATGATTCACCTTGTCTTGATATGGCTTAATGTAAACCTTCACTTCCATTTTGAATAGGAACTATGAATGCTTCAAGATACTCAAACTGGTTTCATCCTTTTTAGGTTATCTCTTAGATTCCCTCTTTGGTTCTTCCTAATATTCCAATTTCCCTGTTGATATGACCTCATTGTTAGAACTTCATCTTTTCTATATAGCTCAAACTTACTAGCTAGGGAATCGAGGAGGAGGCTCACATTATGGCTTATATTTTTAATTTTTGCGTCGAGCTGTGAAAAAATATTATATGCGAGATCTTGAAGATTGCTAACAGATTCATTGGTCATGGTGGGGGTTATGAATTTCAGCTTAATTGATTTAGATACCCTAAAGATATCCAAAATATACCCAAATAAGTCTGCTCTGAGACCAATATGATCTGTAATTTGTTGTAGACATTCCATTGGATGTTCATAAAAAAATATGGTAAATTGATACTAAAAATATGAAACATATTCTATGAGGGGTTTTTTTCTTAGACTTATGGATTTATTAAGGTAATTTTTGTATGCATGTAATATAGAAAATGAAGAAAATAGAGACAATATGATCACTATAAACTCTTTTAGGAACAAATCCGAAGGCGATGCTGTTATTTTCTTTTTTTCTCTGAATGGAAATGGATGAATGTACAAAGAAGCAAGACTTGTGGCATGTGGGCTACTATAATGAATAAAACCTCTCTATTTTCTCTCTCTTTATGCACTCTTGGCTACTCTACTCATCTATAGAAAAAAAATCGCTTGAATAGAACGAAACCCCCTTTCCTCTTATTGACCTAGTTAGTACACATCTTGATAGCCTACTAGTGGTTAAGTTTAACGTCTTCAACTCTTAACTAGAGTTACATTATGCACTCTTCTTAAGTCTTATTTAACATGTTGACATGGTTATCCCATTTTCCATGGATAATGGGGGTTAATGTGGTCAAAACATGATGTTCAACTTCTAGGTGGTATAAATTTTGTGTATAGACTCTGATTTAGGGAAAATTTTACTAGTTAATATACAAAAATCTATAGATACAACATAAAATCATTATAAATTTCACTATGTTTACATAAATATTTCTACAATTTTTATAGCTTCAATATTAGGCACTAGTAAGATTCGCGAAGGTTTTTAAACTTTGAGATATATTTCCACCTTAAAATTTTCTATGCTCCGATTGAGGTGATTCTGACACCATTAGAAAGGTATATTAGTGCTAGGGGGTGTGACAAAGTTTTATGCCCAAAAACTGTCATTTGATGTCTCAAATTGCTTCGAAAGGTTTTAGATGCTAATTTTCTAAATTGTCGTCCAAGTTGATTCATCTACTTTTTCCACTCTAATAGTATCAAGATGGATGAAACACATTATAATGATCCAATCGAGATCATGTAAAGGAAGTAGCAGGAATTTTTATAACACTTTGGAAACATAAGGTTATGATCAATTTCCTAACACTAGCCTCGTCCCCTTGATTTTCCATTCCCTTATAATGGAAGCTTAGAGATAGCTTCAAGGCATAAAACATGGTCAAACATGGATCATGTACAAGTTTGATTGATCATGATGCATCATGGTCAACCCGTCCTTAATTGATTTGCTCATAATTCCTCAAATCTAGAAGGTTCTAGGGGACGTCACTCATGGAATGAAAACAACAAGTGACTAATCATTTCTTGCATGAAGACAAGGGGTTGGTTGATATTTTAATTGGGGAAAGAGAAATCATGCTCAACAACATAGTTTTTGTGTTGTAAAACATGTGAATTTAACAAGATAACATAAGTAGATCCCTTGTGAGACCTAAGGTGACAGATATAGGTTTAACATGAATATCACGCCTTAGGGATGCATCATCTTTTAACATGAGACATGCCAACTTCACTCTCTTGGGGTCTTTGATTGGCTCAAATTTGAAGAATTTATTTTGTACCCAATCTAATCTATGAGTTCTTTTAGCTTCAAACCTTTGAGTAGATAAGAGTGAGCATTCTCGATATGCATCTTAAATCTCTTAAAGCCCTTATAATTATATCTTTAGAGGTTGTGCTTCTTTATCTTCTTGTTTTCAAATTTCTTGTTCCCATACATCATCAAAGACACCACTAAGATTCAGCATGCCATCCTATTATCCATTCTTTGTGTTACACCCATTCTAGTAGATAAGACTCTCAATAATTTACTGATTTAATAATCACCCTTTTTATTATTATCCTCAAACTCATCTTACTTATATTCCTTTGCTCCACCTATGTGTGATATATCATTGTGTATGAAATTTTTCTCTCCTCTAATTTTACCAAACAAATTTTTTTTTTTTAATAGCATTATCTTGGTCTCACTAATAATATACCCAATAAGACCATCAAACTTGACGTTATACAAAACTAATGCAAACGTTCAACCTTGCAATTCTAACTCATACAAAGCTACACCGCTGCTATGTTTACATATATAAGCACATTATACATCAATCGAAGAAAACAATTCGAGAACAAATGTATCAAACCCTAAACTATAAACCATTACATAGGCTTATTGACCACCACCGATTACCAAAATGGGATCTATATCCTTTCTCGAGATATTAATATATTATGTTGATCTCAATCTCCATTCAGACTACAGTGGGTTCATGAGAATGTTCTCTCTTGCTTCTCTTTTTCTTTTCCGTGAATCAATGATCTTATCTTTGGTGCTCCATTTTGTTTCCATGTGATTAATTTCTCTGACCATACCATCGCTGACAAGTTCTACTTCAATTCCGCCAGGCCGCTAACAGGTCCACTGCTCGACTCACGAGAATCATTGTCCGGCTTTTATCATTTTTACTTTATGTTAAATCCAACTGAATCATTTGGTGGTTTGTGGGGCCTTACGTCAATCTGAATTATTAGTGGGCCTGTCGAGAGCCATTATAAGGTCAATAAAGTCCTTGGTTTTAATTATATATAAAAATTATTTTTAATGTTATTTTTTAGAATTTGATGAAGTGAAATTTTGATTTGTGTTATTTAAATTAATTTTTGATTTTATATAAAAAATTAATATCATGAAAAATATTTAAGATATTTACATTGTACTAAATTTACTTATCAAATTTATAATTTCAATAAATTAAATCTAAAAAATAAATAATAAAACTTTTCAAAAATTAACATTAAAAACAACTAAATATTTTATATTTTTATTATATATATAGCCAATTAAAAAAATACCAAAAAAATCGCTACGACATTATACAGCTTTGGTCGATTTCGGGTTTCTTCGCTACCCTACTCATCTACCAGAGAGCTTATCCAAAAATTCAGTGCCAAATTCCTGTAATATTTTGAGTTAAAGAGTGTTAAATAAAAAAACACTAGAAGTAAATTATTGAGTGAATAAACCTAGCGTTTTGAGATTATTTATAACTATATTTTGCAAAATTTTAATTCTAAAAAGTAGTGCATACCATTTTAATTTACTAAACATTTTGAAATTAATAAAACATAAATAAAAAAACAGAAATCATTATTTTCTAAAATCTCTCCATTTATAGTAAATTAAAAAATAATTAAATTTATTATTTTATATAATACTCATTCCCACAGCTAATTAAAAATTGAAATAAGAACCGTTTAAGAAAAAAATAAATCACATTCCGAAAATGATTTCATTGAAACTTGTGAAATCCACTCAATACAACGTGATGAAAACTCTAGTAGATTAAGATGAAATAAGTTTTTTTAAGATTACGAATGGAATTAAACAAGTTGTAAAATATTCGTCTCGATTCAGTGTTATTGTTAGCCACTCTTAGGTATTATAAGTATCATGTGCGTTCAAGCTCCAGCGTGGAATTTGGCAGATTTAGAGATCGGTCGATAGTTAACAACACGGACAAAGCTTCACTATCACTGTAACTTGGGTATAATCACACGATAAATTAATTTAAATTATGATGAAATTATTATTATTATTATTATTTATATTTCTGGGGTTTCTAAGAGTCTGGGAGTCATGGCGAAAAACTCTAAGTTAGTTGTTTGTCAATGGCGCTGAATGATAGACGCGCAAGTGGGAGGCACATGGTAGTCTGAAGAAGGGATGGGATGCGGTCCATATAGGCAGTTTTGACAGTTGGCACATGCATTAACACCTGGGAACTCTCAAGCAGACTCTGGTAAAAGTGAGGGTGTGTCACTCTCCCTGATTTGTTTGTAGTCTTTTTCGCACAGTCGGTTTCAAGTTTCTCTGTTTTGCGCACGTTGTGTAGGTTGTTTTCTCCAGTTAACTAAGGGGTTAACTTGATGGGTAAATTCTTGTAACTGTTTGTTTTCATTGTGCTCGGGAAGTCACTATCCTACAGTTTAGGTTTTAGAATTATTCACTGGTTATTGCGTGTGGTTAATGTGAAAACGGGGTTGTGATTTTCTTGGGGAGCATTGTTGGTAATTGTCAGAGTGTCGTAACGTCTGGGGTAAGATTATTGTTCTCTCTTTGGTTTTTTACCGGGTGGTGAGCTGGTAGTAGGGTCTCTAGGTAAACAAGATGGGAAAAGATAATGAGTTTGTTGATTTAGAACCAGCTGCGGAGGATATAATGTCAGTTTGGAGGATGGGGCCTACGAAGAAAAAACTGGCAAAGGTCACCCTCTCACCGAGGTCACATCCTGGTACGGATTGTGATGAGAAGCTGAGGTGGAGGAGTTTTCCTCGTTGAAGAATGTGGACCTAAAGACGCAAATTTCTTGGGGTCCCGAAAAAAACTTGTCGGATGGTCTTCATGTTGTGCCTTTGCCGGAGGCCATAACTGTCACTTGCTCTGTTTCCCCAAAGGTAAGTCAAAACTCCACGAAAAACTTGGTTTTACCTATTGTCCTTTTCGGAGGTTTGGAGGATATTGTATTTGGTGCGGGTTATGAAAGAAAGGAGGGTTATAACTCAGTTTTAGGGTCTGGTTTAATTCCTTAATTTCTAGGAAAGTTTGGGCTGGGGTCTTGGTTGGAAGGTGATGGAAATTTCCTCACAAGCACAAGGGTTGGCTCTTTTTTTCCCTCAAGGGTTTGTGAGAGGGAAAATGTTGGTCTGAAGGGTTTGGGTTGGGGCACTCAGGAAGGCTTCGGAAGTATTGTGTTCGGTGAGTCGACAGGGGTGCCCATTGGGAAAATTTTGTTGAGAGCGTCCCAGTGAAGTGGGGGAACTCTGGGGCAGAAATCGAACAAGAAGGCCTAGTTGTAAGACATCGAGCATAAGGGGTTTTTGATGGTTTGGAGTTGGTGGGGAAGAGGCCGGGAGAAAAAACTAGAGAGTAGGTTTTGCTAGACAGGGAAAACACCACTAAACTATCAGTACAGTCGTGCAGATAGGTGGGGGTGAAATGCAAAAATGGGAAAGTGATTAAGGAGAGTTTAGAGTGCCCAAATCTGGTGTTCGACGTCGAATTACACTTTGAAAATGTGATGGTCATGTCTGAATTTATACTTGTGGGGAGGGCACGTGGAAAATTGTACTCGGTGAAGTATATAATGGAATGGATTGAAAAAATTTGGGACGTGGCTCCAAATAGGGAGGTGGAAGTCTTAACATTGTCGAAAGGGTAGCTCATGCTCAGGTTTCAAAATGTTGCTACTCTACAATGGGTCATGGAGAGACAATGGGGCTTCAACATTGCCCCAATCCTTTTGAAAAGGTTGATGCCATTATTTGAATCAAATAGGGAAAGATTGGATGAAATTTCGGTGTGGGTACGCCTACCTTCACTTCCCCCACATTTTTGGATAGTGGATGTCTTTTGGGCTATAGGAAATAGTTTGGGCACAAACCTGGATGTTGATATGTCTTTCTTGGAGACGAGGGTGAGGAATATTGCTCGAATTATGGTTAGAGTTGCTCCTAGGGAGGGGATGATTGCTAGAATTATTCTAAATGTTGAAGGACACTCATTTGTGTAGTTGGTTGATTATGAACATCTGCCTTTTCGGTGTCATAAATGTCATAAACATGGGCACCTAGCTCGGGATTGTGCACTTGGTTTTAATAGAAGAAGGAGACACAAGGGAGGGATTAAACAGGGCACTCGGCACTAGATGGATAAGGGGACTCAAGAGGAGTTGAGAGAAATACAGGAAGCAGAATGTATGGAAGTATTATAGCATGAAGAGGGGTCGGTGCCAATGGATGACACAGGGAATACAGTAAACCAATTGGATCTGAGCAATGAGAAAGATAGCAGTTAGGAGCATATAGTACCAATCCCTACTAATCCTGCATCGGATTTGGCAGGTATTCCTCCTTGTCCCCCATCTTCTATTTTAAACTCATTTATCATTTGATAATATCTATGAAGTTCCCTGGTCCTCCCAGGCTGATTGAAAATGAGTCTGTGTTAGTAATCTCTCATTGGCCACGGATAGCATCATAACAACAATTCCTAATCTCTCCATTGACACTGTCCCATACAACCTAAGACCAAGGGAAAAAAAAACAGATGGAGATTGAGATGTTTGGAGGATTAGGGAAAAATCACTTAATAGGGAAATCTAAAAGTATCAAAGGAACAAAAATAGAAATATAAAAAGCCTAATTGAGGGCCATGCTTGACATAGTCGATGGAAAAAAATTTTCACTAAAAAGGGTGCTTAGAGCAGCGCAGTCACTTGACATTGTGACAAAATGATTTTATTTTCCTTTTATTGATGAGGTCTTGCTAGTGCACCTAAAAAACTAGTTCTAAAGGCTTTGATTAACCATTATAAGCTAATGTACCACTGTTTCAAGAGACATTGGGGCAGAGGCTTTAGGTGTCTAATACTCTTTCAACTTTCCTTTTGGGACGGACATTTGTAACCTCAGATGTTAGAGAAATATCTGGTGGTTTGACTACTGGGTTAAAAACAACACTATTAAGTTGAACAGTTTTTGGACCTAGGAGCTACTTATTGGGGTGGAATTTTTCTCTATGGAACTTGGAACCGAAATAATATTTGTAAATATTTATGGTCCATGCTCGAACCGGGTCATATTCTGGAATAATCTTCTCTCGAAATAATTTATGCACAGTCTAAACTTGGTAGTGGGGGAGACCTAAATTTCTCTTTGGGAATGTTAGATACCTAGGGCCCACAAACATGGGCTCATCCATTAGGTTATTTATTTTTTTAAAAACTAAGGGAGGGAAATATGATTGACTCAAACCTCATAAATATAACACCAACCTTGAGAAATAAAAGGGTGGGGGAGGTGTGTGTTGCAAAAAGATTAAATTGTTTCCTCCTAAATGAAGAATGGGCTCGTCGGATGTCTGGTTTTAGATAAAGGGTTGGTTCGGGGGGAGAATCAAATCACTCCTCAATCCTGCTGCAACTTGCTGGACCAAATAAAAAACCAGGAACCTCCTTCAAATTCAACACGGGATGGTTAAAATAAGAGGACTATCATAAGCTGGTAGTCGATACATGGTGTCCAATGGATGGGGTGGAAAACTCCACTTTCGCTCAGTCTTTTGTAAAAAACCTGAAAAACATTAAGAAGGCTACCATTCAAGGGGAAAAAGAGAAAGCTACCAGGGACACTAAGGAGCTTATGGATATTGAGGAGGAAATAGAAAAAATGGTTAGCCAGGGGGCTGAAGGCTTACTGGATGAGGGGTTGAGAGGCCAAATAAAGACTCTGCTGGAAGCAAGGAGAAGGAAAATATTATTAGACAAGGTCAAACGGCAGAGGCTAAAGAGTCAAGCTATTTGTATTTCAGCAGGGGATGAGAACAAAAAATTATTTCAGAATTATGCAAAGCGGAGGAGAAACAAAAATAACATTTGGGAGCTAGATAATCCTGGGGGTGGGGTTGCCAAAAATTTCCAAGAGCTTTCCACTATGGGGAAAAACTATTTCAGAAATATTTATGGTACATAGGAGGGAGCTTCGGTTGGGGAAGTGTTTAGGGTGGCTCAACTCTTCCCCTAGTATGCAGATGAGGAGAAAAATGATCACCTTAGGGTTCCTGTAGAAAAAAAGAGGTTGAAATGGTCTTGAAATAAATGCAGAAAGACAAGATTCCGGGTCCAGATGCATATCATAATATTTTGAAAATGAGCTTCCATTTGGCAAGATGGTGTTGAGAGTGGAATCACGCGAGGAAACCCTAATATCACTTGCTTCAGGGGTCTCATCAGGATCATGAGAACCTAACATAACCATCATCAGAAGCTAAAGTGCCTCAATTTCTTGACAAGACCCTGAATCTTCAAAGTGTGAATCTTAAAATTTCGACGATTTTGTGGTATCAACAAGTGAGCATAGACAACTATCACTAGAAATATTAGTGAAGATATTATCAATAGCGTGAGAGTAATCAAAGCCAATAATTTGATCAGATTGGGCATCTAACACATGAGATTCTTTAAGGATTGAGTATGAGGATAAACCAACCGGGTGTACATCTTGAATTTTCTGAGACATGGAGACTTCCACTCCATCTGTCAAAGAATGTATATTGAAAATATCATGGAAAAGGGATTCAATATTTTCATCCTTTGATTCTGAGTCAAAACTAATATGTAATTGATCAGAATTAAAATAGGGAGGATGAAGATCTGATGAATTTGGATAAATGGATGGTGTAGTAGAATTATCAAACAAATCAGGGTATAGCAAATGAAAAGGCTCACGTGAAGAGGCCTTGGTTCCCTCCAAGTGTTGTTGAAGACTCACATCCCGTGTGTTAGTGTTATCCTAAGGGAACAATAGATCAATGTGTAGGTTATGCTCCGTGGAGTTGATCAGACATTGAGTTTTATTAGACAAAAAATCTTAGTTCATTGTAAACAAGTGAGTGAGGGATAAAAATATCAGAGGATTCAAGAATAGATTTAGGTAAATGATTAACTGTTTCAAGTTGACTTTCTTCAATAGGGAGAGTTGTTTTATCAACTTGATTCTTAGGTTTTCCAATTTCACAAGGAGGTATGAGAGCTTCAGAATAAAAACTACTTGGTTCTTTACCCCACAAACACTCTTCATCGTGTATATTATCAATGATAGAAATTTCGTTAGGCACTGAAGCTAAAGGAGGATAGGAAATTTCACAGGGAGTATTTTTTTCCTTATGGGACAAAGACTTTTATTGACTCATAGAAAAGGGAAAGAAAATATTAGGGACAGTACCTAGGTGATTTGTAACTTGCAAATTATCATGATGATCATAAAAAACAAGATTATTTTCAGATTGAAATGGTTGCAAAGAAATATACAACAATCGTCGGAATTTATCACTCAAATGCATTCAATCCATGTCTCTTTCAAGGAATTCACAACATAAATAAACAAACCTACCAACAAAATATTCTAACAATTCCTCGGGTTTCATTATAAGTTGACTTGTCCTTTTAAACAAATCTTGATAATTCTACCCGTCAAAAGCTTGACAGATTTTTCTAATGCGTTGTTGGAATGAATGAATTGAAGCAGTTGGAAATGTGTGGCACCATTTCTTGATGAAATATTTGAGCGTGAGGGTGAAAAATATACCAATAACATCTTTACAACATATTTCATTAGTGTGATAGAAATGAATAACTTGACACATGTGTCGAAATATAGTTGTTCGACACTCGCCATCAAATTTAAACTATGAGAACTGATATATTATTTCTGTGGAGACTGAGATATTAAGACTTTTAGAAAAACAATCCAAGATAGAGATTTGGGAGAGATCCATTTAAGATATGAAGCTAAAATAATGGTTTCATGAGCTCAACTTGTCATTTGGCCCTCCTAGCGGCGAAATTTTTTCAACAATGCTAGAATGTATTACTAATAGCTAGGGAGTCTCCCCACTGCAAAGTCCCAATTATAGCTCACACTATTTGGGATAGGAGCCCCATCTGGTATGTGAGCTCAGCTGCAACCATGAAAATTTTTCTCTCGGCTATTAGATGAAAATATGTCAGAGCAAGGGCAAGAAATAAGTTCCCAAACAATGGGAACAAGGTCAACCCAAGATTGACAAACTGTAGAAAGAGATACGGGAAAGTGACAAAAATAATAAGAACAAGTATTTCACGAGAAGGATTAGTGAGAAAAAAATGCCTCAGACATACATAAAAATAGAACATTCCCGAGGTTAATTGAAAATAAGTTCACAATAGGTTACCGACATGGCATGGAATAAGTAAGGACAAAATAAAAAGCAACCACACATGCAAAAACTAAAAACTACTTCATAACACATTTCCTATATGAAAGCACACATACAAACACAGTTAAAATATAGGACAACCAACACAACAACTATGAGTAAGCATGGGAATCAATGCCAGAAATGAATAAATTCTTATTAATGTTGCTGCAACATGTACATATCCTACAATTCATCAAATCCCAATAGTGTAACATGGGTTGGTCATACTATTATCCGATGAAAAACCTTATCCTCACAACAACTCATCCTACTAGCTACCAAGAACTGAGTGCCTCCAGCTCTTAAGAACAAATCAACTATCTAATTCTAGTCGTAGCTCAAGTTCTGAAAGTCCCTTAAATAAGGCATGAGGGTTTGCTTATATAGGTGAGGAGGGTGGCCTTTCACCTCCTCATGTGACCTTTCGTCTACCCTCATGACTCTTGACCTTCCTCACTATTCCCTCACGCCTAATGGCTATTACATGCTCAAATAAATCTCAACATAGCTATTCGAATTATAACAAGGAATGTTTTCATTAAGGATTATTGGAAACTCTAGAATTTGTGTTGACCATATGTTGCTACCAGGTCATGAAACATGGTTACATTGTTCACTTCTTGAGGAGAATGGCCATCTCCTCGCTAAAACACTTTCCACCGTGGTTGATATAGTGCCTTGGGATGCTACATGGAGCCAATTTTCCCTTTTGTGAAAAGCTCTAATTGTTCAACCTCTGTAATAAAAACTAACTTCCTTCACCTAGGTCAACACTCTCATTCCCTCTATGCTACCTACAATCACATTGTGATGGTTACACATATTGCATTCAAATGTTAATATTAGAAATACAAAAAATTGATTGGAGTACAAATACTAATTTGGACCCTTGTATGGTCCCTTTCACTATCATAATATGGTGGAAGTACGCGTGGTTTGTTTGAGCTACTCATGGACATTACGATCCCAAATATTATGTGCATAATATAATCCTTGAACATCTTGAAGTATTTTTATAGTTGTGAGAGATTAATAATCCACACTAAATCACACTTAATGCATGCTTGATGTGTTGATATTAAATGGTCTTTAGCGTCATTTTTCCCGTGATGGATCCAAGCCTTTTAATTCAATCCACTTTGTGATAACAACTGTTGGAGGGTAGCTTAGAGTTGGGAGAAATTTATTTCCATAAAACTAGTTGCAATCTAAAATATGACGGCATATGTGCCTCGTGTCTTGACGGTAGTCTCACATGAAATTCGCATTGTCAGTCGCATATTGGGTTAAATTTTTCCAATATGAAATGCAACTCAAGAGCTATAAGACCAAGATTAGTTACATAAAATGTCTCTTTACATGTCGCAACAAGAAATGACATTTAAGGAAGAGAGGACATAAATAGGAATGTGACTAGTAGATGGGTCACAATTCTAAATAGCAGGGTGGGTAGTTACTAAAATACGAAGAAGTTTGATCCATATAATATGAAAATTGTAAATACTAAGCTATCACTAGAGTTAACTTATATTAAATTACTTATGTTCCTCAATGATTATGTTGCATTCCAATGTTAATTAAGGGTTAAGTTGTAATGTGATGTTAATCATTATGTTATATTGCAACATTTATCAATGCTTACAAGAAATTCTTATAATTGATAATGTATTCCATGTCTCTTTATAACACTTTATAATATTTAATCAAATACTTAGACTTTGAATAATTCAATTTTTAAATATTTCTAATTTCAAAATTAACAAACGAACATAACTTTAAAAAAATGCGATTAATAATTAAAAAATTAAATTATATGTATGTGTGTGTGTGTAAAGAAAAGTCAGCCATATTACTTTCAAAAAAATGATATAAACAATTATCACTGGTTATTGGTCTACCACCTAGAAAATTGGACCAGTAGCAAAAACTGCAAATTTTAAGATTGCTAATATTGTTCACTATATGAGAATTTGTTAAATTGAAATTGTTTCTAACAATGAAAATAAACTCTATCCTAATTGACATAATGATATCATTAACATAAAAGAGGTTCTGTTATACGTAATTAGAACACCTAGACTTCATCTTGTAGTAGTATCCACCTAAACTAGTGGTTGTGGCTCACCATCTTTGGCAAAGGAGGAAAAGTCAATTTTTGTTAGGTTCTTGGCAAGGATTCTGACCTTTATGTTGATCATATCAAATGTTTCCAATAGTTATTTCATGCATCTAATTAGTTTTTGTTTTATAACTTATTTTTCAATTAGGAATTTTCCCATTAGGGTCTTTATTTTCTAGTAGAGATTAAAATTTTGCATGTAAGAGGTAGTCTTGGCTCCAGTGGAATTCTCAACGTATGGAATCCAATCCCTTGCTTATTTTTCAACATGTATGTTAGGAATGTAATGCTTTAATTCCCTAACCTGCTCCTCCAAATTTGAGATGGCTCTTTGAACCGTTGTAGGGATTATTTTCGTGTAGGATTCCATTGCTACCGGAGATACTACTTGGGCCGGATTTTTTTGGGTTGAATAGGGACTTACTTTGAATTAGGGGAGAGACGAGGATTACCTTGTCTACTATTGTACAAAGGAGAAAATAGTCATTTCCTATCCATAATGATACTCTTAAGACAAAGACGGTGATCCAAGTGAAAAGTGAGTGAAAGGGGAGTGGATAAAGTACCAAGAAAACAAAGAAGATAAACAAAGAGAGGGGGAAGGGTAGGATTAGTAATACAAATCACAGGAGAGGTAAACACATGGCGATGAAACTAAGGAAGCATGGGAGGAGATAGAGCAGGAAAATCAATACAATGGAGGAGAAGAGGACTAGAGGGAGAATGGGAATTCATTGTAGAGAGAAAAAATATCATTCTAAAATAATTGTTCCGTGAAGGGATGAAAAATAACAAACCCACAAATCCAAAATTCGAGTTCAATGCATCAAGGATAATTTCTAGAATTGAAGCATAATTCCAAATGAAAATGATGATTAGACCAAATTTGCATAGGAAGTGCCTACAATCAGTTGTTACACTCAGGGAATGGCTTTGTTTGAAAATTTTCTAGCCAAGAATGATCAAAAGTTCCGTGTTCCTCGAAGCCTCCATTTATCGTGCTTCTAGAACTAAAAACACCACACTAGCTTCCTATTACCCATGGTTGACAAATTATATCCATGTAGTAGGAATCAATTAGTGTATGTTTTTCTTTAGTCGATGACCCCTTAGCATTATGTTGTTTCCAATCTCCAATTACTTCCATCATTACTCTTGAAATTCCTTTGCAAGTCAAGATCCAAACCAGTTTTACTACTCCCATGTTCCACATGAATGATTGCAGATGTGTTGCAAGCTACCGCAGGAATTTTCTCATTTCTACCATGGTTCTATATAAAATAAACCATATAGGATAACATTTGCAAAAAAACTTCTCTTCTTCATTTATGTCTACAACACTCTGTGAAAATTGGAGAGAGTGACTCTTTGTATATACACCCACCATAAAAAAAAAAATATATATTTATTATTATTAAAATATTTAAACATTATGAACTTATTTTTATACTCATTAAATTAATATTATTATACCATTTTTATTTTAAATAATATTTTTTTAATTGATTATATATATATAATAAGAAGATATAACATTTTTTATGTGGGTAAATCTTATTATGAAGAATACACTCATGACCCATCTATTTTTCATAAAATATAGAAGTATAACCACTGAGCGGATATAATCTCATCTCTTAAATCACATAGAGTGAAATAATACGTGTTTTTTATTTAAATTAAAAACAAATAAAAATGAAATATATATTTTTATTTTTATAATAATTTTAATGGTCGAATGTCTTAATTAACCCAATTATGTAATTATGGATTTTGCTTGAAACAACTATTTAAATACGTAGTATTCAACTCGAGCCATGTAATTGCATATTTTGATTAATAATTGATTAAGGTACATGATATTTGGTAATATTAAATCCGTCGGGGTCGGTGCAAATGCATGACAATAGGAAGAGGGGTAGTGACAATGGATGATATTTAGTAATATTAGTACTACAGCAAGAAGAGGGGTATGTGCCAATGGATGACACAAGAAATACGGTAAACCAAATGAGGCTGATCAATGAGAAGGATAGCATCCAGGAGCATATAGTACCAGTCCCTGCTGATCCTGTATCGGATTTGGCGGGTATTCCTCCTTGTCCCTCATCTTCTATTTTAAACTCATTTGATCATTTGATAATATAAATGAAGGAGCCCGGTCCTTCCGGGCTGATTGAAAATGAGTCTATGTGTGCTAGTAATCTCTCATTGGCCATGGATAGCATCATAACAACAATTCCTAATCTCTCCATTGATATTGTCCCATACAAAATGATACCAAGGGAAAAAAATAGATGGAGATTGAGATGTTTGGAGGATTAGGGAAAAATCACTTAACAGATAAATCTAAAAGGATCAGAGGATGGAAAACAAAAATATCAAAAGCCTAATTGAGGGTCATTCTTGAAATAGTCGATGGAAAACAAATTTCACTAAAAAGGGCGCTTAGAGCAGCACGGTCCCCTGAAATTGTGACAAAATGATTGTACTATCCTTTAATTTTCGAGGTCTTGCTAGTGCACCTAAAAAAATAGGTCTAAAGGCTTGATTAACAATTATAAGTCTGATGTACTACTGCTTCAAGAGACATTGGGACAGGGGATTTAGGTGTCTAACACTCTTTCAACTTTCCTCTTGGGATTGAATTTTGTAACTGTTAGAAATATTGTCATTGATGGCAAAGAAAGCAAAGAACAGCAACAGGGAATATGTACAGCAGAAGGCAGAGGCAGAGGTCGAGCAGCGCTAAAGCAGAAATAGGCAAAGGAGATAGGCGGAAGAACACTGCTAAAGCGTAATAGTCAAATACAGAGGCAGAGTGAAACGGTCGAGTAGTGGAGGCAGAAGCAGCAAATATGGAGGCAGTGAAACGGTCGAGCAGTGGAGAAAGAGGCAGCAAATACAGAGGCACTGAAGCAGTCGAGCAGTAGAGGCGTTAGCACAGCAGAGGCACATAAATTCCGGGAATCTTAACCCAAGCGTCATATATATATATATATATATATATATATATATATATATATATATATATATATATATATATATATATATATACATATACACAAACCCCTATTCTGAGAATCGTTACCCACGCAGGAGTATACATACAGCGCATTACATATTTGGTGCCTTATACACAAAGGTTCAAAGCATAATATTAAATGATATGGAGCACTTTATTATCAGAACCCAAGTACCTTATATGGTGGGACCCTTCCTAATCGCATCGGATTTAAGCAAGCATCGGAACATGCAATAGAAAGTTGCGATTGCGATTGAAGATCAGACCCGATGGGTGTATGAATTATGATTCAAATGTATTTGAATTCCGGCACAATCACATCGGATCAGTCTAATCGCCTCGGAGATTATAATAGCATCGAAACGTCACAACAAAAAATTGCGATTGCGATTAATCGAAATCGGAGTAGGAGTGGTCAATAGCATCGGTGTATTCGAAGTCGCGATTGCGATCAATCACAATCGGAGAAATCGCAACAGTGACCAATCACAATCGGAGTTAAAGCGGAGCATCGGGACATGCAAATGGAATTTGTGATTGCGATTAATCGTATCGCATAAGAGTAATCGCAATCGGAGCTTCGGAATATTGGAATGTTGGTACATTCAAATGGAAATTGTGATTGTGATCAATTGCAATCGGAAGAAGCCAAGTATAGCATCGGAAAGCGTGGCAAGTGGGCCCGGATATATGGCATTCTATTGATTATAGTGGAAGTGGCAGTGTATATGTTAAAACTTTATATAAGCTTGCCAAGAATTGAAATTACGATATATATATATATATATATATATATATATATATATATATATATATATATATATATATATATATATATATATATATAGGCGCTGTTATAAAACATTGTGGCGATTATATTGAAATATGCCGCGTGGTCTGTGGACCCATGGGCCTCGGCTCAAGGTGGACGGCGATTCTTTATTTAAAACAATTGGGATGTATGTATGTTCTGCTTGTGGAACTTCCACATCAACAAGACACTTGCTACGTGTAAAGAGCTGGAATTTCCCCAGATTTAATGCTAGCTATTACATATTTATATAAAATGCACTGATATAAAAGGCACAGGTACACGTATGCAACAGTTACACCACAGCAGAGGAAAGAAGAGAAAACAGAGCTGAAAAGAGACAAAACACAGTCACAGAAAGGACAGACATAGTCAAAGAAAAGACATACGCGCAGCGAGCCAAAAGAGGCTGAATGAGTGAGCTGGAGTTTTCATTATATGTGAATGTAAACATTGTAATTGGTTTATATTGTTTGTGATGCATTGGCAAGTCTCCGGAAGAGAGAAAATATCCCACTGTAATATTAAGATAAGCACCTATAGTTATTTTTAATGGGCAGATAAAAGGAATGAGAAGATGGAAGCCAAAGAGTCATGATTGTTCACTCTAAATTCTTTGTGAAATACAAACAGTCATGTGAGGAACTCTATAAATAATATCATCTTGATATGCAAAAAAAGGCTAGAGAGAGTAAATATAGAGAAGGCAGAGTACAGAAGAGTGAGGCAGAGAAGATTAAGAAAAGAAGAGTAGAAAGAGAAGCTACAGAACAAAGCTGATATCTGAGGTAAATCAGCAAAAATTTAGTTTGATAAATTGAGGAATTTGGAGCTTCCCTATCAAGTTGCAGCTTGATAGCTGTCATTTGTAGTTGACTGAGGTTGGAGCCTCCTGTAGGTTGGTGCCTGCAGAAAATCGAAGGGAGTTGGTGCTTCCTTGCAAGTTGTATCTTGCTGAATTGAGGATAGAGCCTCCTATAGGTTGGTGCCTGCAGAAAACAGTGGTGAGAGGGAGTTGGAGCTTGCCTTTGCATCACAACAATAATAAGGTGTGGTTTTCTCCCTTTATGGGTTTCCACTTACATCTGTTGTCTCTGTGTGTGTTTCTTATGTGTTGATGTGATTCTTTCAATCTGCTTAATTATTTTTTGCTCTCAACATAAGTGTGGTGTCACATTAATTTAATATTGGCTGCAACATTTTAAGATTGTTCACAAATTAAGCTGTAAATAAATTTGGTGAAAATTTTGAAAAGCTTATGTATGTATTAAACTGATTCACCCCCCCCCCTCTCAGTTTAATTAAAGATTCAACAATTGGTATCTGAGCGAGTTCCTTTGTGCAAGTCTAACTGAAAGGAGATCCTAGGTTCCCAAGATGGCTAGTAAAGAAGGATGCTCAACCAATAAAGCCCCTTTCTTCACTGGTGAAAATTATGCTTTCTGGAAAATCAGAATGAGGACATACATAATGTCTCTAGGAATATAAGTCTGGGCTGCTGTGGAATTAGGATATGCCCCGAAGGCAACTAACACAGAGAAAGAAACAAAACAAGATTTTGTGGCTAACGCAAAAGCCATGAATGCCATTCTGAATGGATTGTGTGAAGCAGATTTTATTAAAGTAATGCACAAAGACTCTGCCAAAGAAATATAGGATACTCTTGAGAACATACATGAGGGAGACAAGAAAGTAAAGACTGCCAAACTTCAAGTCTATAAAGCCCAGTTTGAGAACTTAAGAATGAATGATGATGAAGACATTGCCAGTTTCTTCCTAAAAGCTGCAGAAATTATTAACAATATGAAAGCTCTTGGAGAAAAAATGCCAGAAAGTATAATTGTACAAAAGATTCTAAGATCTCTTCCATCCAGATTTAATCCAAAGGTGTCTGCAATAGAAGAAACAGCTGATTGGGAGACCTTGACCATGAACCAGCTACTTGGAAATCTAACAGCCTATGAAATGAGGCTCCCACAGAAAAAGACAAGTACGAGGGAAGCAGCTTTTAAAACAGAAAAGAAGAAAGAAGAAGAGGGAGACATATGCTCATGCTCGGATGAAGAAGAGGAAAAGTTTGTCAAGAAATTAGATAGAGGCTCAGGTAAATACAAAGGTAAAATCCCCTTCAAATTCTTTAACTGTGGAAGAGTGGGACACTATGCTGCTAAGTGTCCTCACAAGAAATTAAGGAATCAGGCCCACGAGTCAGAGAAAAATAAATCAAAGAACTAGCAGAAAGGAAAGAAGTTTCGCAGAAAATCCTTCTATGCTCAACAAGACAGCAGTACATCTGAAGATTCAGATGAATCCTCAAATGAAGAAGGAACCTCCGAATTCTTATTGATGGCCATATAAGAACTTGAAGGTCTCCTACTAGAAGATGAAGAAGAAGAAGGGGAAGTCTACCTTGAGGGGGAGCTAAGAAGTTCTCTGGAAGAGATTGACAGACTCAAACTGAAATGTAGAAAACAAAAGGACATTCTTCTCAAGTATGTAAGAGAAGAAAAAAACTCAGAAGCCCTCATGCAGTTGAAGGTAGAACTTGAAGAAGCCAGGAAGATAGAAGACATGTTACTTCAGCAAATCAAGGATAAAACCCGAGAACAAGAGAAACTGGAAGAAGAAGTAGTATGTCTCAGGAAGAAAATAGAAAATGCTCAAAGGAAAGTGGTTATAAACTCTTCTCAAACAACAAGCTCTACTAATTTGAATGAAATTCTGATTGCTCAAAGATCCCCAATGATAAAAACAGGAATAGGCTATGAAGGAGAATCGAGTAAAGGCAAAGAAAAGGAAAACAAAAATATAATTTTTGTAAAAGCAAAGAAGACTGATGAAGCAGCCTAGAAAATTCCTACAAAAGAAGAAACATGTAATAAGGATGACAGAGATCAGAAGAAATCTCTAGTAACAAAGAATGCAATAAATACTAAGATGACAGAAAATGAATCATATGCCCCTGAGTATGTCAAATTTGGAAGCCATCAAGGGAGATTCTTCCCTCCTATGAAGAATGGCACCTGTTATGTCTGCCACAAGATGGGACACATTGCTGCATATTGTTATGCAAGGAGGAGTAATTCAAACATGCAAAAGATGCAAACAGTGAAGAGATTGTCTCAAACAAACAAATGGAGAAAACAACCTTACATCAGGTATGCAAATAATTTCTATGGTTATTGTTTTTATTATAAGGAATTTGGCCATAAAATTATTGAATGTAGAAATTATGGACAAATATTGATGTTCAACACCTCAAGGAGGTTTATTAATCAAAGAAATTTTGTTCATACTCACAATTCTGCAAAAACTATGATCAAATGTTGTATATGCAATCAAGTTGGACATATACCTTCCAAATGTTCTTTGAAAGGATGTGATTCATGAACTCACAAAAGATACCAAACAAAAGGATGCCTCCAATGGATAAAGAAGGAGAATAAGTGTAACTTAGCTCTAACTGCTCAAGACCTGAAAAGTCAGTGCTACCTGGACAGTGGCTGCTCAAAACACATGACTCGAGACAAAATCAAGTTTATAACTCTTGATGAAAAGAAATCTGGTAATGTTACTTTTGGCAATGATAAATTAGGCAAGATCAAGGGAAAAGGATCAGTTAGCATAGACAATGGAAGAGGAAAGGCTCAAGATGTATTATTTGTAGATGGGCTGAAAGCGAATTTACTAAGTGTTAGTCAGATGTGTGACAAAGGCTACGAAGTTCTCTTTAGGGCACAAGATTGTGAAGTCAAATCAAGCACCACAGGTAAGACTCTACTCAGAGGAGTTCGAACAGAGAGTAATGTTTACATTGTGAAAGAGGAAGATGAAGCATGTCATCTTAGAAAACTAGAAGAGTCATGGTTATGGCATAAAATAGTGGGACATCTCAGCTTCGATCACATCATCAGACTAAGCAAGAAGAAAGTTGTCAAAGACATGCTAGAAATAAAGAAGCCATCTAATACCATATGCAAATCTTGTCAATTGGGTAAACAAACTCGCACATCCTTTAAGGCCAAAGAGGAGTTATCAACAATAAGCCACTTCAGCTTGTGCACATGGATCTGTGTGGACCTGTAAGAACTAAAACACCAAGTGGAGAATCCTACTTCATGCTGATAATAGATGATTTCTCCATAATGACATGGGTTGCTTTTCTCAAGAATAAATTGGAAGCTCTGGACAAATTCAAAATATTCAAAGCATTAGCAGAAAATTAGACAGGATGCAAGCTAAAATGCATCAGATCGGACAGAGGAGGTGAATTCACAGATTATGACTTTGCAGATCTATGCAATGAATATGGCATAAAACAACAATTTACTATTGCAGGGACACCTCAGCAGAATGGAGTAGCGGAGAGACAAAACAGATATGTTCAACAAATAGGCAGAGCCATGATGCAGGAGAATAATATTCCACAAACCTTTTGGGCAGAAGCAGTACACACAGCAGTGCATATTTTGAACAAAGCCCACTTAAGGCCAAGCAATGACAAGACTCCCTATGAACTATGGCATGGGAAACCTGCTTCAATTAAACATTTTAGAATCTTTGGAAGCAAGTGTTACATAAAGAATAATGATGAAAATCTTGGGAAATTTGATGCAAGAGAAAATGAAGGGATATTTCTAGGATATGCATCCAAAAATAAAGGGTACAGGTGCTACAACAAGACTCTTCGGAAAATAGTTGAATGTATTGATGTGAGATTTGATGAAGAACTTCCAAACAATACAAGAAATACAGACTGCAGCAGTCCATCAGAAAACCATGAAGAAGAAGACCAGAATGATGATGAAACAAGCAAGACAACAGAAGATGCAGAACTGAGCTCGAAAGCCCCCTCAAGATACACTCAGAAGAATCATCCTGAAGATCAGATCATAGGAGACAAGAAAGCAGGGGTCTAGACAAGAAGGCAGCTAACAGAACAAACATAAGAGGTATACATAGCCATGTTGTCACAAATAGAGCCAAAGAAATTTGAAGAAGCCAGCAAGGACAAGTCTTGGGTGAATGCTATGAATGAAGAATTGGACCAAATTGAGAAAAATAATACCTGGGAACTAGTGCCTAGACCCACTGAGAAAAATGTCATAGGCTCAAAATGGGTATTCAAAAACAAAATGAATGAAGAAGGACAGGTAATCAGGAATAAATCCAGACTTGTCTATAAGGGATACTCACAAATTGAAGGACTGGATTACGATGAAAGATTTTCCCCTGTAGCCAGAATGGAAGCTATCAAAATGTTTCTGGCATTTGCTTGCTACCAAAACTTCAAAGTATATCAAATGGATGTAAAATCTGCATTCCTGAATGGAGACTTGGAAGAAGAAGTCTACATGGAACAACCAGAAGGCTTCTCATTGACAGACAAAGAAGACTATGTGTGCAAACTGAAGAAGGCCCTATATGGACTGAAACAGGCTCCTCGTGCTTGGTACTCAAGACTGGACAAATATTTGCAAAAACAGGGTTTTAAGAGAGGTGGAGTAGATAGCAATCTATACATAAAAGCGCATGAAAATGAACTCCTAATTGTTGTTGTATATGTTGATGACATTATGTTTGGAAGCAACAAAGATGAACTAGCAAAAGGGTTTGCTGATGAGATGAAAACAGAGTTTGAAATGTCTATGATTGGAGAACTCAGTTTCTACTTAGGACTGCAAATTCAGCAAAAGAACACAGGCACATTCATCTCTCAAGAAAAATACTTAAAAGAAATGCTGAAAAAATTCAAAATGGAGGACTGCAAACCTGTGACAACCCCCATGATCATGGGATGCAAGCTATGTGCTGATGATGGGTCTGCAGATGTAAATCAAAAACTCTACAGATCCATGATAGGAAGCTTGTTGTATTTGACAGCATCAAGACCAGACATCATGCTAGCAGTAGGACTAGTGGTTAGATATCAAGCAGCGCCTAAACAAAATCACCTTCTTGCAGTCAAAAGAATATTCATATATCTACAAGGAACAGCACAATATGGACTTTGGTATCCTAAAGGCAAAAGCTTCACCTTGACAGCATACACAGATGCAGATTGGGCCAGCTGTGTGGATGACAGAAAGAGTACAAGTGGAGGCGCATTCTATCTAGGAGAAAGTCTGGTAGCATGGTTAAGCAAGAAACAAACATCTATCTCCCTGTCTACAACTGAAGCAGAATATATAGCAGCAGCAGCATGTTGTACACAAGTCATGTGGATGAAGCAGACTCTTCAAGACATGAAGGTAAGCATTAATGAACCTATCTCAATCAAATGTGATAATACAAGCACTATAAGTATATCAAAAAATCCTGTGCTTCACTCAAAAACTAAGCATATCCCAATCAAGTATCATTTTCTCCAGGAACAAGTGGCTTAGAAGATAGTAAATCTGGAGCATGTGCCAACAAAAGAACAGACAACTGATATATTTACCAAACCTCTTGCTAGAGAATCATTTCAATATTTGAGAGATAAATTAGCCGTAGTATCTACAGATACTACTCTCTAATATGAAGAGAAATCACAGTCTCAGGGGGAGAACAGAAACGAAAATATCATTCCTAAAGGAAATCAGCAAGCAAGGGAAGCATAAAACAGGTCCACAGGATCAAAGAAATATAAGATAATATTCTCAGTATTATTAGCATCGGCATGAAAAATGTCAGTAGCAGAGCAAAAATAACATTAACTTGCTTACACCTAAAGTAGTATATTGAGCGTTGAAGCAATATCTTCTTCTATATATATAATTGTGTGCCTTCCTGAAGCTGAAACATGTATATCTCCAAAGTTTTTTTTAATATCAGTTACAAAATTGCGCGAAGGTTGTTTGCTAAGTTTTCAATCAAATATCTTGAATATCCTTTTGTAGAAATTCACTCTGATAGAACAGTCAAAATATCTGAAGAATAAAGGAGTAACTGTGATTACCATTCAAATAAAACTGCACGGTTGATAAGTAAAACTGACCAAAACATCGAAGGGTTTGTTTTGAAAACACATTATACAAAAAGGAAATTCAGTTGGCTTCTAATATTAAAAGATATTGCCCATTCTTACAATGAGTTGTAAGCTCTGGTTTGATTCATTGTTTACAACAGCAACAAGGACCTTTCAGTCGTTAAATGCATCATCCCTATCTGCAATCTAGCACAAATTACAAACAACAGGCACCACAGATGAAACACAACTATAAAACATATATTGGCTCACTATATCAGACAGAGACAAAACGTATATTCAAGTTCAATAATCCTTAAAGTGTTCTCTCAACAAGTCCTGTACAACAGTCTGGAGCAGCAGGGTACAAAGACAGAAAATGGTCGTCTAAACACAACTCAAAGAAAGGAAATGCAACGATAGAGCCTATACAGAGAAATGACGTACCGTCCTTTGCCATTGATGTCAAAGGGGGAAGAAGAGCAAGCAACAGAAGAAAGGATTCTACCAGGAAAACAGAGGAAGTGTATTGCCATCAATGCCAAAGGGGGAGACTGTTAGGAATATTGTCATTGATGCAAAGAAAGCAAACAACAGCAGCAGGGAATATTTACAGCAGAAGGCAAAGGCAGAGGTCGAGCAGCGATGAAGTAGAAATAGGAAAAGGATATAGGAGGAAGAACACTACTAAAGCGTAACAGTCAAATATAGAGGCAGAGTGAAACGGTTGAGCAGTGGAGGCAGAAGAAGTAAATATGGAGGCAGTGAAACGGTCGAACAGTGGAAACAGAGGCAGTGAAGCGGTCGAGCGACAGAGGCGTTAGCACAACAGAGGCACAGAAAATTTCGAGAATCGCTTAACTCCAGGCAGAAGGATACATAAAACAAATTCTGGGAATCGCTTAACCCCAGGCGGAAGGATACATGAAACAAATTCTGGGAATCGTATAACCCAAAGCAGCAAAGTATATATATATAAAAATCTCATTCCTGGAATCGTTACCCACGCAGGAGTATACATACAGCGCATTACATATTCGGCGCCTTATACACAAAGGTTCAAAGCATAATATTAAATGATATGGAGCGCTTTATTATCAGAACCCAAGTACCTTATATGGTGGGACCCTTCCCAATCGCATAGGATTTAAGCAAGGCATCGGAACATGAAACAGAAAGTTGCGATTGCGATTGAAGACTGGACCCGATGGGTGTATGAATTATGATTCAAATGTATTTGAAGTCTGGAATAATCACATCGGATCAGTCTAATCACCTCGGAGATTATAAGAGCATCGGAACATCACAACAGAAAATTGCGATTGCGATTAATCGCAATCGGAGTAGGAGTGGTCAATAGCATCGGAGTATTCGAAGTCACGATTGCGATCAATCGCAATCGGAGAAATCACAATAGTGACAAATCGCAATCAGAGTTAAAGCGAAGCATCGAGACATGCAAATGGAATTTGCGATTGCGATTAATCATATCGCATCAGAGTAATCGCAATCGAAGCTTCGGAATATTGGAATGTTGGTACATTCAAATGGAAATTGCGATCACGATCAATTGCAATCGGAAGAAGTCAAGTATAGCATCGGAAAGCGTGGCAAGTGGGCCCAGATATATGACATTCTATTGATTATAGTGGAAGTGGCAGTGTATATGTTAAAACTTTATATAAGCTCACCAAGAATTGAAATTACGATATATATATATATATATAAGGCGCTGTTATAAAACGTTGTGGCGATTATATTGAAATATATCGCATGGTCTGTGGACCCACGAGCCTCGGCTCAAGGTGGAGGGCGATTCTTTATTTAAAACAATTGGGATGTATGTATGTTCCGCTTGCGGAACTTCCACATCAACAAGACACTTGCTGCGTGAAAAGAGTTGGAATTTGCCCAGATTTAACCCGAGCTATTACATATCTATATAAAATGCACTGATATAAAAGGCACAGGTACACGTATGCAACAATTACACCACATCAGAAGAAAGAAGAGAAAACAGAGCTGAAAAGAGACAAAACACAGTCAAAGAAAGGATAGACACAGTCAAAGAAAAGACATACGCGCAGCGAGCCAAAAGAGGCTGAATGAGTGAGCTGGAGTTTTCATTATATGTGAATGTAAACATTGTAATTGGTTTATATTGTTTGTGATGCATTGGCAAGTCTCTGGAAGAGAGCAAATATCCCACTGTAATATTAAGATAAGCACCTATAGTTATTTTTAATGAGCAGATAAAAGGAATGAGAAGATGGAAGCCAAAGAGTCATGACTGTTCACTCTAAATTCTTTGTGAAATACAAACAGTCATGTGAGGAACTCTATAAATAATATCATCTTGATATGCAAAAAAAGGCTAGAGAGATTAAATATAGAGAAGGAAGAGTACAGAAGAGTGAGGCAAAGAAGATTAAAAAAAGAAGAGCAGAAAGAGAAGCTACAGAACAAAGCTGATATCTGAGGTAAATCAGCAAAAATTCAGTTTGATAAATTGAGGAAGTTGGAGCTTCCCTATCAAGTTGCAGCTTCATAGCTATCAGTTGTAGCTGACTGAAGTTGGAGCCACCTGTAGGTTGGTGCCTGTCCTTGCAAGTTGTAGCTTGCTGAATTGAGGATAGAGCCTCCTGTAGGTTGGTGCCTGCAGAAAACAGTGGTGAGAGGGAGTTGGAGCTTGCCTTTGCATCACAACAATAATAAGTTGTGGTTTTCTCCCTTTATGGGTTTCCACTTACATCTGCTATCTCTGTGTGTGTTTCTTATGTGTTGATGTTATTCTTTCAATCTGCTTAATTGTTTGCTGCTCTCAACATAAGTGTGTTGTCACATTAATTTGGTGAAAATTAATTTGGTGCAACATTTTAAGACTGTTCACAAATTAAGCTGTAAATAAATTTGGTGAAAATTTTGAAACTCTTATGTATGTATTAAACTGATTCACCCCCCCATCTTAGTTTAATTAAAGCTTCAACAACGGTGGGCGCCAATTGTTGAAAATTTTGAAAAGATTATGTATGTATTAAACTGATTCACCCCCCCCCCCCCTCTCTAACCTCAAATGTTAGAGGAAGATCTGGTGGTTTGACTATTGGGTTAAAAAATAACACTACTAAGCTGAATATTTTTTGGACCTCAGAGCTACTAATTGGGGTGGAAGTTTTCTCTATGGAACTTGGAACCTAAATTATATTTGTAAATATTTATGGCCCATGTTCGGACCAGGTCATATTATGGAATAATCTACTCTCAAAATCATTTATGCATGGTCCGAACTTGGTAGTGGGGGGAGACCTAAATTTCTCTTTGGGGATGTCGGAGACCTAGGGCCCACAGGCATGGGCAGATCCACTAGTTAATTTATTTTAAGAAAATCTAAGGGAGGGAAATTTGATTGACTGAAACCTCATAAAGATAACACAAACCTTGAGAAATTAAAGGGTGGGGGAGGCGTGGGTTGCAAAAATATTAGATCCTTTCCTCCTAAATGAAGAATTGGCTCGTCGGATCTCTGGTTTCATAGAATGGGTGGGTTCAAGGGGAGAATCACATCACAACCCAATCCTACTGGAACTTGCTAGAACAAATAAAAAAGCATGATCCCCCTTCAAATTCAACGTGGGATGGTTAAAATAAGAGGACTATCATAATTTGGTAATCGATATGTGGTGTCCGATGGATGGGGTGGAAAACTCCACATTTTCTCAGTCTTTTGTAAAAAACCTGAAAAACATTAAGAAGGCTACCATTCAATGGAAAAGAGATAAAGATACCGAGGACACTAAGGAGCTTATGGCTATTGAGGAGGGAATAGAAAAAATCATTAGCCAGGGGGTTGAAGGCTTAGTGGATGAGGGGTCAAAAGGCTAGATAAAGACTATGGAGGTGAGGAGAAGGAAAATATTATTAGACAAGGAGGAGTAGTGGAGGCTAAAGAGTTGAGATATTTGACTTTCATTAGGGGATGAGAACACAAAATTCTTTCAGAATTATTCAAAGTGGAGGAGAAATAAAAATATCATTTGGAAGCTAGATAATCCTGGGGATGGGGTTGCCAAAATTTTCCAGGACCTTTCCGCTATGGGGAAAAACTATTTCAGAAATATTTACGGTACGCAGGAGGCTGCTTCGATTGGGTAAGTTAATAGGGTGGCTAAACTCTTCCCCAGGTATGTGGATGAAGAGGAAAATGATCACCTTATGGTGCTTGTGGAAAAAAAATAGGCTCAAATAGTCTTGAAAGAAATGCAGAATGACAAGAGTATGGGACCAAATGCATATCAAAATATTTTGAAAATGAGCTTCCATCTAGCAGCATGATGTTGAGAGTCGAATCACGAGAGGAAACCCTAATATGACTTGCTTCGGGGGTCTCATTAGGATCATGAGAACTTGACATAACAATCACCAGAAGCTAAGGTGCCTCAATTTCTTTAAAAAACCCTGAATCTTCAAAGTGTGAATCCTAAAATTTCGATGATTTAGTGGGATCAACAAGTGAGGATAGACAACTATCACTAGAAATATTAGTGAAGATATTATCAATAGGGTGATAGTAATCAAAACCAATAATTTGATCATATTGGGCATCTAACACCTGAGACTTTTTAAGGGTTGAGTATGAGGATAAACCAACTGGGGAAACATGTTGAATTTTCTGAGACATGGAAGCTTCCACTCCATCTATCAAAGAATGCAGATGGAAAAGATCATGGACAAGGGATCTAGTATTTTCATCCTTTGATTGTGAGTCAAAACTAATATGTACTTGATCAGAATTAAAACAGGGGGGATGAAGATATGACGAAATTGATGAATTTGGATAAATGGATGGTGTAGCAGACTTATCAAACAAATTAGGGTATAACAGATGAAAAGGCTCATGTGAAGAGACCTCGGTTCCATCCAAGTCTAGTTGAAGACTCACATCATGTGTGTTAGTGTTATCCTGAGGACACAACAGATCAATGTGCACGTTATGCTCCATGCAGTTGATCGGACATTCAGTTTTATTCGACAAAAATCCTATTTAATTATAAACAAGTGAGTGAGGGATCAAAATATGATCGGATTCAATAATATATTTAGGTAAATGATTAACCGTTTCAATTTGAATTTCTTCAATAGGGAAAGTTGTTTTATCAACTTGATTCTCAAGTTGTACAATTACTGAGATGTATGACAGCTTCAGAAGAAAAACTACTCGGTTCTTTACCCTGCAAACACTCTTCATCACGTATATTATCAATGATAGAAATTTTGTTAGGCAGTGAAGTTAAAGGAGGATGGGAAATTTCACTAGGATTCATTTCCTCCTTGTGGATTGGAGACATTTCCCTACTCATAGAAAAGGGAAAGAAAATATTAGGGATAAGATTTAGGTAATTTGTAACTCGCAAATTATCATGATGATCATCAAAACTAATATTATTTTGAGATTGAAATTGTTGCAGAGAAAGATACAACAATCGTCAGAATTTATCACTCAAATGCATCCAATCCACGTCTCCTTCAAGGAATTCACAACATAAATGAAAAAACCTACCAAAAAAATATTCTAACAATTCCTTTGGTTTCATTATAAGTTGACTTTTCCTTTTAAAAAAATCTTGATAATTATACTTGTCAAAATCTTGATGAAGTTCGCTAATGATTTGCTCGAATGAATGAATTACAGGAGTTGGAAACATGTGGCACCATTTCTTGATGAAAGCTTTGAGCATGAGGGTGAAAAATATACCAATAACATCTTTACAACATATTCCATTAGTGTGATATAAATTAATAACTCGACACATGCAACGAAATATAGTTGTTCGACACTCACCATCAAAATTAAACTACTACAAGTGATATGTTATTTCCGTGGAGACAGAGATATTAAGACTTTTAGAAAAAAAATCCAAGATAGATACTTTGAAGAGATCCATTTAAGATATGAAGCTAAAATAAAGGTTTCATGAGCTCAACTTGTAGTGTGGCCCTCCTAGCGCTGAAAATCTGTTGACAGCGCTAGAATGTATTACTAATAGCTAGGCCATCTCCCCACTACAAAGTCCCAGTCAGACCTCACATTTTTTGGGATAGGAGCCCCATCCAGTATGTGGGCCTAGTTGCAACCATGAACATTTTTCTCTTGGTTTTCAAATGAAAATATGTCACAGCAAGGGCAAGAAAGAAGTGCCCAAACAATGTGAACAAGCTCAACCCAAGATTGAAAAGCTACAGAAAGAGGTATAGGAAAGTGACAAAAATAATAAGAACAAGTATGTCACGAGAAGGATTAGTGAGACAAAACTGCCTCAGACATACATAAAAAAGAACATTCCAAAGGTTAATTGCAAATCAATTCACAATAGGTTCCCACATTTCCTATATGAAAGCACACATACAAATACAGTTAAAATACAGGACAACCAAAAACAATCACTATGAGTAAGCATGGGAATTAGTGCCATAAATGAAGAAATTCTTATTAATGTTGTTTAAAATACAAGTACATATACTACAATTCATCAAATCCTAACAATGGAACATGGGTTGGTCATACCATTATCTGATGAAAAACCTTAGCTTCACAAAAACTCACCCTACTAGCCACCAAGAACTAAGTTCCTCTAGCTCTGAAGAACAAATAAACTATCTAATTCTAGTCGTAGCCAAGTTCTAAAAGTTCCTCAAATGAGGCATGAGGGTTTGTTTATATATGTGAGGAAGGTGACCTTTCACCTCCTCACGTGACCTTTCGTTTACCATCATGACTCTTGACCTTCCTCACTATTCCCTCATGCCTAATGACTATTACATGCTCAATTAAATATCAACATAGTTTTTGTAATTATAATGAGGAATGTTTTCATTATGATGGAAGAGAAGAGGAGAATGTAGAGGGTTATTGGAAACTCTAGAATTTTTTTTCCCATATGTTTCTACCAGGTCATGAAACAAGGCTACATTGTTCAATTGTTATTATGAATGACCATTTCCTCACTACTACACCTTCCACCATGGTTGATATGGTGCCTTGGGATGCTACATGGAGCCAGTTTTCCCTTTTGTGCAAAAATGTAGTTGTCAAACCTCTGTAAGATAACATAGTTTCCTTCACCTAGGTCAACACTCTCATTCACTCTATGCTACCTACAATCACACTGTGATGGTGACACACATTGCATTGAAATGTTAATATTAGAAATACAACAAATTGATTGAAATAAAGATACTAATTTGGACCCTTGTATGGTCCCTTTCACTATCATAATATGGCTGAAGTATGTGTGGTTTGTTTGAGCTACTCATGGAAATTACGATCCTAAATATTATGTGCATAAAACATCCTTGAACATCTTGAAGTCTTTTTATAATTGTGAGAGATTGATAATCCACACTAAATCACACTTAATGCATGCTTGATGTGTTGATATTAAAGGGTCTTTAGGGTTAGTTTTCCATTGATGGATCCAAGCCTTTTAATTCAATCCACTTTGTGATAAAAATAGTTGGAGGGTAGGTTGGAGCTAGGAGAAATTTACTTCCATAAGACTAGTTTCAATCTGAAATATAGTGGCATATGCACCTCCTGTCCTAAGGGTAGTCTCACTTCAAATTCACATTGTTGGTTGCAAATTGGGTGAGTTGTTGCCAATATGAAATGCAACTTAAGAGATCTAAGACCAGGATTAGTCACATAAAATGTCTCTATACATGTCACAACAAGAAATTACAATTAAGGAAGAGAGGACATAAATGGGAATGTGACTAGTAGATGGGTCACAATTCTAAATACTAGTGTGGGTAGTGTTAGGTCCTTATAATACTAGTGTATCTCCTAATTTTTGTTAGTGTAGCCCCTTATTTTTATTTTTGTAGCCTTGTAGCCCCCATATTGTTAATATTGTGCCCTTACATTATTATTGTTAGATCGGCTAGGATTCTATTGTGACTCGATGAACTCCTATATATAGAAAGGAGTTTTTGTCATTTGATCATCCAAGAATTGTTCATTTATGTAATGTAACAGAGGTTTCCCCCTCGAAGTGGCTTATTTATAAGGTGTTGATCTCTCTTTTCTTCTATTTTTGGAGCTCGCTTCATAACATTTGGTATCAGGGCTTTGGATTCTAGGGTTTCGCTGCTCCAAATAGGTCATCGTGGAATTTTCGCTATATGAAGGTTCAGAAGATGAAAGTTTTACCATGAGAAACCGAAAACCTAAGGAACTTCGTGTAAAAATTTGAGATCTTAGTTCGCAATATTTTCAGAGATATGATCTGTGGAAGTTAGAGTTTTTGCAAACTCCCAAATTTCATCTAAAAGAGGTGACCGTTGGAAAATCTTTATAACTCTCTCTCTCTGAGCATTGGATTGGAATTATGTAAAAAGTGGACGAAAGTGCATGGAATGAAATTTCTTGTATATCAATTTTAGAGATGAAGTAGGAAACAACGACATGTGGCATGTCATACAAGTTTATTCTACTGAACCAATACATAATTAGGTCATTATGGAAGATTGAGCATATCTTTTTCTTGAATAATCCAAATTAGGTCAGACCTGTGGTGTTGGCTTGAGGGGTCCTAACCCAGGTTCAGAGCTTAAGGTTTGCCAAAAAAACCCTATACTACTAGCCCTTTTGACAGTGACCTGCTTGCGCAGGCCAAAGTCTCACCCAAAGCACTATGGGTGGGTGCTGGAACTAGGTTTCCGCACCCTAAGAGAGAGAGAAGGTAAGTCGAACCATTCGATAACTATCAGATTTATGCAGTCAGAGGTCATTTTCCAAACTTTCAATGATTAACCAGAGTACAATTTTACCTGATTTATATAACAAGCTCACATCCACTTGCGGACAACCAAGTATAAGCATAAAACAATATATTTGTAGCAAATTAACTAGATTGCAGATAGAGTGATCATAACACAGATAATTCATAGCTCATAAACACATATCATTCGTAGCTCATAACAGAATCGCATATAATTCGAGTGAAAATTAATCATAACCAGATAGATCAAACAACATCATATATCCACAATACTTCGCATATATTACTTATCAAAAATTCTCTTACATACCCCAAAACCCACCTGCGCACACAGCCATCAGGGTCCACACACAGCAAGACTGAGGATCTCCACGCACATAGCTAGCAGGAGTCTTAACCCAATAACCCAATCCTAGATCTAACAATTCGCACTTAGCATCAATCTCTATCCAAGTTTGTCTTACCACTCGAAAAGGTTCAACTACTTATACTATTTTAACCTATGCATCCAATGGTCTGCAAACCGTGGTTTGTGGATTCTTGGTGTACCCTTAACCCACTTACAATGCATGAGGGGCTTTGACCCACCCAAAAACCCTTGTGTTAGACTAAATATAATAAAAAAAATATACAAAAATGGACCATATTCGCAGCTTTTGTAGGAGACCCTGTTCCAACAGTCCCCCAACACAATCTTGTGACTCGTCCCGAGTCACTTGTGGCAGTGGGGTCTCCACCTGCGCCTGTATGGCTACTCTGGCCATAGAGTCATTTGATCCGATATGGTTTGAGCCAGCTACCATTGATGTAGCCTAGGAACATATCTCTGCGTAGGGTAGCAAGCCTAACTGTTACGCCATCCGTGATCTCCTTAACTATGTAGGGACCAAGCCAATGCTGCCAAAACTTCCTAGGATGCTTTTCGAACTCACTATCGTACAAGAGGACCAATTGGCCTTCCACGAAAGTCTTTTGGCGAATGTGTAGGTCAAGTCAGGCTTTACCGCGGGCCTTCTAGACTTGTTGATGGAAATTTTCAATAAACTGATATTCCTCCAAAGCCATAAGCTGCGCTAATCGCGCTTCCATGATGTCTGGTTATGCCATGTTCGTAAATTCTTTGATACACAGACTAGGAACAATATACTCCATGCGAATAATGAATTCTTTACCATAAACCATCCTGAATGGGGTCTTTCCTGTTAACTTCTTGCAGGTTGTTCGATAGGCCCATAGGACTGACGGGACGCGCACGTCCCAATCGTTGTGATCAACATTGCATACCTTGGTCAATGCGTGCTCCAAGATTTTATTAAAAGCTTCAACTGTGCCTTTGGAATGGGGGTGATATGGCATGCTCTTCGCATGATGGATCCAGAATTCCTCAGTCAAAGCTTGGATTTTTTCATTAACAAAGTGCGTACCTCTGTCACTCATGAGAATCTTTAGGCATCCAAACCTGGTCATGATTTTTTCAAAGATGAAATGCGCCGTGGTATCCGCAATACAATCCTTTACTACTTGTGCTTCTGCCCACCTAGTTACATAGTCAGTGGCCATAATAATGTAGCACGCACTCGTCTTTTTTCCTTGGGGGTTGATAGGCCTGATGAAGTCGATAGCCCACTTATCAAATGCTTGTAGGGCCATTTGTGGTTGAAGAGGCATTTCATATCTATAGGATGGCCTCCCTGTACGTTGGCATGTATCGAAGGCTTTACAATAGTCATGGGCATCAGTATGCAGGGTTGGCCACCATAACCTAGCCCTCAAGATCTTTTGCACCGTTGCTTTCCCTGTGTAGTGACCTCCTGCTACTCCATCATGAGCGTCGGTCAAGACAGCATGACTTTCGTGCTCCCAAAAATATCGTCGCAATACTTCATTTTCCCCCATCTTATATAAGTGTCCTGCGATGATGGTAAAGTCTACTGCCCGGGTGACTAACTATTTTTTCTGTTGTACAAAGTACTCTGGAGGTGTCATCCCGGTAGTCAAGAACTGAATGATATCAGCGAAGTGTGCATTGACAACCCTGATAGAAAATAGTTGCGCATCAGGAAATCTGGCTTCCAGGTCAAATGGCTCCTCGCCACTCTCTATTTGGGGCAAGTGGTCTGGCCCAGCATTCAACTTGCCCAGCTTGACTATGATTTCAAAATCATACTCGTGAAATAGCAGTAGCCACCAGAATATTCCACCCCCCCCCCCCCAACACAAGCTTATTGACTAGGTATTTTAAAGCTGAATGTTCTGTGAACATTTTGAAGTGACCCCCCAGCAAGTAATGCTGATATTTTTGCAATGCATAAACCATGGCCAATCACTCCCGTTCGATGATGGATTAGTTGCGTTCTGCTCCAGAGAGCTTCCTACTTGCAAAGGCAACCAGATGGTCAATATCTCCTTCCCCTGGTTGCGTAACGACAGCCCTGAGAGCAATGCCTAATGCATCGACATGAACATGGAATACCTTCTTCCAATCCAAAAGGATGAGAATAGGTGCTGAGACCATATTTTCCTTTAGTAGCTCGAAGCTATTTTGGCATTCGTCATTCCAAAAGAATGAAACATCCTTCTTGAGAAATTTTTCCATAGGGGCGGTAATCAGCGCATAGCCTTGAATTAATTTCCGGTAGTAGTCCGTGTGTCCAAGGATCAAGCACAATTGTTTCTCCGTGGTTGATACTAGCAAATTTATGATAACTGCGATTTGGGCAAGATCTACCATTAGTCCTTGCTGACAAACTATTTGGCCGAGCAAGATTCCAAAGGGTACACAGAAGATACACTTTTGATATTTAGGTAAATTTGGTATTTCCGACAAGCATCCAGCATCATGCGCAGGTTTGAGACGTGTGCCTTGACCAGGCCGAAGATAGTCCAATCATCGAAATATACCTCGAGGAACTTGTGAATGTATTCTTTGAACACTGCGACAACAACCTGCGAGAAGATCGCAGGGGAGTTTTTGAGTCCAAATGGCATGACAATATACTGAAAAGATCCCCACTCAGTGGCGAATGTGGTTTTGCTACAGTCCTTAGGTGCAATTCTAATCTGATGGTATCCTGAGAACCTGCCAGTGAAATAGTATGCTTCCTGTCCTCCCACGCTATCTAAGATTTCGTCTGAGAATGGAATTGGTAATGGATCATGAACACAGGCATCATTTAACTTGTGTAGGTACACACAGATTTGAATCTCTCCCTTAGTTTTTTTCTCCTAAACCACCATTGGACTAACCTAGTTTGATTATTCAACAGGTTCGATGATCCCTGTAGCAAGCATTTTATCGAGCTCCTTGACCTTCTTCTTATATTTGGGGTTCAACCTATAACGTCATTGCTTTATGGGCCACGCATCAGTTTTGAGAGTGATATGCATGACCCCTAAGTCCCCCATGATCCCATTTAGCCTGGAAAATTTTGTAGGGAACAAGTCTTGATATTCTATAAGTAATTCAACCACTTTACCTATTGTATTATCATCCTAGTAGTCACTGATCTTAGCTAATTTAGGGTGCTCTTTCGTCCCAATGTTTACTTCACACAGTTTGAGAGGCTTAGTGACATCCACTTCCCTTAATGAAGGTCCTTCAATGGTGCGCTCCCCTTCCAACTCTGTGATTGAGACAGATCGCAGATAATCTTCACCTTCCTCACTTGCCAAGTTACAGTAGTTGACAATATCCTGCATCTTTGTTTCCCATGTCAGTGTTTCGAATACTGCAGAAGAGTTGGTATTTCCAAACACGAATGTATCTATGTCCTGTAGAGCTTTGTTAAGTGCCTCATAACACCCTATCAATCCAAATGTTCCTATAAAGTCATTCTTCAAATTTTTCCAGTGGTGGGTACGATGATGTAGCTCCGTGTCCAGGTACTAGGCAGTAGGGATTGGACCCAACGCGTGAATGAATAAGTTAACCCACACCCCTGTAGTTCAGTCTTCCCATGTCTCCATCCATGCAACCACGTGTTCACGCAGATCCCTTGGGCCAAGGAACAGCTTGGCCCCTACCTCCGTTGGGGTCTCAAATCGCAAGAGCATCCTGCCCCGACAATCCTCCTATGATGGGAATGCTACCTTATGCGTCTCCCACCATCGTGCAGGGGTTGCACACGTTGTTCGGTTAAGGGCCCATAACCTTTTTTCCCTAGGAACCTCGGCTTCAAATGCCCGTAGAAAGTCCCTGGCATTACCAGAACCATCGAAATAAGGTATATCTCTTAACATGAAGGAGATGCAGCAGAATTTCTTCGTGATCCGAAGACATCTCAGTGCAGAGACATCATGTAACCAATTTTTCCAATTCTCCCTCTCCCTATCAAAGTCGGAGAAAAATTCGTTGTCCTTTTCCCAGCAAAGTACCCCCTCCGCCATGGGGTTGATCCAGTCTTCATCTCGCGTAGTCAACTTATGGATGTGATCTACATCATATTCGTCACACACTGGTTTTGTGTATCGTTCACCCTCTGCTAGATCTAATGGTACTATTACCCGTGTACTATTACTCTTGAATACCATGCTTCTCTTCTTTAGGTTAATGATGCCTCCCATATCGATGGCCCAATCCAAGCCTAGTAGTGTAGAGTAGGGGTCCGCATCTTCGACAATCTGAATTACTTCAAATTCAGCCCGAACCTTAACCCCTACGATATCCACCATAATATTTGATAGTCTTGGCAATGAAATGATCTTATGTTGATTGGCCATATGCAGCTGGATAGTGGACCATTCCAACTTGGGTTCCCCCATTCGTTGCCAAGTTTTCTTAAGTAATACATTCGCATCCAACCCTAGGTCCAAAATAACCTGATCCATCTCGTAATCATCGATCTGCACAATCAACTGCATCTCCCTACCAGTGCGTATCTTATACCTATATAGTTTATTTATGTCCTTAACTTCTGGAGGGAGGATAGGTCATGTTGCATAGCTATCTATCAATGCCTAAAGATTTTCCACAACCCTCGGGTTGCACAACACCTTCATACATGCTTGTAAAAAGGGTTTGACCTCCTCATCTGCCTTAAGGTCCTCAGGCAGCTACGAAGTAGATGCCTCTGCCTTGGAAAAGTCCTTGCGAGCTGTGACAAATATTCTTTCTCCTTTTTTAGATCCAACCCTTCCTGTTTGCTAACTGTTGGTCGGATCAGAGGCTTGGTTGCAGTCTTCTCCCCAAGCCCCCCAGTGGCCATCCCACTGTGTGTTCTCACATTCACTCTTGGATCTTTGTCTCGTAGTTCCACCTTAACCCTCTGCAAATTTTGTGTACGTTTCGACTGCTTTTCCTGCATCTTCGCTATCAGGACTGGACAATATTTAATTGATGGTCCAGCTGCCTACAATACTGGTAGGTTTGTCTTGTTGGGTTTGGACAGTCTCTCTCAAAATTCCCTGCCTCTCCACAGTTATAACAGATGAGTTGCCCTCGTCCCTGACCTGCGCTTCCTCCTCTTCCGCCTCCCCCGCCCCTTGCTGGGGAACCCCTTGCGCTCGAGTGGGATCTGGGTGAGGATGGATCTGACTGCACCCTATATAGATTTCCCCGAGTGATCCTCAAATCATACGTTCGGCAGTTCTGTTCATCGTGTCCTACCCACTTGTGCAACCTGCACCATTGTTGTTTTACTTCTGGGTTGTACGTAGCAAGGCAGGGACAGTGGTTTATGTCGTGCAACCCTGCAGCGTGGTAATCATCGCACAATAGTGCCAGCCCACTTGGGCCTACCACTTCCCTAGAGAGCAGTGGACTAGGTCCCCCGGCCTACATGTAGTCTGTTAACAATGGGTAGTTATTCTTGGTGTGACCATTCGTCGTGCATCATATGCACCATCTCTCTAGGCTAGCCTTTGCACCTCGCTCCTTCCACAGGTTCTAGATCTCTATGTGCATCGCTTCTAGTTGTCCTTGGATCTATTGGATGCTTAGCTGGGCATCGTCTTTGGGCGCAGCTTCTAACTTCATAGTGACCTCTAGGGATTTTTCTGGTGATTCGAAAGTTTGGTGACCCATAGGTACGCGCAAGTGAGGCAGTAACATAGCAATTAACCACTCTGTGTGTTGTTTGTTGTCATACTAAAATCCTCCTTCCCTGATCACCTTCTTCAGCCGTTGATTGGCCTCTAATACCGATTCAGAAGGCCCTTGCTTGAAATCCTTTAGATCGACCACTATTTGAGAATAGGACTTAGGCTTCTTGAACTGTTGTTTTAAGGCGTCCTTGACCTCTTCAATGGTTGATTTTGCATGCTGTTCGATGTATCCCATATACCAATGCAAATATCTTCCTTCGAAGGCAAGGGAAAACTATGCCCTCTTCACCATGTCACTAGCTACGTTCTGCGTAGTCCATACCGATTTTATGACAAACTAGAACTGATCCATGTCCTCATCCCCCACACCCTTAAAGGTATGCAATTTCATGTGCGCAGCGATGTTATCTTCTGGTGGAGGAGGTGTAGGTGAGTTCTTACCCATACGCTGGTTTGAAAGTGGTGTGGCTGGATCACTCTGCATAGCTGCTTCTCTTACCAGGTTGTAGACAGATCTACCTCCTTCTAGGTTGGTTTGATAGTAATTTCCACTTCGCATCGTACTTCTGTCCAGATCAGCGGTCATTCACTAAGTGTGGCTACATAGAATACTTTTTTCACCCAGTAATATCTTAATCAGTAATGGTAAAGTCTTCAGAAACTTACCCCTAAATCCTTTGAAGAATCTCCACTCTGCTTCGGAGTAGGAGACGAATTGATCGATGGAAAATTTCGTCACGAATCCTCCCAGCACGTTGTCCACCCAGTGATCTACGGTGTGAGTGATGGTGTTATCAGCCTTCTCTAACTACTGGATCAATTTTGGGGTCCACTGTGTGACCCGCTCGTCCTTCCAACACTTCTGAAATTCAACCAATGTTGCAAGCTACTCCTGGAGCTCGATCGCAATAGTTACGAAGAAAATCTCATAGATTTATATGAAAATATACCTATTTTTCCACTCTTCGGTGGTCAACCTCTTACTGTGGCTTTCTTTTACTGCGAATTTTTGAACTTGCCGTTTGAACCATTCATTAGTTTCTTTTCTTTTAGGTTTCCAGTATGGCCTTGGCATTCCTCAATCCCTCTCTCAAAATGCTCCTGGTCCTAGCAACAGAACCATTTTTTGGCTTGAGGGGTCCTGACCCAGGTTCGGAGGTTAAGGTTTTCCAACAAACCCCTATACTATTGGCCCTTTAGGTAGTGACCTACTTGCGCAAGCCAAAGTCTCACCCGAAGCAGTATGGGTGGGTGCTGGAACCAGGTTTTCGCACCCTGAGAGAGACAAGGTAAGTCAAACCGTTTGGAAACTATCAGATCTATGTAGTCAGAGGTCGATCGCCAGAATTTCAATGATTAAAAAGAGTACAGTTTTACCTGATTTATATAACAGGATTGCATCCACGTGCAGATAGCCAAGTATAATCATAAAATAATATATTCATAGCAGACTTAATCAAATTGCAGATACAGTTATCATAACACAGATAATTCACAACTCATAAACACATATCATTCGCAACTCATTACGGAATCACATATAATTCGATTCCAGAATAATCATAACCAGATAGATCAAACAACATCAGATATCCACAATACTTCGCATATATTACTTATCAAAAAGTCTCTTACATACCCCAAAACCCACTTGCGCACACAGGCAACAGGGTCCGCACAGAACAGGACTGGGGATCTTCGTGCATACAGTTAGCAAGAGTACTAACCCGATAACCCAATCTCAGATCTAACAGTTCACACTTAGCATCAATATCTATCCAAGTTTGTCTTACCACTCAAAAAGGTTCAACTACTTATACTATTTTAGCCTACGCATCCAATGGTCTACAAACCATGGTATACGGATTCTTGGTCTACCATTAACCCACTTACAATGCATGAGGGGCTTTGACCCACCCCAAAACCCTTGAGTAGACTAAATATAATAAAAAATATACAAAAATGGACCATATTCACAACTCTTATAGGAGATCATGTTCCAACATGTGGCATTCGAAAGAAGATTCAGAGGGCTACTGCAAGACCAAATTTCAGATATTGAAGATCCGAAATCACAATGATATTTCAATTTTAATATCGAGCTCCTCAAAAGCAAGAAAAAGGTGTGTATTTGTTTTTTAAAATTGCCCAACGTTTGTTTGAAAAATTAGTTTGAAGTGATTCGAAGGGTATATTGAAGCATTTTTATTAGTATTGGGTTCTATGGTACCTCCAAAAAATAATTACACACCCATTAAGCCCTCAGAAAGCTCTACTATGATGCATGAAGAGGAAAATTTGTAGTATGAGATATCAAAATTATGGTACCAAGTGCAACAATTTTTGATCTTACAAAGAGAAATCAAAGATGCATAGATAATTTAAAAGAAAAAATGGAGGCTAAGTTGAATGGTTTGAAGGATCAAATGAAATCTAATATAGATGATAAGGTAGTGGAAGATCACATCGAGCATCAACAACAAGTTCTCCAACTCTCCAAGGATAACCTAACTTTGGTGCACAATCGAATGAAAAAACAGGAAGATCAACATCACGGCGAAAGAAGTTCTAAAGCAGTCACAGAAACAAGAACTTGGCAAGTACCAAATCGATCAATTTCAGAGTATCTCAGTGAGTGGAAGAACTTACCTATTGAATATTCCACATGGGACAGTGATAATTTTATACAGAAGCATCCATAAATAATCAAGCATTGAGGGAAACACTTATCTGAAGGAGAGGGGCATGTTAGGTCCCTATAATACTAGTGTATCCCCTTATTGTTGTTAGTGTAGCCCCCTTATTTTTATTGTTGTATCTCTATAGCGCCCATATTGTTATTATTGTGCCCTTACATTATTATTCTTAGGTCGTCTAGGATTATATTGTGACCCCATGGACTCCTATATATAGAAAGGAGGTTTTGTCATTTGATCATCCAAGAATTTTTATTTATGTAATGTAAAGGAGGTTTCCCCCTCGAAGAGGCTTATTTCTAAGGCATTGATCTCTCTTTTCTTCTATTCTTGGAGCTAGTTTCATAACAGGTAGTTACTAAAATACGAATAAGTTTGATCCATATAATATGAAAATTGTAATTAATAAGCCATTTCTAGTTATTTCTAGCTATTACTAGAGTTAACTTATATTAAATTACTATGTTCCTCAATGATTATGTTGCATTCCAAGGTTAATTAATGGTTATGTTGTAATGTGATGTTCATCATTATGTTATATTGCAACATTTATCAATGCTTACATGCAATTATTATAATTGATAATGTATTCCATGTCTATTTATAATACTTTATAATATTTCATCAAATATGTATACTTTGAATAATTCAATTTATAAATATTTCTAATTTCAAAATTAACAAACGAACATAAATTTTTAAAAATGAAATTAATAATTAAAATAATAAACTATGTGTGTGTGTGTAAAGACAAGTCACCCATATTACTTTCAAAAAAATTGATACAGACAATTATCACTAGTTATTGGTCTACTCTTTGGAAAAATGGACCAGTAACATAAACTGCAAATTTTAAGATTGCTAATATTGTTCATTATATGAGAATTCATTAAACTGAAATTCTTTCTAATAAAGAAAATAATCTCTATACTAATTGACATACTGGTATCATTAACATAAAAGAAGCTTTGTTGCAGGTAATTAGATCACCTAGACTTCATATTGTAGTAATATCCACCTAAACTAGTGGTTGTGGCTCACTATCTTTGGCGAAGGAGGAAAGTCAATTTTTGTTAAGTTCTTAGCAAGGATTCTGACTATTCTGTTGATCATATCAAATGTTTCCAATAGTTATGTCATGCATGTAATTAGTCTTTTTTTTATAACTTCTTTGTCAGTTAATAATTTTCCCATTAGGGTCTTTATTTTCTAGTAGAGATTAAAATTTTGAATGTAAGAGGTAGTCTTAGCTCCAATGGGATTCTCAACATATGGAATCCAATCCCTTGTTTCTTTTTCAACTTGTATATTTCTCTTCCAAAATCTTAGATAGCTCTTTGAACCGTTGTTGGGATTATGTCCACGTAGCATTCCATTGCTACTGGAGCTACTGGGTTGAATAGGGACTATACTATGAATGAGGGAGAGACTAGAATGCCCTTGTCTATTGTTGTACAGAGGAGAAAACAGTCATTTCTTATCCATAATGATACATTTCTTATCCATAATGATACTCTTACGACAAACACGATGATCCAACTAAAAAATGAGTGAAAGGGGAGTGGATAAAGTACCGAGAAAACAAAGAAGATAAACAAAGATAGGGAGAAGGGTAGGTTTAGTAATACAAATCACAAGAGAGGTAAACACGGGGTGATGAAACTAGGGAAGCATGGAAGGAGATAGAGCAGGGCAGTCAAGACAATGGAGGAGAAAAGGACCAGAGGGAGGATGGGAATTCATTGTAGAGAGAAAAAATGGCCTTCCAAAATAATTGTTCCATGAAGGGATGAAAAATCAGAAACCCACAAAACCAAAATCCAAGTTCAATGCAGCAACGATAATTTCTAGAATTGAAGCATAATTCCAAATGAAAATGATGATTAGACCAAACTTGCATAAGAAGTGACTACAACAAGTTGTTACACTGAGGGAATTGCTTCGATTGAAAAAATTCTAGTCGAGAATGATCACAAGACCCGCGTTCATCGAAGCCTCCATTTATTGAGCTTCTAGAACTAACAACAGTACACTAGCTTCCTATTACCCATGGTTGACAAACTATATGGATGTAATAGGCATCAATCAGTGTATTTTTGTCTTTAGCTGATGACCTCTTAGCATTATGTTGTTTCCAATTTCCAATTATTTCCATCATTACTCTTGAAATTCCTCAGCAAGTTGAGATCCAAACTAGTTTTGCTACTCCCAAGTTCCACATGACCTTACAGGTTTTATTAATCCCAAGTTCTACATTATTAATTGCAGATGTGTTGCAAGCTACCACAGGCATTTTCACATTTCCACCAAGGTATTATATACCATAAACCATTATATAAACCATATAGGATACCATTTGGACAACAACTTCTCTTCTTCATTTATGTTTACAACACTCAGCGGAGAGAGTGACTTTGTATACACACCCACCATGAAAAAAAAACTTAAATATTTATTATTATAAAAATATTTAAACATTATGAACTTATCTTTTTACTCATTAAATTAATATTATTATACAATTTTTATTTTAATAACTCTTTAATATTAAATAATATTTTTTTAATATATATATATATATATATATATATATATATATATATATATATATATATATATTTGATGTGGGTAAATCTTATTATGAAGAATGGAGTTGTCTAAAGAGACTGAGGAATTTTCCAGATGACCAAAATTGGTCGGAATTTGGGTCAAAAAAATTTAAGAAATCTTACAATAATAGTGTTTGAATCATGATTTTGATGGTGGAAATAGATTCAGCACCATCAAAAACTATAAAACACCCAAAATATTAAAGTTTAATAGTTATAACATGGATCCGAATTTTATAAACTCTTACAGAAATTTCCATTTTCAAGACGAAAAAACAGTCTAATTAAACTACTACGCTCAATACCCATATATTTTTCCAAAAATATAGCAATATGACAACTGACCGGATAGAATCTCATCTCTTAAATCGCATTGAGTGAAATACTAAAAAAAATCAAATACGTATTTCTATTTTTATAATAATTCTAATGGTCGAATCTCTTAATTCACCCAATTATGTAATTATGGATTTTGCTTTAAAAAAAAACTATTTAACATGCAGTATTCAACTCGAGTCGTGTAATTGCAGATTTTGGTTAATAATTGATTAAGGTGCATGATATTTGGTAGTGTTAAATGTGTCTTGGATTCTTCAAACATTTTGGAAATCCATATAATTGGGTAGGCTGGGGCAGCATTGTGCATAGTCCAATCCAAACATTTTGGAAATCCATATAATTGGGTAAGCTGGGGCAGCATTGTGCAGAGTCCGGTTTGGTGTCATTTGTTTATTGTATTTAATAAATTCTCAATTTATTATTAATTTTTTAATGAGGTGATATAATTTTTAATAAATTTTAGAATTTTATTTATTTAAAATATATTTTTAATATATAAATAAATTTAAAATTATTTTATCTAATCTATAAAAAATAATTATTAAATTGCTTGTTTTACAATAAGTTTCAAATAAATCAATTAATAATTAAATCACACCATATAAACAATAAATTTAAATTATATATCTATATAGAATTGCTTAAATGCTCTTGGCGTATTAAAGCAATAACCTTCTATCTTTGAAATTATTTGATTTGATTTATGAAATTGTGATTTTAGTATGAGACAATTGCCATAAAGGCTTTTCTCATCATAGCATTTGTTTGTTGTGAAGGTTATAGAAAATCGCAATGCAATAATGGCTTTTCTGATGGTGCCATTTGTCTGTTGCTCATTTCTAACGACAGCGACCATCCCTCAGCTAAATTATTTCATAACAACATCGACGTTTTGACCTTGCAGTTGCTTGATATCTGAAGGCGATTTGGCGAGGTGAGAAATCAGAAGGTGAAATCTGAAACGGTTGCAGTTACAAACAGTGAGAGCACCACTATAATAACTCATGTTGTAACACCACTGCCCTTCATTTTCATGCTCTATTGAAATGGGATGAATCAAGACAGCCACTGAACCTGATGGCCCAAAACCTGATGATGACAAGATTAACAGTACACATAATAACCAGATAGAATCACATTTCCCAGATCAGCGACCCTCAGTCGGCGGAATATATGTACAAAGGATACAGCAAAAAAACAATATAGGGAATATTGATGAGAAAAAACGGCCATGATAAGCACAAACGTGCATTAAAAAAAACAGAGTGACAGTGCAATATGGGAAAAGGAATCCCTGCATAAATCTGTTCCGGCTCGCCTGAAGAAGACAATTAAAAAAGCACCTGCAAAAAGAGAAAAGAAGTACATCGCTCGCTTGATGAAGACTAAGGAATAGGATATTCCTGGTAATCCAAGAGAAAATCTAGCCTATAGTGTGATATCTGAATGGAGCCAAAAGGAACACGCAACCCCCTTTTTGATAAATCATCAGCAGAAGTATTGAGCTCCCTGTAAATATGCTGGATGGAAAATTTGAATTTCCCACGCAGATAGGAAATCTGGTCTAGCCATCCAGAGCCATCATGGATAGAAATAGAAATCCTACCAGAAATCCCTTCAATTGCGTACTTGGAGTCACCATATACATGAATATATGGTAGCTTGAGTAAATATGCCACCATTATACCACTCCAAGCAGCCATAATTTCAGCCTTGTTGTTTGTGCGGACTCCACCATTCCAAACAATATGATAACGGTCCATATTATCAAGTCTGATCCATGCTCCACAAGCACGATATCCGCCAACATTAGCACCATCAAAATAGATAGCCAGAAGCTGCACCTCAAATGGACGAATCTTGTGAGATAGATCCATTTTGACCAAATCCACCCCAGGAGTAGTCGGCAACCATTTCATAATGTTCCCAACAAAGATAGAAAAGACTATAGGAATCTCATCAAAAGTGAAGTGGTTCATTGCACTCCAAAGTTCGCAGAAAACAAAAAATGGGAGCTACTTGTATGTACATTTTGAGGCAGTTCATGTGATGATAGTTTGATTATAGTCGATTGGCATCCAAGATGGATCTCCAGATAGGTGAGCAAAGTGCTTCCATATAGTGAGTGAGAAGGAACAAGAGAAAAATAGTTGTTGGCTCATTTCCTCATATAAAAGACAGAAAGGGCATCTGCCTGGCCCAAAAAAACCCCTTTTACACAGATTCTCCCATGTTAATAGTTTGTTTTTCCAAAGTAACCAACCCAAAATAACAATCTTAATTGGAATGCTAATCTTCCAAATGACATAGAACTGAGATTTGTTGCCATCAGAGAAAAGTCTAAGCACCTCATATTCATATATATCCTTGACTATTAGACCACCTCCCTTCCATTTTCCACACCACACAATAGAGTCACCCTTGCCATTGAAAATGAATCCCAACATTTGAAGCCTGGATTTGAGCCTGTCCCAGCTTCCTGCATCTTCATCCCTAAGGAGTGGTGTCTCTGATGATTTCCAAATTGGTGCACCAATGCTCCAACATGATATCAGATCAAATAATGAGTGAAACCCGCATTGGTGTAGTATGTGAAGGAGACGGTGATCTATCTCCGGGGCTATATGAAAACCCTTTATTCTGTCAAATCCTAAAATAATGCTTTTCCCTGTACCAAAGCACCAAGCCAGCCTGGAACCCAGAATGTGTCTAACTCGCATAAAACTTCTCCATATAGAAGATGCATTTTTCACATCCTAGTTTCCACCTTTATATGGAAGTAAGAGGGGGTTCCCCACATCATATTTATGAAGGATGATCGATGACCACACCTCACCTCCCATTAGAGCACGCAAAAAGGATTTAATCAGCAGCACCATGTTAAAAATTCTTATATTGATTAAGCCCCAGCCCCCATGAGATTTAGGAATAGAGATTGATTCAAGCTTGCATAAATGAATTTTCCTGTTATCCTTTGACTCATCCCATAGAAAATTAGCAATGATCGAGTTTATACTGTTAACTATGAGAGAAGGAAGAAAAAATAAATGCGCCCAATATACCACCATCTGTGATAGAACTGCTTGTATCAATATAAGTCTACCCCCCATAGATAAGAATTTAGAGAACCAGTTTGATATCTTGCTTTTAAATTTCTCAATGATCCATAACCAATCAGCATTGGAATAAGAACATGGTTTAAGCCAGAAACCCAAATATGATATTCCATTCATAATCTGTTTCGCTTCCACCTCCATAAACTCAACAATGAACTTAATCTCACCCAGATCACCCGAGTCATATACTAAGAAAGATTTGATTTTGTTGATATATAACCTAGAAGCAACACCAAATCGCACGAGAATAAAATGAAGGTAAAACCATTGACTCCTGTTAATAATTCCAAAGACTAATAAATCATCCACAAATAGAGGATGTGAAATGCTTACCGTGGGAGAGAAAGGTAGACATTGGAAGAAAGATTTACCCTTTTCCATTCTCATCAAGGCAGAGAAACCCTCCATAATAAGTATGAAAATAAGCGAGGAAAGTGCACATCCTTGGCGCAGACCGCTTTCAGCTTGAAAGAAATCTGACGGCATCCCATTTATCAAGGCAACAAAATAGACCTATGATATGCAAGCCATTATCCAGCAAATCGACCACATAGATAAACCAATCCTCATAAGAATTAATCTGATTAATGACCAATCTGCCGAATCATATGCTTTATGTATATCAACTTTCATAATCACGCCTAAGATTTTTGCATATGGATAGAGTGTAATGCTTCGTGGAAAATTGCAACAGTGTCATGAATGGATCTTCCTTTTAAGAAGCCATATTGTTCCTTTGAAATGAACGAAGATAGGACACCACTCATTCTATTTTCAATAATCTTAGAGGTGATCTTATACATTACGTTACACAACGCAATAGGTCTAAAGTCTGAAAACAGAATGGGATCTGATTTTTTAGGAATAATAGTTAGAAATGTGGAGTTCATATCCCCAGGGACAAATCCCAAAATGCGAATCTGTTCCACCACCATAAGCAGTTCTTATTTCATATAATCAAAGAAATGGGTATAAAACTCCGCCGACCATCCATCCGGCTCGGGGCTTTTATCAGAAGCAAAAGAATTAAGAGCTTCTTTTAACTCCTTTATAGTCACCTCCACCTCCATACGCTCATTAGCCTCCTGATCAAACATTATATCCATATGTTCAAGGACCCAAGATTGACACGTATGGTCAATATGTGGATCGGCCTTATAAAAGTCAGAAAAATACTTGAGAGCCTCATTTTGTATTCCGGTCAAATCATGAACCATCTGGCCATCAGCAGCTTTTATCTTCCATATAGAATTAATATTCTTTCGTCCATTTGCATAGCTATGAAAAAAAATTGTGTTGAGATCTCCCTCCTTAAGCCACTGAACCTTGCTTTTCAGCTTCCGGGATATTTTCTGAATCTTTAATATCTCCAGCTTCCATGCCTCCAAAGATTCAATTTTTGAATAATTATGTGAATTAGGAGGATAGTCCACCATTTCTTTGTAAATCTCTGCTAATTCCAAATTAATACTACCAAGCTACCTTTGAATTTTTTCAGATTTTTCTTTCTGCCATATCTTTACAATTTTCTTCAATCTTGCAAATTTTCCAGCAATCCTCTGCTAGCCACCCTCTCCGTTGTCATGTTCATCTTCCTACCAGAAATCAATCACTAACTTATTGAATGATGGGTCTTGAAGCCAAACTTGATTAAACTTAAAAGGCATTCCACGTAAAACAACTTCCTTCCTCCAAGATAGTATAACAAAGAGATGATCCGACATGTTGGAACTATAAATTGATGATCTGCAATTTCCTAATTTTTCAATGAGTGATTCCTTAATCAAGGCCCTATCTAGGTGCTTTCCAATAAAATCAGACCCTTGCCTTCTGTTGGTCCAGGTCGACATTAATGGAGATGGTTTTATATCCTTGAGACTGGAATCAAAGAATAATTTTCTTAATCTATCAGCCAAAGGATCCCGCTGCGACCTTTCACCCCAGGATTCATCCACAGACAATGTGGAGCTAAAATCACCCATCACCATCATATTGTTCAAGCACAAAATTCCGGATTGACTCATTCGTTGCTAGAAATCGACCCTTTTCTGACAAGGAGCATAAATATTGATTAAAAAGATGGGATCAGAGAGACCTCTGAGGTGATCATGAAGAATGACACCCCCAAAGAATTTATAAGCCTTTGAATTCAAATGAAAAGGATCCCATGCTAACAACATACCACCAACATGACCCACAACATCAATCCCCACAACTTTCCATCCCGTTCTTATCGCTAATACAGATTCAATAGCAAAATTTCGATTACATAAGGTTTCCTGAAGAAGCACCACCAAAGGTTGAACTTCAATGAACATCTGGTGTAGGCGAATCTTTTTTGAGGGGTCGCCCATACCCCAGATATTGAGAGATAAGACCATCATCATGACCGTTTATCACAGGGGCTGCCATCTCTAAGGCCCCGAAGATCACCAGCTTCCATAATAGGAACGTCATGCAACTCAACTAACTCCCCTTGAAAAAGTGACTTGGTCTTAATTCGACAACGAAAATGTTGGTATCCCTTCTTAGTAGTTTTCCTAACAGTAATATTAAATGCTGACTGTGGAGAGATGACTGGATGGGTAATTTTTGGATCATTATAAAAAAATGTAAGCGCCACGAGGTCGAGCATCGAATTGCCTAAAAGGACGTCCAAATCACTGCCAATAGAATTCTGTGGGGATTACGGGCAGTCAGATAGCAAAGGATCATGTGATGTAGGGGGAGAGGCCCACTCTAATGGAGCCATGGAAGGCGAAACAACAAGCGGTTCGACAAATGGTTCAGTGGGGTTCATACAAGGAGTTTTAGCAGGAATTTGGGATATTACAGTTCCATGAGGGTCATCAATAGGATTGATCTTAGGTGGAGAAGGCTGTCAAGAAGAACAGTGAGAAGAAACATCTACGACTGAAGGATGATCATATTTTTCATATACAGATGGATATTTAGGATTGGAAGTATTCTTAAGCCTACAGGTATTATGGTTAGAAGAATTAGTTCTGATAATGTTGGAAAAGTGAGGTGAAGACTTACCCGATATGTTCGATCCCGAGGACTACAAGAACTTCTTTCTATGATACTTATCATTGTGTTGACGTCTGTTCCGACCAGCTCTCCAATGCCGCATTGGGCAAGATATTTGCATGTCACCTATGTGATGAAACAATAGACATCGAAAAGGCACGCCCCAATAATCTACACGCTGGCAATGTGTTCACATTCCCCATATCAGTTCTATGCCACTTGGTAATCCTCCCTGAAATGATACCTCGACCAAAATCCAGAAAATTCTTTCATCAGTAGTTCCTAAACATCTGGGATCCAAATATTTAGTAGTGCCAATCGAATTTCCAATTTCCCGCAGAGTTTTCAGGGTCCAGAACTCCAGGGGAAGACCCGGGAGTTTAACCCATACAATTTTACTCTTTGGAGCATCAATAATGGGGTTAAACCCCAAGTACCACGGCAATAGCTGCAAGAAGCATCTTCCCCTCACCCATGTGCGACTAATGTTGAAAATGCAGCAAGATGATGGAGCTTAGTGAAATGAAGTCGCCTTCACTAAGTGGGCCCGCAGGCAAATTCTGGCGCAAAGTCTATTTTTAGACTATGTCTATTTTTAGACATATGGAGCATGGTCCAGGGGTTGCAGTATGTTATTCTTTGAGTATTGGTCATGTTGGTAAAAATAGATGGACCTCTATTTTTTGGACCTATAGGTCGAAGTCTATTTTTAGACTGCCTATCCTAAAAATAGGGAAGTCAAATATTATTTACCCTTAATAATATTTGGACTCTAAACTTCAGTTTACTCTCTTGAAGCACTTCAGTTCGAGCTACAAAAGTGGCCCATGCATCTGACATAGGAATTACGCTATTCCTAGGGGTTTGGTGAGCTCATGCATGGTTGACTTTAGTTAGGACTTCAGTGGCAGAAGTTTGGTGGAGTTGATGAGACAGATGGTGGAGTTGTGTTCGGTTTAACTTAGTTGAACTGGTTGAGATTAGTTTAACTAGCTAATCAACTAGTAATGAGTGGAGTGAATTAAATATTATTTAATTCATTAATTAGTAACTCATTATTCAACTCAAGAACACATCAATTCACTACAGTGCATGGACAGTTCAATGGAGACCAGTGAAAGAGGTAGATGAAAGGGTTGAGTTAGCTATCAGTGGCGACATCAGTTGTGCATGATATTTGCACCACACTTGGAGGAATTGCCCATGATGATTGCGGTGTCAAGCCAAGGAGATTCGAACCTTGGATCTCTATTTAGACAGGCCATGATTGCGCAATAGAGGCAAGGCAATTAGTGGTGAGTTTTGAACCAGTGACTTGTTCAAAACCAAGCTAGTTTTGTGTGTAACTTGATGAGATAGTACTGAGTATTGTGAGAAGTATTGTACTGATTTTGTTACATGATTTCTCCATTATAATATACACAATAGCTGCGGGGTTTTCAACTATAAGCTTTCCCCATACATACTGTGTTAATGTGTATGATGAATTGATGTGCTATCGCTTGTTTTATTTCCGCATGTGTGATGATCTGAGTGGAAGAGATTATGTGTTGCATATAAATTCGAATTGTATGTGATCAGGATAGTCTCGGTGGATAATTAATCATTATTCAGCAAATTTCTACATGGTATCTGAGCTATTGAAGCAGAGATTGATCATCACAGTGATTACAAACTTATTTCGGTAGACAGAGTCTGCATGCGGGCCAGGTAGCCTCCGGATTCATCTTTCTTCGGAAAGTGAAAGGTCTGGTAAATGCCCCTTGCAGTCAATCTCTGTGCTAGAAATAATTTGTTCTCGCAGATCTAGAGCGGTTGAGCTTTGAGGTGGAATTCGAAATTTTGCAGCAGTTTTGTTTTCTTGGTGCCAGTGTTGAAAATGTCTTTCAACGGTTTGCGACTCGAGTATGCTCTTGAAGGCAGTTCGAATTATGTTGCATGGAAGGATCGCATGGAGGCAGTATTAGAAGATAATGGTCCGAAGGAGTTCGTAGATACGGATGTCCAAAAGCCCACTGATCCTGCTGAAGTTGAAGCATGGCAAAAGAAGATGGCGAAATGTCGAAGGATCCTGTTGGAGGGCGTCAAGGATCATATTGTATCCAACCTGCATGGAAAGGCTTCTCCATTTTTAATGTGGAAAGCTTTGACGGATCTATTCCAGAGTAAGAGTGACCAAAGGAAGCTGGCGCTCAAAGATAAGCTCAGGAACATCAAGATGGAGAAGGGCGACAGTATCGCCAAATACCTCCCGAAGTTCACTCAATGCAGAGATGAACTGGGAAGTGTGGGGGTTACTGTCGATGAAGAGGATATGGTCGACCTGGCTCTCCTTGGTCTTCCGAAGGCTTGGCACTCATATCAAGATAGTGTCAATGGTCGGGAGAAGCTGTCGGGATGGGAGCGCCTTTGGGCAGATCTCATGCAGGAGGAGATAAGGAGGACTACTCGAGATGGATCTTCATCAAAGGGAGCTGATGAAGAAAACTGCGCTTTGGTTGCCAAAGCAAAGAAGGAGAAGGGTAAGAAAACCTCTCATTCTGGTGCAAAGGGCAAGAAGCAGGATATGGCGAAAGTGAAGTGTTTTCACTGCCATGATCACGAACATTATGCTACAAATTGTCCAAAGAAGAAGAAGAACAAGCAAGCGGGAAGATCTGCAGATGGAGAAGCTTTGGCTTCACAGTTCGAGCTTGACTTTTCACTAATCGCATGCTTGGTTTCAAGTGTGTTGGGATCGGTGTGGTTCTTGGACAGCGGTGTGTCATTTCATATGACGGGAGATCGGGATTTGTTCTCAGATCTGGAGGACAAAGATCTGGGTGTGCACATCGAGATGGGCGATGATGGTAGATACAGTGCGACTGGTATCGGTACCATATCCTTTCAGAGGGAGTCTGGTAAACCCTTTGTGTTGAAGGATGTCATGCATGTACTTGGATTGAAGAAGAACTTGATCTCTGTGGCGATGTTGGAGGATAAGGGGTATGATGTGGTCTTCAGCGAAGGAAAAGCCTTCCTGCGCAGTAAGACTACTGGAGAGACCCGGAAGATAGGGGTTTGAACCAAGAACCTTTATCAGTTGTAGGTAGATGGCTGCGCAGCAATGGCATGCAAGGCGGGAGAAGTGGTGAGCCGGGATGATGAGGGAAAACTGTGGCACAGGAGATTGGGCCACCTTCACCATGGAGCTTTGAAGATCCTACAGCAGATTTCTACTGGGCTTCCTAAGGGCACTCTTGCGCAGTCAGATCAGTGCAAGGGGTGTACCTTGGGGAAGTATGTGAAAGCCACCTTTCACGAGAAGGATAGTCGCGCCACGACGATCCTTGAGAGAGCTCACACAGACGTGTGTGGTCCTTTCTCAGTTGCTTCGACAGCAAAGCACAAGTATTATGTGATCTTTGTTGATGATTTCTCTCGAAAGTGCTGGATCTTCTTCATGCAGAAGAAGAGCGATACATTAGCAAAGTTCTGTGATTTTAAAGCACTGGTTGAGAAGGAGTTGGGGAATAAGGTGATTGCTCTAAGGAGTGATAACGGTGGTGAATTCATCTCAGCTAAATTCAAGGAGTTCTGCAGCGCAGAAGGGATTCGGAGAGAGCTCATCGCACCCCATAACCCACAGCAGAACGGGGTGGCTGAGCCAAAGAACAGAATGATCATGGGTGCTGCACGAGCGATGTTGCATGATCAGGTCCTACCCCTTCACTTGTGGGCTGAGGCATGCAATAAAACAGTGTATGTACAGAACCGTTGTCCTCACAAGATTCTTGGCATGAGTACACCGGAGGAGGCTTATTCTGGCAAGAGGCCTGATATTTCCCATTTGCGGATCTTTGGTTCTCCTGTCTACATGCATGTGACGAAGGATGCAAGAAGGAAGCTGGATCCAACCGTTGAGGTTGGAATATTTGTGGGGTACACTGATACACCTCACAACTATCGGGTGTATTTGTCAGACAGTCGCAAGACTGTTGTGCGACGGGATATAAAATTTCAGGAGGAGAAAGCCATGCAGTGTTCGCTTGAGAGGGAGCTACACTTGCATGCAGATGAGGAGCTGTTAGCTCCTAAGGAGGAGCTTCCGGATGTGGATCAGCCACAAGAGGAGGTTCAAGAGGTGGAAGAAACCACCCATGCAGCGCCAACCATCAGAGGGCACATGCGCACTACAGAAGCTGAGCGACTGGCTCGGGATGCAGAGAAGGTTGTAGGACCACCTACAGCACAGCGCAGACAGAGACAGTCACCGGATCGGTACACTGGATACATGGCTCTTGTGAGTCAATGTATTGTGACGGAGCCATCCTCTTTTGAGGAAGCTGTGGAGGAACCCGCATGGGTTGATGCCATGATCGAAGAATATGATTCGATCATCAGGAACATTGCATGGGAGATTGTCCCAAGACCGGTTGGGAAATCAGTTGTAGGTTCGCGATGGATCTACAAGGTGAAGCAGGCGGCTGACGGGAGTGTGGAGAAGCACAAGGCGAGATTTGTCGCCCGTGGCTTCTCACAGATCGAGGGGATTGACTATGAGGAGACTTTTGCACCTGTCGCAAGGTACTCTTCCATACGGACGATCCTTGCTCTCTCAGCGCAAATGGGGTGGCACATTCATCAGATGGATGTGAAGACTGCGTTCCTCAATGGAGTTATTGAGGAGGAGGTGTACATAGAGCAGCCTGAAGGTTTTGAGATCTTCAGCAGTGAGTCGCATGTGTGCCGACTCAAGAGAGCATTGTATGGGCTGAAGCAAGCACCTCGTGCTTGGTACACTCGGATAGACAGCTACTTCACCGGGCTTGGATTCTCCAAGAGTGAGGCGGATCCTAACTTGTACCAGATTGTGGTGGAGGGGAAGCTGTTGATCATCGTACTGTATGTAGATGATCTGATTTTGACTGGCGATGAGCAGTTGATACTTTCATGCAAGGAGGATTTTGCACGAGATTTTGAGATGAAGGACTTGGGCATCCTTCATTATTTCCTGGGATTGGAGATTTGGCAGCGCAGCGGAGGACTGTTTGTTTCTCAGGGCAAGTATGCCCGGGAGATTCTGGAGAGGTTCAACATGCAAGGCTGCAAGCCTGTTGACACTCCTCTTCGTGGTGGTTGGAGGAAGGAGGATGCTACTTCAGCGGAGGTAGTGGATGCCACTGTCTATCGACAGTTGGTGGGGTCGCTTATGTATCTGGTCAATACACGACCCGATATATGCTATGCAGTTAACCAGCTTTCGCAAGCTGTGGTTAAGCCTACCAAGCTCTTTTGGAAGGCAGGCAAGCATGTATTGCGCTATATCAGAGGCACATCGGGATATGGTCTATGGTACAGACAGGAGGATGGAGCGAAGCTTTCTAGCTTCACTGATGCAGATTGGGCAGGGAGTCCAACGGACCGGAAGAGCACTTCTGGAGGAGTTTTCAGCATTGGGTCGACAGCAGTTTCCTGGTACAGCAGGAAGCAGAGATCCGTGGCACTCAGTTCAGCAGAGGTCGAGTACATGGCAGCTAGCTTGGTTGCATGCGAGGCTATTTGGATGAGGAAGATCCTCGCAGGTTTGTTTAGGTTGCATTTGGAGCCTACAGTGATCTACTGTGATAACCAGAGTTGCATTAAACTCTCGGCTAATCTAGTATTTCATGATAGGTCCAAACACATCGACATCAGGTACCATCATATCAGAGATTGTGTTCAGCGGAGAATCATGATGCTTTCATATGTTCCCACGAAGGATCAGGATGCCGACATCCTGACGAAGGTGCTCACCAGGAGCAAGTTCGAATTCCACAGAGGCAGGATAGGGGCCGTGCATAATCCATAACTGCAGAAATTTGCTGAATAATGATTAATATTCACCGTGCATCATCCCCGGAATACACACTCGGATATAACACATAATCTCTTCCACTAACTCGTGAGCACAAAACATGCGGAAGAAATCAGTTTTTATAACACATCAAATCAACATACAATTACTAACACTATGGGGGAGGCTAGGAGGAAGGGGTGAAATTTAGCTTATTGTGTATATTATAATGGAGAAATCGCAGAGAACCCCAGCATAATACTCACAAGTACTCAAGATTATAAAGTTACCTCACAACCTAGCCTCCGCTTTTGAATAGGCCATCGTTCAAAACTCACCGCCAATTTCCTTGCCTCTATTGCGTTGTTTCAATTCTATGGGATGGCCTCTTTATATAGATAAAACACCAACCTGAACTGCGCAATCCTCATGGACTTACTCCACCTATCTCTGTGTTGCAAATAGCAACAGTATAGTCACAACTGATAGCTAACTCCACCCTTTCATCTACCTCTTTCACTGGTCTCCACTGAACTGATCATACACTGTAGTGAACTGATGTGTTCTTGAGTTGAATAATGAGTTACTAATTAATGAATCAAATAATATTTAATTCACTCCACTCATAACTAATTGATTAGCTAGTTAAACTAATCAACTACCAACTAAATAACAACACAACCCAATTACTGCCTACACTCCCTCCGTCTCTTTGGGCCACCAAATCCCATCGAGTTCAACCATGCATGATGCCATCAAACCTTGGGAACCACAAGAACCACGATTTTCAGTCAGCTGAGAATTTATTACTGAGCTGAATCGCAGTCATATATAACCATCAAGGTCTAAATATTATTATGGTACACATTTTGACTTCGTTAGAGATACAGTCTAAAAATAGACTTCGACCTCTTTGACCTCAAAATAGAGTCTCATCTATTTTTACCAACATGACACATACTTCAAGAATCTCAAACTGGAATCCCCGAACCATGCTCCATATGTCTAAAAATAGACATAGTCTAAAAATAGACTTTGCGCCAGAATTCGCCTGCGGGCCCACTTAGTGAAGGCGACTTCATTTCACTAAGCTCCATCATCTTGTTGCATTCTCAACAATATATTGCTGAGAGGGAGTGTTGAAAATGCAGCAAGATGATGGAGCTTAGTGAAATGAAGTCGCCTTCACTAAGTGGGCCCGCAGGCAAATTCTGGCCCAAAGTCTATTTTTAGACTATGTCTATTTTTAGACATATGGAGCATGGTCCAGGGGTTGCAGTATGTTATTCTTGGAGTATTGGTCATGTTGGTAAAAATAGATGGACCTCTATTTTTTGACCTATAGGTCGATGTCTACTTTTAGACTGCCTATCCTAAAAATAGGGAAGTCAAATATTATTTACCCTTAATAATATTTGGACTATAAACTTCAGTTTACTCTCTTGGAGCACTTCAGTTCGAGCCTTGGAAGTGGCTCATGCATCTGACAGAGGAATTACACTATTCCTAAGGGTTGGTGAGCACATGCATGGTTGAATTCAATTAGGACTTCAGTGGCAGAAGTTTGGTGGAGTTAATGAGATAGATGGTGGAGTTGTGTTTGGTTTAACTTAGTTGAACTAGTTGAGATTAGTTTAACTAGCTAATCAACTAGTAATGAGTGGAGTGAATTAAATATTATTTAATTCATTAATGAGTAACTCATTATTCAACTCAAGAACACATCAGTTCACTACAGTGCATGGACAGTTCAGTGGAGACCAGTGAAAGAGGTAGATGAAAGGGTTGAGTTAGCTATCAGTGGCGACATCAGTTGTGCATGAGATTTGCACCACACTTGGAGGAATTGCCCGTGATGATTGCGCTGTCAAGCCAAGGAGATTCGAACCTTGGATCTCTATTTAGACAGGCCATGATTGCGCAATAGAGGCAAGGCAATTAGTGGTGAGTTTTGAACCAGTGACTTGTTCAAAACCAAGCTAGTTTTGTGTGTAACTTGATGAGATAGTACTGAGTACTTGTGAGAAGTATTGTACTGATTTTGTTACATGATTTCTCCATTATAATATACACAATAGCTGCGGGGTTTTCAGCTATAAGCTTTCCCCATACATACTGTGTTAATGTGTATGATGAATTGATGTGCTATCGCTTGTTTTATTTCCGCATGTGTGATGATCTGAGTGGAAGAGATTATGTGTTGCATATGAATTTGAATTGATATGTGATTAGGATAGTCTCGGTGGATAATTAATCATTATTCAGCAAATTTCTACAACTAAGAATTCTTTTGCAGTAATCCTCGTTCAGGAAATGCACACTGAACCAATTCCCCATCATCCTACTAACCTTGGAAGTGTATCCCAGCATAGGACACCAGTAAATTTTCACCCATTCTGACATATCAACAAGGTTATCTCCCAAATGAAGCCATCGTCCTATCAAAGCCCTCTTCTGCAGACTTGCAACTCTATCCCAGAGGTCATCGTGTTCAAGTATCACATTTCTGACATATGACTGAGGTTTAAAACAACGTTCCTTCGAGATTGTCTTGTGTCTCCCCTGACCAGCGACATTTGCAGCAGACCAGTTACAATCTATCGTGCATTCCAGAACACCCTTCTGTTTTAAGTCACAATTTGTGTCATTCCCTGTTGAAAACTTTTTAGAAGAAATACTCTTTCATTATCCAAATCATCGGATATATGAGGTAGCCACTGGTCCTCGTTTTGGAATAAGCAGTTTCACTTTATTTATTTTCAGAAAGGGAGGTATTTTCAAAAAGGGAGGGCTTGTAGCTATTGATTTCTATAGTTTTTTATTTTTTTTATTTGCGAGTTGTTTTTAATAAGATATTTTGGAATTTTTGGTGTTGACGGAAAATTTTGGGGTGAAATTTTCATTTGTGTTATTTACAATAGTTTTTGATGTGAAATTGATTATGTTATTTAAAATGGCTTTTTTTATTGTATATGGATTCAACATTTTGAAAACTCTAGATACTTCTATTGTGCAGCTTTACCATAAAACTTGTAATTTCAATAAGTTCTTACCTGATGTAATTTCAATAAATTCTTACTTGATTTTAGAAAAATTAAATTATTGGAAAAAAATTCACTAAAACACACTTTGTTTCATACTCATTTCATTAAACTGTTTCATACGCATTTCATTTTTATAAGTAAAAGTTATCAACTACTAATAATAATATTTTTGAATTCAATAGATATGCAAATCTTAATTTTGAATTCAGTAGATTTGCAAATCTTTCGAATATCAAATAGCAGTTAACTTTGACTTTCACCATATGGTTAGATCTCTGAGATATTCCAAAATTTGCTATAGCAAATAAGAATAGAGTTCATTTTGCGGGACTCTTCTCTGGATCGTAACATCCCGAAGCGACGGCGGTTCCATGTAACAGCCGATGTCTTATGTCGACATCAGCAATGTGAAGTATATGATGATGTGGTTAATGGGATTAGCAGAGGAGAGGAGAGGAGGTGTTAGGATTGTTTCTTCTTTCTCCACCCACGGGTCCGCTCTGCGGTTGAATCTTTTGACTCAGAAAAGAATGGCACGCTTTCGGCCTCAATTCAAGGCTTTCACGTGTGCAAACCAAATTGAATTGCACACAACTATTCACTTTTCTAATCGACTTATCGAAATTTCGTATTCGATTCCCTTTTCAGGCGAATTTGGTGTCTGTAATTCGAAATAGTAAGGTATATGTGGCAAATCGCCGGCCGTAAATATAGCAAGGTATATGGGCGAGCCTTATTTCAGCGGCGGGCATTTCTTGGCTGCGCGCATTAATGGGCCTATGGCAGCTGAAATAAGGCTCGCCAGATATATGTAGCAAATTGCCGGCGATAAATGCTCATAATCTGAAGTGACTAATGGTCACAATCAAAATCAAGTGATGCTGGCTGCTCACAACTAATAGATCAACAATATGTATAGCTATTGGTTCAGGGCAATAGATGCTACAGGCTGATTTAACTCAATACAATATATTATTTCAGCGGTGGCATATATACTGCCGAGCCCATTAATGAACAGATAAATTTCGAATAATATATTATTTGAGTGGTGGCATATACTGCCCAGCTCATTAATGAACAGATAAACTTCACATATATTATTTGTCCAACTAATTCGGCCTAGTGATGAGAGACTCACCCCCATCAAATTGAAACCTGCTAATCTGACCTGTCATCTAATCTGACCTTGTGATGCCAAATGCATGAACAATTAAATGGGGTTAGATGGATAAGGAGGTTGGTTTTTGGATTAATTAAGATTAGGGTTAATGAAGTGGTAAGTATGTTATTATGTGAGTATATTTTAAAATAAAAATTATGGTTTTAAAATTGTACTGTTACTGAATAATTAAGTTTGATGGATGGTAGAGATTTAAACTCTATAAAATATTTTAAACTAGCACAATTACATTTATCAATATAGTTGGTAAACACAAAATGAAATATATTTATAACTACATTTACTAATGTGGTTGATATAGACAAATAAATTTATATCTACCACTCACCACATTAATAACTGTCAACTCTATTTTGTTCAAAACTAATTATTTCTAATTATTCATAAATATATAAATAATAATAGCCATATTATTTTATATTTATATAATTATACTTATTATGTTAACATTATTTTGTATATTAATACAATATTAGTTGTTTTTTTCTAATATACTAATATATTATAAGTTATATTTAAAATTTTAATCTAATCCACATATAACATAATAATAATATTTAGTTTTTATTAATAATATGTATTTATTCTCACCCTAGTGTTATGATTTATAGTTATTATATATTTATGAATATAAATATCAATATATTTTATATATTAATATTTACTTGGAGTACATTAATAATATTAAATAAATACATACTATATAGTAAATATTAAGCTAAAATATGTTATACTAATAGTTATATATATATATATTATTAAACTTTGTTAATATATTAATAGTTATAACTGAAACTATAATTTAATTCAAATGTAACATAATAATAGTATTTTATTATTTATAATAAGTCTATCTCTTACCAATATAGTCAATCCAATATATTAATAAATACATGTGATTATTAATATTATAAACTCAAAGGACTAATAAACCCAAAAGTTTAATATTATAAACATAAAGGATCAACAAACCCAAGAAAACAAATTAAAAACTCATGGGATTACTAAACCCTAGGAAATTACCATTTTAAACACAAGGGATTATTTACATTATAAATCCAAAGAATTAGTAAGTATCATTGTAAGAGCCCTAGTGAAAATTCCATGTAATAAATCTTAAATATTATTCCAATCTGAATGTTGGGAAAAACATCCTAGTGGGTGTTTAATTGGTTTATTGTGGCTAAGGAAATTGACAAAGACAAAGGAAAAGGCTTTGGGGAGGGAAAATGGAATTGTTGGCACATTTATTTATGAAAATATTGGAAATTAGGAGGAAAGGGAGATGAAAGGTCACAGGTTGCATGTGAGGAGGAAAATGAAGGAAAATAATAGAAAATGAGGAAAACATACGTCTCTTCTATAAAAAGGCTTCTGAGGATTATTGGTACCTATTGTCAGTGCAATTTTTGGAACTCTCTCTCTCTCTCTCTCTCTCTCTCTCTTGGAAACTTAGATTTTTTTGAAGCACTTTGGCATTGGAGCAAGAAAGGAAACAAAACAAGAAGTATGAGGAATCAAGCAAGGAGGAGCACGAATCAAGCACCTACAACTGGATTGTTTGCAAGTATTGATTTGCATGTATGATTTCCTTGCTAGATTCTGGATGCATGGCATTGCATGTGGTTCTTTTTTGTCTTGGCATGGGTTTTTTCCAGGTGTGTCAGTGTATTCAGCCTAGCCTTTCCATTTATGGATAGTCAGGGTGTTGTGGAGTTCTCATGTTTGGTTTAACTGGAATATTGGATAGATTCAAAGCTGAGTGAGGTGGATCTCCAAATTATTATGGAACCGGTTCATGTGTTGCCTTAGTTTAGGGCCTAATAATCCAGGTTTGGATTGCGGTAAAGCCTTAGAGGTGGTTTTCTCTCCATTCAAGCCTAAGAATCATGGGTTTGGGATATATAGTAAAGCTTGGGGATTATATATCCATGTAGGGCCTAGTGACCCCTGATTCAGATTGTGGGTTGCGCTAAAGCCTAAGAGAGTAGGAGAGAAGAAAAGTCATCATGGTTTAGGCAAAGAGAATCCGGTTATATCCATCCTTGTGTTGGCCTAGTGATTAGGTGTGGATCACAGTAAAGCCTAATTTCTATTAATGAGGGTGAGGTGGTTTAGCCTCAGGATGCTCTGGTTTGTTATTTTAGTTTGAGTCCCAAATTCACGCTTGGAATATGACACGGGGGTGATTGGCTGAAGACAAATTTGGCTCAAAAAATCTATGGTCGAGTGGAACGTGGAAGTCCGATATTTGATTGGTTTGTACATTCATTATTGAACAATTCATTCCATTGATATTTCATGTAGGATTTCATTTTTTATTATGTGGATCATATTTATGTTGTATCCATGGTATTTATGTCGTTATTATGTTGGTTATAAGCATGTATTTTATCAGTGATGATGTATGACTCTTTCCATGTTTTTACTTTTAAGTGAATGCACAATGTATCTATGGTAAAATAGATTGTATTGCAGTTAATGATGTAAGGGAGAAATTCTTGTTAGTGATTCGCAAATAACTATGAGACCCTTATGTTTAAATCATTTGATTACACTTGTAGATTCAATGTTTGTGAAATGTTTGACAAAATGTATGTCATGATTATGAGCGATCCAAGTGAGTTCTTGATGATATGTTTTCTTTTATATCATTTTGTGTTGTTATTTATCATGTCTGAGCTTTTCATGATGTTTTGGGCAGTGACTTGGGCTCTGGGCTTGAAAAGGTGACTCAAATCCCAGAGCCACAGACAGAGAACTGAGAATTCAGGGCCCTAGCCATTGGTATGCAGAATCAAGCCGAGGCTATAGCCTCCCAGCCATTGGCATGCAATTTTATGCTTGTGGCTAAGGCTCAAAGAGGCCAAAAGGTCAGTGTGACCCAAAGGTAAGAGGTTTGGAAGGTTGGGTTACCTCCTGGGGGTCTTGTTGTTGTTGTACAAGGTTTGTGTGTTGTGTTTTCCATTGGATCCACTTCCTTAAGGTCACATAGCAGGTTGAATCTCATTATAGTAGCCTCCCATCGCATGTTTGCCTCAATTGGTTGGTTACTTGGGTGGATTTGGGAAGGGGGTGTTACAGAGTGGTATCAGAGCATGGTTCAAACCTTGGACTGGATGGGCAGTGGGTTGGTCATTCTTTTATTAATTGGTTATGTGTTTCTCATAGCTATGGTGTATGTGTTTTTTGCATCCATGTTGTGTTGGGAATGGTGGAAATGGTGTTGCCGTGGAAGGGTTGATGGTGTTGTTGTCAACATTTTTTCAGCTGTATATGACTAATTATGTGCTTTTCATGCTTTTTTATTGTGCGTGCACACTTTCTTACATATTGTTACATATTGTATATGCATTTCTTGTTTATTCTAGGTGACATATTGATCATGCTTGTGTGTTATTTGTGTATTCTTTCTTGTGTGATGTTATGTGTTGAACATGCATTGGTCATTCCTAATTGGTTACATGTTTCTTATGCTAGTGTATGGCCTCTTCTTGTGATTGTTTAGGGTCAAGTTGCATTGGTATGGTTGAGGTTTTCATGCATTAGGTCATGGAGTGTACTTGGTATGGTTATACATATATGGCTAGATTCCAACTAGAATGATGATTATGTGCTAGTATACCATGTGTTATGAGTTTATATGTTTTTATAATTTTTTTATATACATGTATTACATTGACTGGTTGATCTTTCAGGAAGTTTCCTCCCCAAATCACACTAAGGTATTATGGTTTATTGTTATTTGGTTTAGTGGACATATTATGTTTGGTGGGAAAAATATTAGAATGGATAGAAATATGGTAGAATATAAGGAATCTCCCTATGAGTCATATGAGAAACATGCTGGGAACTCTTCTGATTGGGAAGACACTTTGAGAAGCCTAAAGGAATAGATAAGGAGTTGTAAGGTAGAAAATGACAGGATTATACAAGCACAAGAGAAACAAGCAGATGTGAATGAAATAATTCTTCAAAGCTTGTTAGATTTGCAGAAAACAGGGCCACTTAGGATCAACTATGGACAGGAGGAAAATAATAATGGAAAATATGGAAAAAGGTCTCATAGTAGACACAGGTTAGATAGAGATGGTACAATGAGAGATGGCAGGTTTTTGGACACTAGAGATAGGAGGGGTGATGAGTATAAGTACCATCCTATTTTTGGTTCAGATAGACATCATGATTGTCATCGATATCATCCTCACAGGAGGAGTGATAGGGGATATATGCCGGACGAATTTAAGAAAGCAAAGCCACCTACTTTCTATGGGGGCTTGAAGAAACCAGAAGAGGCAGAAACTTGGATACCTGGGATGAAGAAGTTATTTGAGTTGCATGAGTACTCAGATAGCATGAAGGTTGGGATAGCTATCTTCAGCCTTAGAGGTAAAGCAAACATATCGTGGGAAGATGTGAAGTAGGTTAGACACATCAAGGTAGATGATTTGAGTTGGCACAAGTTCAAAACACTTTTAAGGAAGAAATACTTGTCAAAGAGGTGCTACGTCAGCAAGGCCAAAGAATTTTATGGGCTAAAGATGAGATCAATGGCAGATGGATAGTACACTAAAAATTTCTTAGAGTTATTGAGGTATGTACCATATCTTGAGGATGAGAAGGCTAAATTTCAACAATTTGTCAGTGGTTTTCCATTAGCATTCAAAGACTGAATTGAGTATGATGAGTCTCATACACTTGAGGAAGTAATTTGGAAGTTGAAGCATTGCTATGAATAGTCAAAGCGCAAGAATGAGTCTCAAGAAGGATGGAAAGGGAAGGAAAAAGGTAAAGGTAAATGGAAACCTAAATGAGCAATTCCTTATAATTCATAAGAGAAAGAAAATGCGACACCATAAAATAAGTTTAATGCAGGTGGAAAATGACATATGCCATAATAGCAACATAGATCAAACTAGCATCATGGACGTAATGCTCTGGGATGTTTGGAATACGAGAAATGTGGTGAGGAGAATATTAAGAGAGATTGTACATAGAATCAGGGTGTTAAGCCCATAAAAGATAAGGGCCATCATGGAGTGGGTAGCTCTTAAGAATGTAGATGAGGTGAGATCATTCATGGGATTGGCAGGTTATTATAAGAGGTTCATGAGGATCTTCTCACAAAATTCTTTACTATTACATCATTGCATAGGAAAGGTAAGAAGTCTGATTGGAAAGAGGAAGTGAGGCTAGTTTTGAGAAACTCAAGCAATGGTTGACACATGCTCTAGTTTTAATATTACAGATTTGTAAAAGGATTTTGTACTGTGTAGAGATGCTTGTAAGATAGGATTTGGTGGAATTATTATGCAGGATTGACATATGGTATGCTATGAGTTATGAAAATTGAATGAGCACAAGAAGAAATACCTTACACATAATCTTGAACTAGGATCAATCATTCATGCACTAAAGATGTGGAGGCACTATATTCTTGGCAGGCAGTTTCTATTGATCAGTGACCACATTGGGTTGAGGTATTTGTTTGACCAGCTGAATTTGAATGCCAAGCAGGCAAGATGGATGGGCACAATCAACGAGTTTGACTTCGAGATCAGGTACATCAAGGGAAAGGAGAACATGGTTACACATTCTCTTAGCAGGCGAGTATAGGTAAATCACTTAGCTATAATGAGCTCTTATTAGATAGACTTATAGGATAGGATCTTGTAGGCAGGTCAGTAGGATCACATGTATATGGATATTTTGCACAGTTTGCAACAAAGTACAAGTATAGGTACAGGTCTTGGTACAAGTATAGGTACAGGTACAGGTATAGTTACAGGTACAGGTACAGGTGTTGTTATAGGTATAGGTACAGGTATAGGTATAGTTACACGTGTACAGGATTTTGACTATCATCTCACAATAGATGGGTTGGTTAGATTTAGAGACAAGATATATGTACTGGACAAAAGTGATTTTAAGAAGGTGATATTGAGGGTGTTTCACGTGAAACCATATTCGGGTAACGAAGGATACCAGAGGACATTGACTGTAGTGAAGAGATTATATTATTGGATGAATCTAAAGAGGGACGTGGCAAAGTTTATAGCCAGATTTTTGGATTTTCAAATGGTTAAGGCACAGTGTAAGCATCCAAGTGGACTACTACAATCGATTGCAATTCCATAGTAGAAATCAGAGGTCATTTCCATGGAATTCATCATAGGTTTGCCTAAGAAATCTAGACAACATGATTCCATTATGGTTTTTGTGGACATGTTAAAAAAGGTTGCACATTTCATACTGGTGAAGACTACATACTCAGCTAGCGATGTATCATAGGTGTTTATCAGATACATAGTCAAATTGCCTCGTGTTCCAAAGAATATTCTATCAGACAGGGATGAAAAGTTCACTTCCAAGTTTTGGAAAGATTTGTTTGTAGGTTGTGGCACCAATTTGGCCTTCAACACAACTTATCATCTATATACATATGGACAGGCTCAGAGGGTTGACATGATACTAGAAGATATGTTAAGGATTTATGTGATACATCAGCAGCACAAGTGGGAAGAATATCTTCCACTGGTAGAGTTTTCCTACAACAACGGGTATTAGGATTCATTCAAGAGAAGTCCATTTGAGGCTATGTATGGGCAGAGTTGCAACACTCCTATCAGTTGGTGTGATCTGGTTAACAGGGTATTGATTCGACCAGAGTTATTGGAAGAAATGGAACAAGAAATGCAGGTGATCAAGAAGAACTTGTGTTGTAGAGGTAAATCCCCTCTACAGACAGAGGCGATCCCTACTAGCCCAGATCGAGTCTAGCAACAATCATATCATGCTAAGGCGCAAGTTCCTAATTGCAATAGACCAAATTGAAAATAAGGCCTACCTTAAGTCCAACGCTGTTGTTCATAGGGAAGATAATGCTCTCGTTTCCTTGCTCTGGCGGATCACAATTCTCCCACTTGATGCGATCAAACACCTGCACATACAAGAAACACGATGAACACACAAGAGTAAAACCCAATATATGCAATTATGCTTCGGTCAGAGAAGATACAACTCATGATCAAAATGTATGAACAATACGAGTGGAACCATAACCAAAGTCACTTATCATTAATTAATACAAAGAAATATACAACCTGGCTTTGACGCTAATTCTTCCTTCGGTGGGTCGACAGCGGAATACGTCTCGGTAAAGCTTGTCGGGAATGGGACAAGCCTTTCTCTTCATTTGTCTTGAAAATAATCTCCTTGCTACTGATTTGGCTCTATGAGGACTATCAAGGCTCTTGTAGCATTCTTTAGGCTATTGAAGACTCTTGGAGACTCAACCATTCAGCCCTTCAGCCATTCAGCATTCAGCCCCTTCATCAATGGATGAAGGCTATATTTATAGAGGAGAGGAGGAGGTTGGGATCCCTATAATAGTGGAAGGGAGGCATTATCCCTTGGGAGGTTCCCCATAAGGTGGAAACAAGAGGCCAAAGGAGGAAGGCCGTGGTTATTCAGTCGAAACCACTCATCATGACTCATCCACGAAGTTGTTATAATCGAAACTTTGCCTCTTTTTTTAAAAAACTTTCCATAAGAATATTGGCGCAGGTGCTTAACTGGGATAGAGTGCCAATTGGCACGGGCTCAGTGTTAATTTTCCTCATTGGTGTGAGGACATAACGGGCTACTAGCGCCAAGGAAAAAACAGGTGTTTTTAGGGGTCTGCTCAGGAAATGATCAACAAAAGAAATGTTGTCCTCATGGAAAGGGATGCAATGATGGTATTTGCAAGGCATGACACTACTTATTCATCACAGAAATGACCCTCCAATGGGCGAGATGGCGATTGCAGGAACGGTGAAAAATTACTGTGTAACAACTTGAAAGAAGCACAAGATAGGAAGAAGAGTTATGAAAACAGGAACAGCTTGTTCAAGGAGTTTCAGGTTTGGGATCAAGTATACTTGTGTATCAAGCCTAGGAAGAGATCCTTTAGGATTGGATCATGTGCCAAGCTATCACCATGGTTTTATGGACCCTTCAAGATCATTGAGAGGATCAAACCAGTGGCCTATCGCCTTGCACTTCCTTCCACAGTGACATTCCATGATTTTTTTCATATATATTTTCTTAAGAAGTATGTTGAAGATATTTATCATGTGATTGATTGGGTTGTATTGTAGGTAGAACCTGATGGAGAATTCTAGCCAAATTCTAAGTGTATATTGCAGAAAAATGTGCTCATGCTCAAGAATCGAGCAATATAGCAAGTTAAAGTGAAATGGAAGCACTTTGGGCCCGATGCTACATGGGACATGGTCGATCAGATGTGAGCCGCATATCCTTCTTTTTTTTCCAGTTGAGACAAAGAAGTTTTAGTGTGATGTTGGTATATGTTCGGCATATGTTCTGGTGATGTTTTGATATATTCTTTGATGTGATTTTCAATTTTATGTACATATGTTAATGGATGTAAATAACGCCTTGAGCTATGTCATAAATCTCCAATAAGTGGTATGGTGTCATGTCGCTATAGTTTTCATGTTGTTATGATTGTCATGATGGTTTTTTCTTTTGAGCAGGTTATTAATTGCAAATACTTCAACGAGCTAAGTTATAAATCTCCATGTGTAGTATAGTTTCTTTTCAATGGTTTTTTTAGGTATATGTATGATTTAACACTGAGGACAATCTCCCCCAAGGGGGAGGGTTCTGTAACAGCCCTGGTGAAAATTTCGTGTAATAAAAATTAAAAATAATAACCACAGTTGATGGGACACTTATTATAAGCTGAATATTGGGAAAACCATCACAGTGGATGTTCCATTGGTTTATTATGGCTAAGGAAAAGGTAAAGGATTTGGAGAGGAAAAATGGCATTTTTGGAACATTTATTTATGAAAATAATGGAAATTATGAGAAAATTAAAATGAAAGGTCACAGGTTTCATCTTAGGAGGAAAATGAAGGAAAAAAATGGAAAATGAAGAAAATAGAGGCCTCTTCTATAAAAAGGCTTTCGAGGATCAGTTGGTACATTTTGTCAGTGCATTTTTAGGAGCTCTCTCATTATTCTCTCTCTCTCTCTCTCTCTCTCTCTCTCTCTCTCTAGGACACTTTGAGTTTTTTGGAGCACTTTGGCATTGGAGCAAGAAAGGTAAGAAATCAAGAAGTAGGAGGAATCAAGCAAGGAGGAGTAGGAATCAAGTAGCTAGAGTGGGATTCTTGCAGCAGGTATTGATTTGCATGTACGATTTCCTTACTAGATTTTACATGCATGGAATTGCATGTTTTTTTTTGCTCTCTTCGCATGGGTTTTTTTCAGGTGTGATAATGTATTCAGCCTAGAATTTGAATTTTTCCTGATAGCCATAGTGTTGTGGAGTTCTCATGTTTTGCTTAGCTGGATTTTTGGATGTATTTTAAGTTTAGTAAGGTGGATCTCCAGATTATATGGAACTGGTTCATGTGTTGCCTAGATTTAGGGCCTAGTAATCTGGGTTTGGATCATGGTAAATTCTGAGATGTGATTTTCTCTCCATTCAAGCCTAGGAACTCTAGGTTTGGGATATATGGTAAATCCTTGAGAGTAAGTATCTATTTATGGCCAAGTGACCCCTGATTTGGACTATTGGTTGCGGTAAATCCTGAGAGACTAGGAGATAGGAAAATTCCTCACAGTTTAGGCAGAGAGAATATGATGATATACATGCTTGTGTTGGCCTAGTGATCATGTGTGGATCATGATAAAGCCTGATTTCTATTGATGAGGGTGAGGTGGTTTAGCCTTGAGATGCCCTGGTTGGTTCTTTCTGTTTGAGTCGCACATTCATGCTTGGAATATGGCACGAAGGTGATTGGATGAAGAGAGATTTGGCTTAGACAATATATGGTCAGGTGGAATGTAGAAGTCCCATCTCTAGTTGGTTTTTACATTCATTATCGAGAAATTCATTCCCTTGGTATTTGATGTAGCATGGCACTAGTTATTATTTGGATCGAATAATTGTTGTATCCATGGTATTTATGTTGTTATTATGTTGATTATAGGCATGTATTTTATCAGTGGTGATGTATGGATCTCTCCATGTTCTTACTTGTAAATGAATGCACAATATATATATGTTCAAATATATTTTATTGCAGCTGATGATGTAAAGGATCAATGCTTCTTAGCGATTCTTAGATAAGTATGAGACCCATGTGTTTAAATATGATGTGTACACCTATATATTCAATGTTTGTGACATGTTTAACAAAATTCCTATCATGGCTAGGAAGGGTGTAGATGAGTTATTGATGATATGTTTGTGTTTAAATCATTTTCCTATTGTTTTTTATCATGTTTGACCTTTTCATGAAGTTCTGGGAAATAACCCAAGCTCTGGGCCTGAAAAGGTGGCTCAAATCCTGGAGTTGTAGGCAAAGAAATGAGCATTTAGGTCCCCATCCACTGGCATGCAGTGTCAAGCCTGTGGCTATTGCCTCCTATCTGCTATCATGTAGTGTTATGCATGTGGCTAACGCTCGAATAGTCCAAAAGGTTAGTGTGATCTAGGGGTAAGAGGTCTGGAAGGTTGGGTTACCTCCTTGGGGTCTTTTTGTTGATGTACAAGGTTTTTATGTTGTTTTTCCATCGGTTCCACTTCCTGAAGGTCACATAGGAGGTTTAATCTCATTATAATAGCCTCTAGTCGCATTTTTACCCCAATTCGTTGGTTACTTGGGTAGATTTGGGAAGTGGGTGTTACAATTATAAACTTAAGGAATAAAGAAACCCAATGACCAATATAAAAACACATAAGGGATTAATAAACTCTAGAAATCAATATTTTAAACACAAGGGATAAATAAAACCAAGGGATTAAATTATAAATCCAAGGAAATATTAATATTATAAACCCAAGGGTTTAATATTGTAAACCCAAGAATTTAATATTATAAACCCAAGGAATTAGTAAACCCCAAGGGATAAATAGCATAAACCTAAGGGACCAATAAACCAAAGAGATCAGTATTAAAAACACAAGGGATCAGTAAATCCTAGGAGTAAATATTTTTAAGCCAAAGGATTGATAAACTCGAATAAATATTAATATTATAAGCCTAAGGGATCAATAAACCATAGGTATTGTTAATATTATCAACTTAATGAATTAATAAACCAAAGCGATAAACATAATAAACCTAAGTAATTAATATAAAACCTTAGGAATAATATTTAAGTCTTAACATTGGGGTTTAATAAACCCAAGGAAATATTAATATTATAAACCTAGGGGATTTACAATACCAACCCAAAGAATTATAAAACTTAAGGGAATAATGTGATAAATCCAATGTATCAACAAACCCAAGGGATTATTGATATTATAAACAGAAGGGATTTTAAATATTATAAACCCCAGGAATTAATATTATAAATACAAATTATTAATAGACCCAAGCGATTAATAAACCCAAGGAATTAATAAACCCAACAATCTAATATTAAAAATGCAAGTTATTAATAAACCCTAGAAATTAATATTTTAAACTCAAGGGATTAATAACCCAAGAGATGACAACTTAAGGAGAAAATAAACCAGAGCATTTAATATTATAGACCTAAGGGATCAAAAAACACAAGGGATCAATATTAAAAACACAATGCATTAATAAAGTGTAGGAATTAATATTTCAAATCCAAATGATTCATAATCCCACATGACTATTAATATTATAAACCCAAGGGATCAATAAACCCTAGGGATTTTTAATATTATAAACCCAAAAAGTTAATAAAAGGAATGGGTAGACATTATAAACCTAAGAGATTCATAACAATGTGTAGGACTAATATTTAACCCTTAATATTGGGATTTAATAAACCCAAGGTATTATTAATATTATAAACCCAAGGGATTAATATTACCAACACAAAGAATTAGAAAACTTAAGGGATTAATGTTATAAAATGAATGGATCAACAAACCCATTGAATTATTAATATTATAAACAGAAAGGATCAATAAACTCGAGGGATTATTAATATTACTAACTCAACATATTAATATTATAAATACGAATGATTAATAAACCCAAGGAATCAACAAAACAAAAGCGATTAATAAATCCTAAGAATAAACCTTAGGGATTGTTAATATTATAAACCCAATGAATTAATAAACTCAAGGGATAAACATTAAAAACATGAGGGAATAATATTAAACCATAGGACTAATATTTAACCCTTAATATTAGGATGTAATAAATCCAACTCATTATTGATTTAAAAAACCCAAGGGATTAAAATTACCAACCCAATGAATTAGAAAAATAAAGGAATTAATATTAAACCTATGAGTAATATTTAACCCTTAATATTGGGTTTTAATAAACCCAAGGAATTATTAAAATTATAAACCAAAAATATAATTAATATTATAAATTCAAGGGATCATTAAACCCAAGGGATTATAAATATTATAAACCGAAGGCATTAATATTATAAATACAAATGATTAATAAAATCAAACACTTGGTAAACCCAATGAATCAATAAACCCGACAAACTGATATTAAAAACCCAAGCAATTAATAAACTCTAGGAATTAATATCTGAAACTCAAGCGATTAATAAACCCAAGGAATTAAATGATAAACCAAACGAATTATTAATATTATAAACTTAAGGAACAAATACACCCAAGTATTTAATATTATAAACCCAAGGGAAAAATATTATAAACCTAAGGGATAAAAAACAATATGGTTTAATAGTAAAATAGAAGGGATAAATAAAGCCTAGGAATTAATATTTTAAGCCCAAAGAACTCATAAACCCACATGAAAATTAATATTATAAAACCAAGGTATCAATAAACCCAAGGGGTTGTTAATATTATAAACCAAAGAAGTTAATAAACCAAAAAGATAGAAATTATAAACCTAATGGATTAATATTAAACCCTAGGACTAATATTTAACCCTTAATATTGGGGTTAAATAAACACAAGGGATTATTCATAATTTTTTTTTTTGCTAAATTGCGCTATTTCTATTATGAACATAAAATTACAAAACTGCCACGGTTCAGCTGAGGAAGCCTGAAACCGGGCTTGATTTCCACGTTCTGTCTAAATATGGAACTGCCCATAAACGGGAAACCAGTTCTTTTGAAAGTGATTACACCGCCCATGAACTGGGAAACCGACGAAGAGTCAATTACATTCAACATAATAAAACTAGAGAAAAACAAAATATGCATGCAGCTGTATCTGCTATGTGTTATCATTGAAACCAAAAACCTTGCAAAAAGTCTAGAGCAGAGTTCATACTGAAAACTGGTCATGGTAGAGAGAAAACAATTAGTCTGAAGCAGGTTGCTCCTCCACAATTCTGCAGCCATACTGTTCTTCCGGTTCTGCTTCAGCAATCTTGTCTTCTTCTTTTCCTGACAGGCCTGCTTCCATCTGCAAATGAAAAGGTCCTGAGGAAGAAGGGACGGGGGCATGGGGAACGCCGAGAGAGGGCATGAACGGAGCAGGTTCAGGACCAGAAGGAGGGTCGAAGGCGGGCGCAGAAGGAGTCTACAAGGGACCAAGGGGCGGAGCAGGAGGGACGAAGGCTTCTTCGCGCAGGGTAACCGTGATGAAGGCAGTGATGGAAGGGCGATTAAAAGCACACTCGAAGCGCAACTCAGCTTGTTGCGAGGATTGTCTCAGAAAATGACTGCCAGGGCGAGGAGGGGAAGCGGAAGCATGAAGCGGGGGTGAGGACAGAGGTGGCGCTGCGGGAGCACGAGGCGGTGGCATGGACAGAGGTGGCGCAGTGGCATGACTGTCACGGAGAAGACCAGAAGGGTCGAAAAAGTTCTAAGCAGGGCGCCTTTCAGAAGGCTCCGAGGAGAAGTCAACACTGGAGCTGTGGGGAGGGCGTTCGCCCATGGATCTGCCCCGAGAGGCACCCCTCCTGCAAGTCATTCTCTGCCTGAGCCTGGGCATGGTGAAATTCTCAGGAGAATCCAACCAAACTCTGGAAGGAGCTGCAAGAATGGGAGTAAATTGACCAACAAAAATAGGAGAAGCTTGAAAATTGAAATTAATAGGGCAGAAGTTACTGTGCGAGTAATGGAAGCCCGGAATGGTTTCCAGGCAGTAATGCAGAGAACACCGACGACCTATAGCTGTTCGTTCACCACCTGTAGCACAGCCACCCGGGCAGAGAGAGCTCAATGGCGACAAAGGTCGGTCGACAGCATCAAAACGATCTAGAGAGTTCGAGCTGAAATGATCAATTTGATAGCGTATGCACTGATCAAGGCAGAGAAGGTGATGGCGAGGAGGAGTAAATTCGCATCGCAGAGGTTTATTGAAGGCGACATTAAAGGCACCATGGGGGGCCATGTGGCCACCCCAAGTGAACTGCCTTGGGAGCAGATCCAGGCCTAGTGGCCCCTTAACAAAACTAATCATCCGCATCTGGAGAAGGGATTATTCATATTATAAACCCAAGGGATTAATATTACCAACCCAAACAATTATAAAAATCAAGGGATTAATGTTAGAAATCCAATGGATCAACAAAACATGTGAATTATTAGTATTATAAATGAAAATGATCAATAAACCCGAGGGATTATTTATATAATAACCCAACAAATTAATATTACAAATACAAATGGTTAATAAACCCAAGAGATTAATACACCTTAGAAATTAATATTTTAATCTCAAAGGATTAATAAAATCAAGGGATTATTAATATTATAAACCCAACTAATAAACAATGACCCATTTTCATATTGATACAACCTTTGTCTCAATGTGACGCTCCACCATGGTTGATTTTCATATTGACAAAATCTTTGTCACAATGTGATGTTGGACCATGTTTGACCATGATTATAAACACAAGGGATTTAAATTAAACCCAAATATTAATAACATAAACCCTATGAATAATTTTATACCCTTGGAATATGAACCCTTAGATCAATAAACCCAATAGATTGGTATTACAACCCCAAGGAAATAATAAACCCAAGGGATTAATACTAAAAATAAAGGGTTTATAAACCAAGGGAATAATATTAAACCAAAGATATTAATATTGGACCACGGTTGATATTTATATTGATATAATCTTTATCAGAGTGCGACATTCGACCATGTTTGACCATGGTTCACAATTGTTGATTTTCATATTGAGACAATATTTGTCACAATCTGAGTTTGGACCATGGTTGACTATGGCTGAACAAGACTATAAACACATAGGATTTATATTAAACCATAGGATTAATATTATAAACCCTAGGAATAATATTATACCTTAGGAATATGAACCCTTAGATAAACAAACAAACGAAATTGGCATTGCACCCATCATTTTAAACCCAGGCGATTTATAAACATAATGGTTGACCATCAGTATAAACCCAAGGGATTTATATTGCATCCAAGTATTAATATTATAAACCCTAGGAATATGAACCCTTGGATCAATAAACACAAGGGATTGATATTATAAACATAAGGAAATAATAAACCCAATGGATAAATACTAAAAACCCAAGATATTTAAACCCAAGGGAATAATATTAATCCAATGGATTAATATTATAAACCCATTTTGTTTAAGCCCCAAGATAAATATTATAAACCTAAAAATAAACATAATATAACAAGCTTAACCGTTATTGATTTTCATATTTTCAAACTATTTGTTACAATGCAGCGTTGAACCATGGTTGACCATGATTCACTGTGGTTGATTATGGTTTTCACATCAAGACAATATTCGTTATAACGCAACATTCGATAAGGGCTCACAATGGTTGGTTTTCAAAATGAGAGAATATACGTCATATTAATGTTTTAAACCCATTAAGCCCTAAAGCCCTATCATCAACATTATAAACCTAAATAATGTAATAATAATAAAAAAATAGTAAAAAACATAAACCACAATCAATATAAGAACCACATTGCAAACCATTAATACATCAATACAAAACATTAATATGAATACATTAATAATAATACACAATAAACCATTAAAACATGATAAACCATTAACACATTAATAATAACACATTTATATCAATAAATTATAAATAATTAATAAATTTTAAATTATAAATACATTAATATCAATATAGGAATATATTAATAGTGTAAATCTCAATAATATTTTCATTTATGAAAGGTATAAACACAACAAAGGGATCCATACAAAAAAAACCCAAACAATTACAAATCCAAGAGAAAAAATACAATACTAACACTACCATTGCTGCAAAGGAACATAAATGCAAAAAGTTGAGCAAATATTTTGAGAGAACACAGCGTCAAAACATGAAAGGATAACAAAAAAAAATGAACACATTGGATTTAACTAAGAACATCAAAATAGGACGTTTCAGAACGTGAAAGGATAAATTAAATTGAACACATTGGATTTAAAGAAGAACATCAAACTAGGGTTTTGACGTTTTAATACTAGAGATATACAACTTTATAAATAACTAGAAGAATGAGAAAAAATAATCAATTTCACCAGCACTGTAACCAAAGAAAGAACATTGAAATTAACATATATCTTTTCTTAACTTTATATCAAATAATTCCACTACGAAAATGAATTTAAAATACTCGATAAAAAATTCATTTATCGAATGGCATTTTCCAAAACACAACTAGACCGATGACAAAAACAACACCAATTCAAAATCTTTTTGATTATTGATCGATTATTATACTTCACACTCTCCAAAAAGGTAATGATAATCGAAATATTTATATCGATGTTCAATGCTAATGTTCATATTAATGTATAAACACAGTATTTTTTTAGTATTAATATTAAACATCATTAATATTAATATCAATATCAATATCAATATTAATTAACAGACATTAATAGACATACTAATTACCAATATTAATATTGGTCATTTTCGGTATGGTGGATAATTTTTTTATTAATATTGGATATCATTGATAATATTAATACTAGTAGAATTAGCCCATAATTTTGTATTTCATGATATAATATGAATTCACAATATTAATATCAATATGAACAAGTCATTAATTTGACTTTTAATTATTGGTTCATATAACTTGTTGTTAATGATTGGTTCATATAACTAGTTGTTTATGTTTGAATAGTTCATTGTAAACAAAAGAAAAATAACCACTTAAAAAAAAAAATTGAACATCATGAAAAATTATTTAAACAACTAATTCTAAAATATGACTATGAATATGATGAATGTATTCATCTCATTAAGATATGAAAATCGTTATTATTAAAACTAAATAAAGAGGGAAATAAAAGAAATTCAAAAAACATTCTATAAATAGGTCGCAATATTATTAGTCGCATGTCATAGTGATATGTACTTCCATCGATCCTCTTCTTTCTTCCTAATTGTAACGTATGCACTATCTTTCATCTTGGTATAATGCTGAAAAGAGAAAGGTGGTGAAATGTGTAAACCATCTATTGATTTAACTCTTGATATAATTGGGAAGGTTAGGCCTTATTGCTCTTTATTCTCGATATGAATTGATGCTTGTTATAAAATCAAGCCTTGTGACTTTTGGATTGCAAGAAGCCATGCCATCTTCAAAGGAGTTTGCTTCGATTCCCTCTTATCACTGGTGTGATATGTACAATGTTTGGATTGGTTATATCAAATGGAACACCAACATACTTATCAAAAAGAATAGTTTTGAACATTGGAAGGTGAGGTGGCTTAGATGTAGGCGTATAAAATATAGCCTTCACATAACCAAGTGCACCATTCACCAAGCAAACTTCAACAAAAAATTATATGTCAACATAACATGTTGACCATGACACAACAAAACTTCATGGTCCAATTGATCACAATCAGCACCAGTGATTCTTGTATGCCTTGAATGCTCAGCAATACATCGTGCAATTAGAGAATTTAATTATTTTAACATATGCATGCTATGGAAGGAGGCCAAATTATTTGTTGGAAAAATGTGAAGTACTGAATTAAATAAATCCATTTCTTTAGGATGCAACCTCATATGATCCCGCGACATAAGAATTTTACAATCTTTAAGAATGGATTTTTCCTTTCTTATGTCATTGAGAACTCTATGAAAACAAGATTGTTTGTCATTATTCCCTTGTTGGAAAAAAACTATGTCAAGAGTGAAAACATTATTGAGTTTTTTCCACAAGACTTTCCTTGCTATATTGCCTAAATACGAAGGCTCATCTCTCACAGGAGGTAGCTAGCCAAGGTCACCCACAAGAATGATGGAACTACCACTAAAAGGAAAATTATTTTTCTTTCAAATTCTTCTCATAATCGAGCATCTATTTGTATGAATAACCTTGATCCTAGAAATATTATTTCATCAATCAATATATATCGAATATGCCTCATTTCTTCTTGGAGTACTACTAGTGATTTCCCTTGTAGTGGTTTCATATCTTTAATTGGAATTTTAATATTCGAGTGTATTGTTTTTTCATGTATATTAAGATCATTTATTATTGTTGGGGAAGGAAGAAGCAAAGGAATTCTTCCATTACTTAGAAAATTTGAAAGAGATTCAAAAATACAATGGATAAGGAAACACATCCCAGTGCCTGCAGTGTCATGAACAATCATAAGAAGAGATTCAAGACTCTCACATTCAGCAAAGTTCCTTAAAAATATTTCAAAAGCAAGAAGTTTTTTTTCTTCCAATGAACCTGGAGATGCAAATGTTCTATTTAAAAGGTCAACAATATCACCCCTTCATTGTCCATTCCTTATAAAATTAATAGCTTCTTCTATGACATCATCAAAAAGAGTTGTAATTTTCCAGTCAAAGGATATATCAAAGTCCCTTCGACCAAGGGTGTGAAGATCATAAACATTTACATCATTTGGTGGAACCAAGAGAGATAAAAGTTGCCATTATTGAAAATCGTCTTCAAGATTCATTTCGTGATTAGAAAAATCACCATATTCATCATCTTCAATATTTTTGATAGTTAATTGATTTCGATCATGATCTGAGAGGATACATAAATACAAGTGGCCTTGAAGATGGCTCAAAAATGAAAGTCATCGGTTGGAAGTGAAACCTAGACTAGATCATAGTGCTCAACTCCCTGATTTCAATGGTGTGAATGGCACTCAAATGCAAGTTTGTATGCTCACGTAATAGTTGGTCAAAGTTTTGGTCTAACTTGGCCAAGTGGCAGGCTTAACGAGGCAATAATTTGGCAGTGAATGGGTGCATGGAATCCATCCACTATATGAACGAATTTTTCGTTTACTTAAATCGTCTAGTGACCCCAAAAATTGGTAGAATATTTTTTCTATAATGTATAATAAAAAACAAAAAAAATAATTAAAAAAGGGGGGGTGGGTCGAGTTCGCCAGACCCACCCACCCCACCAATAACATTTCATTGTATTTTATATAATATAAAATAATAGCGGGTTGGCGGGACACCCCTGACGAACCCGCATGACCCACACAGCATGTTACATAAAGATGGGTGGTGGGTGGTTAAACCCCACCACATTGTCCCATATCTAAAGCCGAAGGCCATGGAAACAACACCATATCGATGGGTTGGCAGGTATTAAATCTGCATCGACTGTGAAGGATGACCTGCCCATGCGGTGGCCCATCTAACCACTCCAAAAAACATGAACAATGTAGTTAAAAAATTAACAAGTGTCATTCTGTATGTGGGGTCGGTGGGGTTGGAACCCCCTAACCACCCTGCTCTCAATATAGCATGTTCACCAATAGGACAACAACCTCACCTTGTTAAATATGCCAATAAAATGATATAAGAATCAATTTTTCCATTCGAACCAGGAGAGCGACGGAGGACGGGCGGAACCTTGAGCGAAGGAGGAAATGAAATCATCAGCGAGGGAATATGCAAGATGCCAAAAATATTCCCTTAGGGGGCCAAAGGTGTCAATGACAAAATTGGAAAAAATTATAGTGGATTTTTCACACACAAAGCCAGTGGTGGTTTTTGTCTCTCCATCTGAGCTCTCCGTTTTCAGGCCATCATCCCAATTGGAGGTATAAGGGTTATTTTTGTAAAATTTTCTTGTAACTAATTTATTTGAGGCCACTTAATAAAATAAGGTCTCCCCGCCATTGAGTAGAGCCCAGAGACATAATCCACATTGGGTGAATGCCATAATCAAATTATTGTGTCTTTGATCCCATGTTTTCTTATTTTCTTATGTATTTCGGCTTATTTTTGTGTGGTTTAAGTTACTTGGTTAATATCCTTTGCTATATGCAATTCTAAATTCATCCTTGATGTTAAAATATCTTGGATCAAGTTTGGAATCATAGTAGGTCTTCTTTATGCAAGTTGCATGAGTGAATTCTAACTAGGAATAAGATCCAAAGAGGTGAAGGAAAACTCAAATCCTTTTATCCCAAAGAGGAGCGTGCACCAAAAAGATAGAACATCTCTGATAATGATGCAAGACATGTAGAAGAGAGAAAATAATGCAAGACATTCTTCAACATGGTAGACAAATTTGACAAGATATTTGGAGAATATGAGAAGACAATCAAGCATGAGAAGAAAGATATCGATGATCATGCATCTGTACACCATGAAGGTGGAGGAGGAGATCCTCCTCCCTCTCCATCCTATAGTGAAATTTCTTCTTCTTCCTGTTCTGATCATTCTAACAGGAATTAGAGGAATGCATCTAAAAATCCATTTTTCAAGTTGGATGTCAAGTTTGATTTACTTGTATTTAGGGGAGAATCTAATGCAACAAATATAGATAATTGGATAAGATATGTTGAAGTGTATTTCCACATGCAACAAATTAAAGAGGATGAAGCCAAGGTCCATATAGCATCCCTTCGATTGAATGGCACTTCTCTCGTCTGGTGGGAAGGAAAGTTGCAGCAAATTGATAAGAATAGTCATTAACTTATTTTATCTTGGTTTGAGTTCGTTTATGCTTTAAGAAGAATATTTTACCCATTTGGTTACATAGATAAGGCCATGATGGAATGGAAACATTTGAAACAAATAAAAGATAAAAATTTTCATAATTTTACAGAGTAGTTTAGAAAACAAGCATTAGCATTGAATCTTCCACTAGACGCTTCTAATACATTGATGAAATATATTGGATCTTGGCATAGTTATATTTTTCATTCATTGTTATTACTTGAACCTAAGTCTGTTGATGAAGCTAGTGTGAAGATTGTACATATTGAAAGCAGTGAGAAGCATGTACAAGATGACCACCGGAAGAGGATAGCAGCATCCAAGAGAGGAGAAGCAAGGTCCTCTTGTACTCATTGTGAAAAAGAAGGGCATGATGAGGATAATTGTTGGAAAATGCATCCAGAATTGATACCTAAGAGGAATGAACGGAAAGAGAAGTAGAGGACAATTGCAACTCTGCAACAATACCAAGAATCTGAATCAGAGTAGGATCAGAAGATCATAGCTACAAGATTTGCGAGTGGTAGACCAATTGACCTGGGATCAATTTCAGGTGAAGAAATGAAGGTTGAATCCCTTGTGATTGCAGCAGATGGACCCACCGATTTGGGTTCTAATTCAAGTGATGAGAAAAATATTTCAACGGATGTTGTACCAAAGATGAAAAACGCACCGAATGTGGCATGGCTCCAAGAACTTGAAGAAATAAATCAAACCATTCAGGAGGATAATGTTGAACTAAGGAGACACCTAAAAGAAGCATAGAAAGATAAAAACAATTTGCAACATCAATTACAAGCCAAAGAGGAGGCATTGGAGAAGTTTCAGCATATCAAGCCTGAGGTACAAAGTGATTCGTCAAATTCATGTAATTTTTATGATGAATATTTTGTTTCTTTTAAGAAACATAATACATGAATTACATCAAAATTGTTGAATAAAATGTGGTATCAAGGAAAGGGCCTTGGCATTTATGGCCGAGGCATTGTAAAGAACATAAAAGTGGAGGAATTGCCTCGTTATGTAGGACTTGGATATGTCAGAAAAGAGGTTGAGGAATGCTCCAAGATATCCAGTGAATAAGAAATAACAAGTGGTGAAAGCTCCTCATGACATTCTAGTGATATTGAGGGTTCCACAGGCACTTATCAAAGGTGCACGAGGAGAAAATGTTCTGATACGATTCAGAAATTTTGGAGAAGAAAGAATCATTGTAGTTACTGAACCGAGGATGGACACCATAAATTTTTGTGTCACACTCCAGGTCGAGGAAGCACATATGAAAAAACCAACTGGTTAAGATATTCAACAACCAAATCTGCCACATGGAGATGATCCATTCACCTTGGTGAGTAAGAAATGGTTTTATGAGATATAGTCTCTTCTCATGGCCACAGTTTGTAAATCATGCGTTGTGATATAAACGTACAAGTGATTAGATGTTTTCCATCACTTATTAAAGAAATGATGATGTTTTTTCCTTTGATTGATAGCCAGGGTATTGGTTTCTCTTATAATTTAAAATTGACCAAAGAGTGTGTGTTATAAGGTCTCGGAAAGTATGGGGTTGTTTGATTCATGTGTGGTTTTGTATGTCATTACAAAAAATGTACCAAAGTTGCATGAAATGAAAATGTTAAATGCATTTTTTGATGAGGAAACAAACAGTATGCAGGATGTGGTCATGCTTTTGGACAACCAAAAGCTCCTTAGTTGGGAGGAATGATTCGGGAGGATCCAAAAATACAAGCGGCCTTGAAAATAGCTCAAAAATCAAAGTCATTAGATGGAAGTGAAACTAGGAACAGATTGTACTGCTCATTTCCCTGATTCTAATAATGTGAACGTCACTCAAATCTGATTTCGTATGCTCAAGTTATATTTGGTGAAATTTCTGGTCAAACTTGGCCAATTGGTAGGCTTAACGAGGCAATAATTTGGCAGAAACACAGTGCATGGAATTTGGCTACGAGATGGCCAAAATTATCACCTACCTAAATCATCCAATGACCCCAAAAATCAATGGATTTTACAAAAATAATAATAATAAAAAGGGGGTGAGTCGGGCCACGGGCTGGATTCGCTGAACTCGCCCACCCCACTAGTCAAATTTCATTGTATTATACATAATATAAAATAATAACAGGCAAGCGGGCCACCCTCCGCGGACCCTCCCTACCCACACACCATGTTACATAACAACAGGTGGTGGGTGGTCAAACTCTGCCAAGCCTGTCCCATCTCCAAAGCCTGAACACCATGGAAAAGACACCATATCAATGGGTTGGCGGGGTTTGAACCCATGCCGGATAGGAAGGTTGGCCCGCTCACGTGACGAACCAACTCACCACTCCAAAAAAATTAACACGATGGCTAAAAAAATTATAGGCATAATTCCATATGGGGAGTTGGTGGGGTTGGAACCCCTGACCACCCTGCTCTCAATATTACATGTTCACCAATAGGCAAACGGCCTCACCTTGTTAAATATGCCCAAAAAATGATATAAGAACCAATTTTTTCATTCGAACCATGAGAGTGACGGAGGATATGCGGAACCCTGAGCAGAGGAACCAGTAGAACCATAAGTGAGGGAATATGCAAGATGCCAAAAGGGTTCCCTTAGAGGGCCAGAGGTGTCAGTGACAAAACTGGACAAATTTATAGTCAATTTGGCATGATTTCGTGACACGAATCCAATGGTGACATCCGTCTCTCTAGTTGAGATCTCCATTTTCAGGCCATCATCCAGATTGGAGGTATAAGGGTCATTTTTGTAAAATTTTCTTATAATTGATTTCTTTGATGACACTGTTGGCTTGATGGGGCCTAGACCTAGGTTGAAATGTGGTTGTGCAAACCAAAAAACCCCATGATTTTTGGCCCTTTCGACAACGATCTATTTGCACAGACCGATGTCTCACCCAAGGCAATATAGGGGGATGCTAGAACAAGGTTTCTACATCTAGAGGGGTGATGGATTGTGGCTTTATGGATTTTCCTCCTTGTCAGAGCTTCACATAACATATCTAGTAATTATAGAAGCATTGTTCAATGGATATGTTGAACTTACTACTAGACTACGCGATCTTGCCGAATCATACATAAAACAACCTAAATAATCATAATCTTGAATTCGCTATGCAACTGGAGATTAGAATCCTTACTTAGCACGAATAAGCATAAACAATAGTAAAGTAAAACACACCAATAGAAAATCAGATATATATTCAAATTTCATTCATTAATAGCTCAGATATTTCACTTTCACCCTGTGCACTCAGCTGCAGTGGTCTACGCATAGAGCTGCAGACTTCCTAAGGTCTCCACGCAATCAACTACAGGAGCCTTTCCTCCAACCCAAATCCACAAACTTTGACTCAAAATATTCTTACATCGAAATGTATTTCATCCACTTCTACTTAGACTACGAATTATATCTGGCCTCCTTATATATATTTTGCATTTACAATACCATGGTTCAAAACTATGGGCGGAGTTCAAAGTTCACAAAATATTCCCATTACATTACATAACAAGGGGATTTTACCCACCCCAAAATTCATAACATTCAAAATGGACTATGCACCGTGTGCTTCGCTCCTTGATCTGTGGAGTCTTCTCTAACTTATTTCATCGAGGGATCCCATGTCGAACAGGCCCCCAACACAAAACTGTGACTCGTCTTGAGTCACAATGTTTGTGTGTCGTCATTATTCGCTTTGACGTTGTTCAAGGCATCCTTCAATGGTGTAACCCCATTGACACCTTCTTTTTATCCAAAGTCTTGGGCCTCGCTCGCTTGAGCTACACTATCTTGAAGCCTGCTCACCTTACTCATGCTCATCTATACTTGCAACTCATTTATATTCTTATGCACTCCATTAACTGTGAGGGCCATTAAGAATCTATGTCGGCCATATAGTCATTTCAAAATTATAGAGACGAAATCGTCTTTGTACAAATTGATTTGGCTTCCATTTATACGGCCAGGGAACAAGTCTCGATTCCTCTTTGCAAGCTGAACTACGCCTCCCTCCGACACATGTTGGACATTGTATGGACCCAATCAGTGCATTTGTAGCTTTCCCAGGAAATTTGCAAACTTTTTGTCATATATAAGAACGAGGTCTTTGTCCTTGAATGTATTTTTATTAATATGTTAGTCATGCCAAGCCTTCTCCCTCTCATTCTAAACCTATTTATGCAACCTAGCGATGAACCGATTATCTTCCAAATTGAGAAGTTGTGCCAATAGCTGCTCCATAATGTCATTTTCCACCATATTTGTTCCTACTACGATGCGAATTCTAGGTAAAATATACTTCATTGACATCACTTCTTCCTTGACATACACTAATTGGAATGGGTTAAGACCTGTTAGCTTCTTAGAGGTAGTTCTGTAGACCCATAAATTTTGGTTAACGTTGCACACCTTTGTCAGTGTATTTTCCATTATTTTTTTGAGGGCTTCAACAATTCCATTCACTTGAGGGTGATATGGAATGCTCTTTTGGAGACCCACTTGGAATTATTAGGTCAAGGCTTCAATAGTGCTATTCAAAAAATGTGTACCTCGGTCACTCATCAGAACTTTTAGACATCCGAACCATGACACAATATGCTTGAAGCTGAATTTTTTCACCGTGTCGGCAATACAATTATTCAATCGTTGTGCCTCAGCACACTGAGTGAGGTAATCGATTGTAGTAATAATGTACCACACACCCATTTTATTTCCTGGCATATCAATTGGTCCCACAAAAACAATCGCCCATTTATCAAAATATTGCAACGTAACTTGGGGGTTACAGTGCAATTTCATCTCTTCGCAACGGTCTTCCAGTCCTCTAAAAAGCATCAAATGTGCTACAATAATCCTTCGAATTTGTATGTACCAAAGGCCACCATAATCCACAATGGAGAATCATTTGTGCAGTAGATTTTCCTGTATCGTGACCTCCAAAAAATCTGCCATGTGCTTCAACTAGTATGTTGTGTTGTTCATTCCAAGGAACATATCTTCGAAGAATCTCATCAGCCCCCATTTTATACATGTGTCCTGCAATAAGAGTAAAATTTGTGGCCCTTATGACTAGCTCTTTCCTCTGCTACAAAGTGTATTCTGTAGGTGCGATTCTTGTCGAGAGAAACTAAATGATATCTAGGAAATTCTCATACGAAACCTTTATAGCGAGTAACTACGCATCGGGTAATCCTTCCTCAAAAATTTTTGGTTCCTCTCCTGTCTCGATCCTAGATAGATGATCTGGTTCGACATTTAAATGTATTATCTTAAAAATTACTTTGAAATCGTACGCTTGGAATAGCAATAACCATCGGAAAATATTCCCCCCCAACACAGGCTTGTTGACCAGGTACTTCAAAGCATAATTATCCGGAAACATATTGAAGTGTGCACCCAATATATAGTGTCTAAATTTTTGTAGTGCATATGCCATTGCCAACCCTTCGCATTTTGTGGGGGAGTAGTTCCTCTCTTGTTTAAAAAACTTCATGCTTGCGAAAGTTATAGGGTGATGAATATGTTCTTCCCGCGGCTGCACTAACACAACTCCCAAAGCTATGCAGGATGAATAGGTGAAGTCACTATTTTTTCTTTCAGTATTTCGAGACTCTTCTGGCAATCATCATCCTAGCAGAACTTGACATATTTCATTAATAATTTCTCTATTGGCCCAGTGATCTACATGTATTCCTTAATTAACTTCCTCTAGTATCCTGTATGTCCAAGTGTCATGCGTAGGTGCTTTACACTTGTTGGGGTTCCAAATTGATAATCATGACAATATTCATAGGGTCTACCATCAATCCCTGTTTGCACACAATATGTATCAAGAAAATACCATATGGTACGCAGAAAATGTACTTTTCATGTTTAAGGAGATCTGATACTTTCTACAGGTATCCAACGTCAAGCGCAGACTAAATACATGCTTCTTTATCAGGCAAAAGACTTTCTATTCGTTGAAATATATTTCCAGGAGCTCATGGATATATTCTTTGAAAGTTTCAATAACAACCCTGGAAAATATAGCTGGCGTGTTCTTTAAACCAAATGGCATGATAGTGTATTGAAAGTACCCCCACTTAGTAGCGAAGGTGGTAATGATTCTCTCTTCTGGTGCAATCCTGATCTGATGATACCCTGAGAATCCATCAGTAAATTAGTATGCTTCCTTCCCACCAAAATTCTCGATTACTTCGTCTGTGAATGGTGTTGGAAACGAATCATGGACACATGCATCATTCAACTTGCGAAGATCAACACAAATCCTTTTATCACCCTTAGTCTTCTTTTCTTGGACCACCATAGGGCTAACCCACTCGTACTCCTTGACTGGTTCAATGATTCTAGTGCTAAGCATCTTATTGAGTTCTTCCCTCACTTTCTCCTTGTACTTTGGGTTCAGCCAATATGGGCGATGATTGACTAGCTTTGCATCAGGCTTCAAAGTGATGTTCATAACTACCAGATCACCCACAATGCCTTTTAATTCAAAGAAATTCATTGGGAATAGGTCTTGGAATTCATGCAATATTTCAGTGACCTTTCTTACTATGTCATCATCCAAATAGTCTCCAATCTTCACAAATTTGGGTTTTACATATTAGGCTATGTTGACCTATTGAGTCCTGACAGGTTGTGCTACGTCTAGCTTGGCTATCTTGGGCCCTGGAATATTGCGTTGTCCCTCTAACTTTGGAATATTAACGTTGTGCAGATCCTCCTCACCTTCCTCTGCGGTAAAATTATAACATTCACGGGCTTGTTCCAACTGTGCATCCCAATCAGGTTGTACAAACATCCTTGGCTCCATGGTAATTTGGAATAATCCTCCCTTAACTTCTTGAAGGGCCTCATTAATACACTCCTAGCCATCAACGATGTTATAAGTTAACAAGAATCCTTCTATCATCTCATCCCAATCTGTAGTTCCATGGCACATCTATGTTTCAAGATACCACTCCTGGGGTATCATATCCAAGGAATGAAATAACATGTGCACCCACTCTGGTTGAGGTTTAGGTCCCCAAGTTGTGGTCTAGTGAGATAAATTGATCCGGACCTTGGGGGGAAGCCCCCAAGATCTAAAAAGTTGAAATGGATCTGACAAGATCTGTAAAATTAGAATGCCAGAAAAAAGAGAGAACACACTGCAAATAAAACCACAAAAAAACTTTTTATTAAAATAGAGAATAACTATAGAAGCTACATTCTGGTGGACAATCTGTCCTTTTACAAAGTGAGGCTTGTTATTGATAGCCTCTTTTTGAGTTACAATACCATGGGTAGATACCATAGGTGGATACCATGGGTCAATACCATGGGTAGATACCACTTACAATACCATGGGTAAATTCCATGTGTGGATGAATACCATGGGTGGAAACATACCATGGGTTAATGAATATCATGGATAGATGTCACTTACAATACCATAGGCGAATAAATACCATGGGTCGATGCCATTTACAATACCATGGATAAATTCCATGGGTGGATGGATAACATGGGTGGATGAACACCATGGGTGGATGCCATTTTCCATTTGGATCATTCCTCCCTCCTTAAGAAGAAATGGTCCCCATTGCGTGAAGTTCCCTCCTGAAAAGCATTTTTTGAATATGAAGAGCCACCGAAGAGAAGGTTTTTGTGTAGTTAACCCATAACCATGATGAACAAAGATCTGAGGATAGAGATACCTTGTAATGTTTGTGACCAACTGTGATATTGATAGTGTACGATCTAGCAAATGGACTTCAATGAAGTGTGGGTTTGTGGATGACCCAGAACCATAGAAAATGAAAATTGAAGGATAGAGATACCCTGTAATGCTTGTGACCAATTGTGATACTAATAGTGTGCGACCTAGCAAATGGACTTCGATGAGAAGGATTTTGTGTAGTTGACCCATAACCGTGATGATGATTGTTGATGAAGTAGTAGGTGCCTACATAGCTTGTGGTGGGAGGGAACGTCTCCAAATAACCCAAGCCAAATACTGCTATGCTGAAACTGATGAATGTGAAGTAGGTGCCTATTAAAGCGGGGTGGGAGGGCACATCTCCAAAGGGAACCCGCTCTGAATGCTGCTCCATATTTAAAATGAGCATAACTTAGTCAGTATAATTCGAAATATTTAATATAGCCTATTTTTTGAAATGGAATGAGAATTCTACATCTTCCTATGTGTTTTAAATCGCTATCTGGAGACTCTAGACTCTCAGATTCACGCAGGAATTGTCTCGCCGTGACAAAATTTCTGAAAAAAAAAATAGCTGATTTTAAATCAGCGATAACTCTCTCGTCCGGACTACAATTCGACCGATTTTTTTTTTGAAATCAGGTTATTTTTCAAGAGGAGCTCAAATCTGTAACCATTTATCTGAAATTTCGCACTTAAAGCTACAATAAATGATGGGAGAGCCACCGTCCATGAATTGTCATCTAAAAAATTGCTGCAACATTGATGATTTTGAATGAGCAATATCTCCTTCATCCGAACTCCAATTCGGCCGATTTGTTTTTTTAATTTGGGTATTTTTTCACAAGGAATCCAGATGTGGTATTTTTTTTGTAAATTTTTCACCAAAATTTTCATATCTGATCTACAAACTCACTGCCCAAAAAATTCATGGAGTTTGTTGAAGATTGCTGCAAAACATTGAAACTGAAATATGCTTCAAACCCTCATTCCCATGGATTCGTAACCTGAATCTGATACCACTGGTCTGGATCTTGGGGGAAGGCACCCAAGATCTAAAAATTTGAAATGGATCTGACAAGATCTGCAAAATTAGAATGCCAGAAAAAAAGAGAGAACATACTGCAAATAAAACCACAAAGAAACTTGTGGAATAACTATAGAAGCTACATTGTGGTGGACAATCTGTCCTTTTAGAAAGTGAGGCTTGTTATTTATAGCCTTTTTTGAGTTAAAATACCATGGGTAGATACCATAGGTGGATACCATGGGTCAATACCATGGGTTAATTAATATCATGGATAGATGTCACTTACAATACCATAGGCGAATAAATACCATGGGTCGATGCCATTTACAATACCATGGATAAATTCCATGGGTGGATGGATAACATGGGTGGATGAACACCATGCGTGGATACCCTTTTCCATTCAGATCATAAATGTTTGAGAGGATATTTCTGACAATTATAATTCTTCGTGATCTTCATATCAACATGACCAAACTCATCCTTATCAATTTTCAGAACTCCTTCCATCCTTGTAAACTTTCTCTGTGTGCGCCTCACCGTCAGGCTAGAGTAGACCTTAATGCAAAGTCCAAAGCTTCGTATCTCTAGTTCTTAGGAACCTTTTGCTCAAATTATTCCAAAAACAAGACAACATTCCCCATTCCATCATAATAAGGCAAGTCACGCACTTCTGATCGGAAACAACACAGGAATTTTGTAATTGAGCTACATCGCTGCTTAGTAGTTACTTCATGCAAGTGATTATGACAATGATCCAACTCTTCATCAGAATTTGAAATCCATGAACTATTGTGCTCCCAACATATTCTACCATCCGTGGTGGGATTAGTCCAGTCTTCATCCTGTGCAGTATGCTTATAGATTTGATCAATATCAGCATTCCCATGCTCATGTTGGACATGCTCTGTATAACTCATACCTTCGGAAGGATCTAATGGCACAACAAATCAGGTACATTCTTTTCAAACATCAGTTTCCTATTCTTCAGGTTGATTATATCATCCATGTCATAATCCCAATAAAATCCCAGCAATGCAGGATAAGGATTCTTATCATAAAAAATCTCAATAACTTCGAAGTCAAATAACACACTTGCTCCATCAATATCTATGTCGATCCAATACAATCGTCCCATAGGAATGATCTTCTGTTGATTTTCCATCCTCAGTTGAATTGGTGACCCTTTTAGCTTATGCCTTCCCATTTGTTCCCTTGTATGTTTTGGCCTGAATGTTGGTGTCTGATCCTAGATCCAGAATGACTTTATCCATCTCATACTCTCTGATCTGCACAGTCAACAGCATTTCCCAATCAGTTCTTTTCTTGTTCTTGTACACTTTATTTAATGCACGTTGTTCCAGTTACAACTTTTCCTTGCTAGTGAAGTTATCTATCAGCTTTTGTAACCCTTCTACAATCTTCTGGTCCCTTAGTAATTTCATACACGTATGTAAGAAGGATGCCAAGATAAATTGATCAGCTTCCTTTACTTCAGTATCCTCCTCAGGATTGTACTTCAATGGAAATAGTTGTCTCTGCATGGTTTATGTCAATTGTTAAGGAGTCATATATGTCTTCTTTACTTCCATGAATGTCTCTTTCTCACACTGCACATTAAACCCAACATTCCTATCTTCAACTTTCCTTACCCATGTGTCCGTCACAATCCTCTTTACCTCCGTATGGCTTCCTCCGGTATTCACACCACTGCGCATTACTATGTTAATGGTAGGATTTTCCTAGTGCAGTTCAAACCTCATCATTTGTATATTCTGAACTAGATATTGGTTGCACTTCTCTTACATTTTAGCTTAAAAAATGGGACAATATTCAATTTCATGAACATATTCTTGACAATACTTACAGGAAGCTATAGTAGGATTATGAAAATCCCTGGAAAGTTTCCCAGTTATCTACAATTGTAACATATGATCTACCCTCATCCACGATTAGTGCTTCCTCCTCATCCATGCACTTTGCCTAGGAAACCTCCTCACGTAGTTGGCGAACGTGAACCTTCATGACCTTCTACCTAGATTCTGTACGCACTAGGACTGTTCTGCATCATTTGATCATAGCTCTTACAATGTTGTTCATCGTGTCCCACCGAACTGCAAAAATTGCAAAAAAATTGATTCGGTGATCTGATAAACTTTTGCAATAGGTGACAATAGTCTGTGGAATGTTGGCCTGCAACTTCGCATATGCTACACCATACATGGGACCCTTCACTTGGCCCAACACTCGATCTAGGCTTTAATGGACTCAAAATCCGAGCACCCAAATAGTCTCTATAAGTAGGTAATTTATCTTTATAGTGACCCTCTACTTTGCACTTGATACACCAGACTTCCAAAATTATATCAGATCTAACCTCCTTTCCCTCCTTTAGATCCTACAGCTCCATGTGCAAACTTGCAAACTAAGTCTGAATCTATTGCACTCCAATGCTTTTATTATCTACTAGTGAATCTTCAAGCATCACTGTGATCTCCAGTGCTTCAGCCTAAGTTATAATAGTATTTTCTAACAATGGTAACATGAGATGAGGAAACAACGCAAGAATGAACCATTGTCTACGTTGTTCATTCGGGATCTTGAAGCTAATTTGGATCAATAGTGTATTAAATCTATGATCTACCTCCCACACGATCTTAGTAGCCAGCTACTTAATCTCTTTGATTTCTGTGATACACTTGGACTGCGACTTTGGTTCCTTGAATTCAACATTCAGCGCAGTCTTCGTCTCAGCTAATGTAACATTTTCATTCATTGTAACATATTTCATGTACCAAGACAATGCTCTCTCTTCCAATGTTGTAACCAACTCCGCTTTCTTCTTGTTTTCATTTGTAATATTCTACGAACTCCATATAGCTTCTACAACAAACCAAAATTGTTCTGGATCATCCAATCCCTTGAACACATGCATCTTTGTGGGTGGGGCCATGGTGAATGGGGGAGGTGGAGGTGGAGGTGGAGGAACGGAATGGGATGGGGTGATGATGGGGGTGGAAGGTTGGGGAATCTCAACAATGCTTTGCTGAATTTCAGATCTCAGCGACAGACTTCTTGGGGTAGCGGTGTTTCTTTCTCCTTCTTTAGACCCAAATAGCAGACGATATTCAATTTCAACATAAGTACCCCAATTTGTTTTGAATATCTTATCACTCAGCATAGCACCAGATTCTCTTTATTCGAACATCAATTTGAGTGCATCTGTAATATGCCCTTTTAACACAATAGCATTTTAATCCACAACTTTAGTGAATTCAGGTACTGACCTCTAGGGCCTTTGAAGAACTTGCATTCTACTTCGCTATAAGACACAGAATTCTCAATCGTGAACTTAGTAATAAACCCTCCAATGATATTATTGATCCAATAATCAAAATCCCTCATGATCTCATTATCAGTATTTTTCAGCTTCTCAATCATATCTGGCGTCCACACAGTTGGCTAATTATTGAAATGGCACATCTACGCGTATAGTCTTGATATCCACTCATACAACTCACTAGCAAGCGATGAGAAAATGATCTCATACCGATATGTATAAATATACCTTTGCAACCAATTTTGAGTAGAGATGCACAAAATTTTGTTTTCTTGCACAAAAAAATCGCATTCTTTTAAATCTACCCAATCTTCAGTCTCCTGCTTAGATGGATTCCAAATCCAACTATCCCTCAGTCAGATCTTGGTCTCGGAAACGGAAACATTTGTTGCCTTGATGGGGCCTAGACCCAGGTTCAAACTTTGGTTGTGCCAACAAAAATACCCACTATTACCGACCCTTTCGACAAAAATCTTCTTATGCATACCGAATTCTCACCTGAGGTAATATAGGGGGATGTTAGAACTAGGTTTTTGCATCCATAGGGACATTGGATTGTGACTTCAAGGCTTTTATTCCTTGTTAGATCTTCAGAAAACATATCTATCAATTATATAAGCATTTTTCAATACATTTGTTTAACTTACTACTAGATTACATGATCTTGATTAATCATACATAAAATAACATAAATAATCATAAACCAGACTTCGCTATGCAAATATAGAATAAAACCCTTACTTATCACAAATAAGCATGAAAAATAGTAAATTGAAACACATCAACGTAAACTCTTATCTATCTTCAAAGGTATTTCATTAATAACTCAGATCTTTCTCATACATTCAATTTCACCCTGCACACTCAATTGCAGTGGTCTGTGCACATAGCTGAAGAATTCCTAAGGTTGTCGCACACTCATCTATATGAGTTGTTCCTCTAACCTAAATCCACAAACTCTGACTCAATACAATCTTACATCCAAATGCATTTCAACCACTTCTACTTAGACTCAGACTTATATCTAGACTCCTTATATAATTTTTTCATTTATAATACCATGGTCCAAAACCATGGGCGGAGTTCAACGTTCACAAAATTTTCCCATTATTACATAATAAGGGGCTTTGACCCACCCCAAAGCCCCTAAGACTCAAAATGGACTCCATGTTGCACGCTTCGCTCCTTGATTTGTGGAGACTTCTCTGAATTAATTCATTAAGGGATGCCATGGCCAACAACCACTTAATAAAATAAGGCCTCCCCATTGTTGAGCAGGGCCCGAAGATGTAGCCCACATTGGGTGAACTCCGTAATAAAATCATTGTGTCTTTTATCTCATGTTTTCATATTTTTTTCACCTTCTTTTCATGTGGTTTAAGTTACTTGGTTAATATTTTTTGTTATATGTAATTATAAATGCATCCTTGATGTTAAAATATCTTCGATCAGATCAACATGTCATTCTCGACATCGGAAATTCCTCCAATTTCAATAATAATTTCAACTGAAAGACCAATTTCTGTAGGAATGTTATGAAATGGCTTGTACACAAGAAATAATTTTCAGAAAATGGTTTCAAATTCATCTGAAGTATCACTAGGAATAGAATAAAATTGTGGCCAAACTTGAACAATAGCATGAACATCTCTAGGCGTACATGGATCTTGTTTATTCTTGCTATCAAATGTACAAGATATTGTTGTTTCTATCAAAGATAAATGTTAAAGGAAAAAAATGTCTCTTATGATAATTTTGAATGAAAGTATTCTCAGATGAAAATTGCACTCCATCCATTGATATTTTCCTGAAAATATTTCTTTCAACATTTAAGGACACAAATTTCCAAATACAAACAAAAAGTGCTTAACAAACATATGTCATGTTTCTTGTGCTCCAATATCATGGTAAAAAATTGTTTCTGCAAGGAACCTTTTGTATGCACTCAAAGCATGATCCTCAGAGCCAAGAGAATTTTAAATTCTATTTAACATATGATGATAAATTTCGACATTTTCTCTTATTTTCACGCATACTTAGCAATACATTTCAAGACAATATACCGAGAAAGCACTGGTTTGAAATAAAAAATTGCACACCACATTGTTGGAAGCTCAATGTTGGGTGCATTGAGCCTATTTCCATTTCTTGTTGGATCGTATTTCTTTCTTCCTTGATCGTCTATGAATAATATTGATTCATCACAATGATCCCATGGAGCATTATAACAACATGTGAGAATAGTTCCCTTTTTGCACAAATAATAATCAATACTAAACTTTGTGTGCATTTTCACACCGTTTAATAATTCTTCATAATCATCATGAGGATTGCAAGAGAAAATCTCATTAGTATTCAATAGGAAAGGGTCATTGTTGAGGCTTCGTGGAACCAGTATGTTGCAACAAAGTATGTCACGTGGATTCCATTAAGCTATATACTTGTAAAAGAATCTCTTTGCAAGATGTGCATCATAAGCATTTGACCAATCAATTCTTTTCATGTGAATAGTTCCTTACAACCATAAGAAGCCATGGATATGTGTTGAAACTCTATGTTTCAACTCATATCTAAGAAAATGAAGATACAGTTACTACAAACAATATAAATAAAATCATAATAAGCAAATTGACAATGTATATAAATTAAAGTCAACAACACAAACTTGTACCAGGATTCTTTAGCTTTAACATAATTTTGGATAACTTCTTCTCTAAAAATATTAAATCTATGGTGCATAAATGTGGAAACAATATGAGGTTACTAAATAAAATTTTCAATTTTCACACGACGCTCATCTAAAGAATGAGAATGTGAAAGTATGGGCATGAGGTTATGAAACTCTGGCCCATTTGTGTTAGTTGCGATAAAAGTAAAAAACAAAGATGGAAATCCCAACTAAGTAATCATGTCAGTAAATTCAGCCTGACACTTATTCTAGTATGCCCTTGTACCTCTAAGAGAAGAACCAAACCACATAAGATGTTCAGCCAACTTATTATCTGTTAAAGCATAAAGTTGGTGATGCACCTCTTTAATTGTTGTAGGTGAGTTACCCTGTAAATGTTTCTTTACAAAAATTGCAATAGTTGCTTAGCTATGATGCCACATTAGATGTTCAACAGGTAATACCGAAAGTGATAATGGCTCTCAAATATTTGATCATAGTATCTAAGAAGATGCGATGCATACTCATGAAGTTCAACGCTACAAATACGAGGTTGCAACCAATCAGCATCACCAGTGGGGAACAATGTGGGGAACAATGTGGGGAATGCCATATCTAATAAACCCTCTATATTATATTCATTGACTGGATAGGTTCCAATATTTAGCCAATCCATTTATTGAACAAGTGAAGAATGAACATTGTCAGGAAACTCTCTATTTTCTTCCACTTCTCTTTTTTCACTTCGTAGGCGAGCAACAAAAGAATAAGGATGAGAGGGAAAATGATCAGCAGGTAACACTTCATTATTAGTTTCATTGTTCTTAGATTCTTAAATATCACAATAAAAAAATTTAATCCTATGTTATAGGTCAATTTGGGCACTATTCCCAATGACCTGGTTAACTAGACATCATCTCCAGAACCAATGAATAGGGTCTATCATCCCCTATCATTTCATTTGGTACATGCCCTAAGTCAAAGAACAAGACAAATCATCCACGACTTTCATTTGCAAATATTTCCAAGATTTGAAGTTTATAATATATCATATGAGAGCTCACCAACGCTGCCTCTAAAGGGACTAAGTGCATTGCATATGCAAGTAACCCCACTCAAGGGTGCTCTGCAAAGAACTTCCCGACATTCATGAGTGTGTTGGTCACATTGGGAGAAAAATTCTCATTGTTCCTAAATCTCTACTTGGCCAGTGCCTTCTAGAAGAGTTCAGATGTGTCAAAATTTGAATCCATGTGTCCATTTGATACCTCTAGGACTAGGAACATGTCTTGCCTCTTATTAGAAATTCATTGATTGTAAAACTACCTTCAGATCCTCTATAAATTGAGCACAGATCCTAGTGTTTGAGAAGGAAGGATTCGAATAGAGAAATGCTAGTGGAATTTCAATTGAGGAATTTATTTGAGTGACAAGATGCTGGAGAGATGTGCATTGTGATGAGGCTGGGGTGCTTCTGGAGATGGTAACACTAAATCAATCACTGGGTTGTAACCTCCCCTTCTATCCATTAATAAAGATTGATGCTTAATTTACCACATATGTATCTGTATAAGCTTATGTCTTTCATATTATGAATTCTCATTTGATGCATATGGTTTGTGTTTTGTTGATTTAACTGAATAAATTGAATATACATCTGTATTATTGCTATCTTTTTCTATTTAGTGTTCATCTTTGTAGGAAATATTTTGGCGATCTAGCTCAGATTTGAAGCTACAACAAGAGTGACAGAAGGAGAATAGGAAGCGCTTGGACTCCAAGTAAGTTATTTGATCTGTTCTATGTGTCTATTTACTGTTAGGAAAAGTAGTTGCAAAGTCTTTAACCTGTTGTTCTAGATGAGCACTACATCTAGGGAAAAAAAATTATCCATAATCCATAGTTCCGCATAACAAATTGGCGACTCCGCTAGGGAGTTTACCCTTCATCCTTAGTGTATTTGACTCTGATTTTCTCTGTTTATTCACCCAGTAGCATTTATTCAGAAATATTAGGTTTTTTAAAATCAAAATTTTCATTATAAGTGTGTTAAATAGTTGAGTTTTCATTCTCTGATTGCGCTCAACACATTGTTGAACAGGACACAGTGCTTTGCATATCATTGTCTCCCTTGCAGGGGTGAATTGCAACGCACTATCTCCCCTTAGAGACTGTGTTGCCCCCTAGAGTCAACCAAATTCCATTGATTTTGTCATTGCATTTTCTTTCAGTTTTTTTTTGCCGTGTTTTAAAGAACCTGATACCTCAGATTGACCATTGATCTTACCTACTCCTTCCTCCTTTGAAAGAAAAGTTTGTTCAATGTTTATTTAAAGCATTTTTATTTATCATTGACAGATTATTTTCAAATTATTTTCATACTGCATTAGATCCATTTTATTTTTAAAAAGGAAATTTTCCTTTAATTCTTCATTTCCTGATAGGAGAAATTGTTGTTAAATTCCTCATTTTTCCTTCAAAAGAGAAATTTTTGTTCTATTCCTCATTTCTCAAAAGTAAAAGGCATTTGTTTTTATTGATTTTATGCACTTAGTTTCCTTTTCTACATTAATAACATTAAAGGACTGAAAAGAAAAACCTGCATTTGCATGTAATGGATTGTGTGTTTTGCAAAAGGAACAATTAGGAAAGCTGAATTTTAGTTTCTGCTCTTTGTTTGTTTGCTCTAAAATTGATTGCTCTTTCCCTCTAGTAGCTAGGATTTTCATTGAAAAACTAAAAGTGAACGATTGCTTATCATTTTAGTTTTCATTTTAGGAATTTCCAATACATCATTGCGGTGAACCTTGAAAGGCAAATTGATAAAAAAGATCAACTTAAAATTTATCTCAATTTACCTAATAAAGGATTGGAACCATAACGATAACATTTAGAAGGCCTAGGCTAGAGATGTATTCTGACATTGTAAAACACAGCAACTGTCATTAGTTGTTTGTGATACATTCCGAGTGTGATACCTCACTCCACGTACGTAAGTATACCGTAGCTCGTCCACGCAATTTTGGGTATATCGAGCGGTGTTACAGTACGAAAAGTATAAAGGGGTGCTCTCATTGTGCGGCTTCGCATCAGATAATGCTAATACGGACTTGGGCCTCCACGTACCTTCAGGTATATTTGGGAGGAAAACTTTAGGTTGCTATCCATCCATAGTGAACCGATTCGGTCACCTTGTAAATTGTGATACTCTGAAAACAACATTTAGGGACATTTCTTGCCCATACTTCTTGGTTCACTGGGTGGTATTCTGCAGTTCACGGTTTCTTGGTAAACCTTTTGCTTAGAAATACCCTTTTACTTTGTTTATTTGTTTTTGGTTAAAATAAATCAGTAATCATGGAAGAAAAAAATCCTTTCCCTCGTTGTTCACATAGATTATCATTGAAACCACCTTTACCACCAAAAGTTACTCCTCGTCGGCGAAGGTGACAACACTCTACCGAATCAAGTACTACTAGTACCTCTGGTGAAACATCATCTTCTCCTATACTAGAGTTAGATCAATTTTTTTCTACACATCCCGATTTTTCTACTGTTGTTGAGATGGAGTCCTCACAGCTACCCATGGTCACGATCCATCCAATTAGTGAGACGATACCTCCTGCACCCGACGTTGTTCAACTAGAAGTTGATCCAGATCCTGTGTCTTTTTTGCCAGAACATCTGAATCCCGAAGTTGAACAACCAGAATTTGTTCCTGCATTGGTCATCCCACAATTTTCTATAGCCATTGAGTCTCCCATATCACACAGTCAACCACTTGAAAATAATTTGGACCTCATGGTAAAATACTTCCACCTATTTTAATTTCAATTGAAGAAATCCCACAAGACAAGACACCTTTAACTCCAACCCATTTTGGGGAAGATCTTTACCTATACGAGTCTTTTCCTCAATCACCACCCTCTGCATTTGTTGATCTTGTTCTTATTCAAAATCCCATCGATCCAAAAGGGTATACATTTGGTCAAGTAATCATGCCTGAACCAACATCTTCAGTTGGGCCATCTATTCAAATTATGTCAATACCTGCCCTCGCTACCCCGTCGATGTTCTCAACTTCACAAGAGTCATATTTTAATGGTGGCCCTATGGTCCCATCAGGTTATAAATATTTGTCTGGAATTTTCTCTGGTGCATCTTCAAATACATGGACTTTACCAATGTTATCATATGGTATTCTAACTGGTAAACCTATAGTGAGTATTGAATGACTTGATTCTTTATACACATCATCAGGGCAATCTCAAGCCGGTCCTTCTGGGTCTATTCCATCACATAACATATCAATTGGACTCCTAGCAGTTGGACAACAATATTTTCCATCTTATTATCCTACTAATGCTGGGGGGAAACCTTTGGTCACCCACTATGACAGTACTCCGACACGTTTTGTTCAACCTAATGTTGAAATGAATGTTTGTCAATGGTAGGCCACTCTGCCTATCCAACCACAAACGGTTGTACACTCGTATCAACCAGTTCAACCTGTTACATCCACATCATTTCCACTTGTTAATACATCTTTACCCCTGTTATAGAATCAAATTGTTGTACAACAACCTTTTCAAACAGGTCCTTCAACCCAATACCTTCAAATATTGAGTCCTCAGACTCCAAATTCTTCGGTTAATTTACAACAACTTATATCCAGAATAATTTATTCACAAGCTGGCTTATACCATTTTACGGGATGTCACAGCCACAACCTGGTTATACCTATCAACCGAATCCAAATTATTTTAATTTGGGTTATAACATTGCTGGAAAGACCCCTTGGTAGCCTTAGGCACTAATACCTCAGACTTCATTTCAACAAGTATCATATCCAGGTTTTGGTCAATAGAATCCTCAAGCATTTGCTTTTCAAAACAACCCCTATCTGGGTTACCAGCAGCAGATTCCTTATGTTGGTGCTCAAAGGCCTGTTTCTCAAGCAATTCCATCATACCCTAGCTAAGCTCAACTTGACCTTGATAGACAGTTTCCCTTTGTTGCAACTTTAGAGTTACCAGATTTAAATCAGATAACCAATGATCAAATTAACTATGATGCTTGGTGGCTGGTGATACCTCACGAATTACCCTCAGAGATTCCTAAGTTCAATGGAAACCCTGGGGAAGACCTGTCGACTCATGTCATGACTTATCATTGATGGTGTTCATCAAATTCCCTAAATGATGTTTCTGTTCGACTACGTCTTTTCCAGCATATGCTCACTGGTCCGGCTGCAAAATGGTATATTGAGTTACCTAGAGCTTATTTTGATAATTTCACTGCCCTATCTACTGTCTTTTTGAATCACTTCCAGTTGCCCATACGATATGAAACTGGAACAGAACTCTTGACCAATTTCAAACAGACTAATGCTACTCACATTTATGATCATATTCATGAGTGGCTTCGTCCTCGTAGAATGGTTAAAATATTTGTTCCTGATCATCTCCTTGCTAACTGGTTCATTAAGTCCGTGTTACCATATATAACTGAGGATGTGGCTAAGGGTGTCGTCATCACATAAGAGCAGGTTATTTCTCGTGCCCAATATTTAGATTTGATTTATACTCAGTCTGGCATGCTCTATGAAAAAATTCCTAATGCGCTGAGATCTAATTTTACTATTCCTCCTCAATTAAAGGACTCTCATGCCGGAGACGACTTGATTGGCACTGCAAGCACACATCATACTACTGCATCTGATCCCGCATCTTCTTCTGAAATTAATGTCATGTCGTTTGACAAGGGAAAAGGTGATAGGCAACCTGGAAGTAAGAAAAAGGGGAAATCTAAGAAAAAGAAAAATTCTAACCCACAGGAAATATCATCTGATCAATTGTCTAGACCTAGGAAACCTCGTTATCCATGCATAATTTGTAATTAGGAACACTTCGTTCGGGATTGTCCTCACCACGCTGAATTCTAAAAAATCATTAAGACTTCAAATGCGTCAGTTGTGTTGACAAATCTGTTTTCAAATCCGAACACAAATTTGGTTTCTGTGGATCTAGCTTCTAGTTCCCAAGTACTTATGTTATCTATCACAAAACCTTTAACATATATTTTAGTGTCAACACGTAACAAAGATTATGGAATTCAGGCCACTGATCAACCTACTACCTCGACTATGAATCCATGTATAGAATCGATACCACCTACTATTATTCCTGAATTGAAAATTAAGCCACACAAGGGAGTAATTCATAAATCAACATATAATCCTCGAGCAAGAGCTGCTCAAAACTATAATATAGTTGAATATTTGGCTCAATCCCCTTCGTGTAGGTTTTAACCCTAAATAGAAATTATCTAAACATGAATCTTATAACAGAAAATAAATAATAGTGAGAGCATAAAACATAAAACAGATAAACACAGAGATTTTCCCCTGGATCCCAAATCAGGACGACCAGCTTGATTTTTCATTATATTCCTTTTAGTGTTACAACACGTATATATACATGTCGAAGAATACATAAACCTCAATCCATTAAACCTACATTAGAACATAACCTTAGTTCCCTTGACCCAATCTACAAAAAATACCAGGGGCCGAAAAACCATCATACCCCAAAACCATGTGAAAAACCATGCACAAAACCATGGATGCGGACCACCCACCGGAAATTAAGGACCAAAAATTTTCACTGGGGCGCTACCTCGGACCCTGACACGGGGGGCTACCTCCCCCATTGCGACCCCCCCGTTGCACCCAGCACAAAGGGGGGGCTATCGCCCCCCCACTTACCCCCCCCCCCCCCCCCCCCCGTGCGTGCTTAGTTGTGGAAAGAATATAACACATACCCAACATTCTCCCACTTGTTGTTTTATTTCCACAGGGGGCCATAGGAGAGATTAATCATTGGCCCAATTCTTCAACACCCATTGTTTCTCTACACCAAGAGAACTTCTGAGTGCTCATAGACTTCGTCAATGCATCTGCAACATTCTTCAAAGTGTCCACCTTTACCAGCAACACCCTTTTAGCCTAAACCATATCTCTAACAAAGTGATATTGAAAATCAATGTGCTTTGTATTTGAATGATAAGCAGGGTTCTTAGCCAAGAAAATTTCACTTTGGCTATCACAGTCTATCCTTATAGCTTGATGTACCAACCCCATACTTTAACACAATATCTGCAACCAAATTGCTTCCTTGCTTGCATGAGTGGCTGCTATGTATTCTACCTCTGTAGTTGAAAGAGCCACTACAGACTGCCTTTTACTCATCCAACTGACTGCACCTCCAAATAGGCTAAACACATACCCACTTGTAGATCTTCTTTGGTCTAGATCTCCAGCCCAGTCTGCATCGACAAAACCATGAATGTCCAATATTCTTTCCAATCCCGGTCTTCCCCGGTAGCATAAGCCATAATCACTAGTGCCACGTAAATATCTGAAAACCTGCTTCACTGCTGTCCAATGCTCCTTCCCTGGGTTTGACATAAACCTTCTCAATACTCCCACTGAATGTGCAATGTCTGGTCCAGTACAAACCATTGCATACATCAGGCTACCCACTGCACTTATATATGGAACATGGGACATATACTCCTCTTCTTCTTGTGTCCTGGGACATTGTTTAGCAGTCAGCTTTACACCTACAGGAATAGGAACATTCACCGGTTTACTATCCTGCATATTGAACCTCTGCAATATAGTTTCGAAATACTTCCTTTGGTTTAACCAGAGTGTCCTCTTTGCCCGATCTCTCTTAATTTCCATGCCCAAAATATAGTTTGCAGCACCAAGATCCTTCATGTCAAATTTGGAGAACAGTTGGGTCTTCAAATCTTGGATAATTTCTTTGTCATTTCCAATCAACAACATATCATCCACATACAAGACCAAATAAATAACAAGGTCACCAATTAATTTAAAATAAACACAGTGATCCTCCTTGCTTCTGGTGAAGCCAAGTCCCCGTATATAGGTATCAAATTTCTGATACCACATCCTTGGTGACTGTTTTAACCCATACAGAGACTTCTTCAACCTGCATACCAGTTCTTTCTTACCCTTCACCATAAAGCCTTCAAGTTTCTTCATGTAGATCTCCTCTTCTAGATCCCCGTGAAGAAATGTTGTCTTCACATCCATCTGTTCTATCTCAAAATCAAATGCAGCAGCAACAGATAAAAGTAATCTAATAGAAGTAACTTTGGCAACAGGAGAAAAAATATCACCAAAATCAATTCACGGCACCTGGGAATAACCTTTCGCTACCAACCGAGCTTTGTATTTCTCCACCTTGCCTTCTACATTCATCTTCTTCTTAAACACCCATTTGCTCCCAATGGGCTTCCTTCCAGCCGGCAACTCCACCGGATCCCATGCATCGTTTTTGTGCAAGGATGCCATTTCATCAACCATGGCCTCCTTCCAGAGTTTTCCATCCTCTGAATCTACTGCCTCCCTGACAGTTCTGGGATCATCATCAGTTATAGTTAAGGCAAAACCTGAACAGAAAGCAGATGGACTATACCTTTCTGGTTTCCTTCTTTCTCGAACTGATCTTCTCAAAGCTGGAGTTTGTGGCTCTTCCTCTTCTGAATCTTCTTCTGCTGTAGAGTCTGATTCATCCTCCTTTAGCTCAAACTCTATCTTCTCAGGTTCCTTTGGTATGATTTCATGTTTAAAAACATCTTTCACCTCTCTAAACACCACATCTCGGCTGTACACAACCTTCCTTGTTTCCGGGTTCCAAAGCTTGTAACCTTTTAAACCATCCTTATACCCAATAAAGATGCACCTTTCAGATTTATTATCCAACTTGGTCCTTTTCTCCTTTGGAACATGTACATATGCATCATATCCAAATACCCTTAGATGTGAAAGAGAGGGTTTCTTACCAGTCCATACCTCATGTGGAGTCTTATCCTCCAACACTGATGAAGGTGATCTGTTAACCAAATAGCATGCAGTCTCCACTGCCTCTGCCCAGAATTCTTGTCCTAACCCGGTACCACTGAGCATGCTTCTTGCCTTTTCCATCAGTGTTCTATTCATTCTTTCTGCAACTCCATTTTTTTGAGGTGTGTATGGAGTAGTCTTCTGCCGTGCTATACCACACTTCTTACAGAACTCTTCAAATTCCTTCTTGCAGAACTCCCCACCATTATCTGTCCTCGGTGCCTTTATCTTCTTCTCTGTCTGGTTTTCCACCAGAGCCTTAAATTCTTTAAATCTGTCAAAAGCTTCAGATTTCTTCCTCAAGAAATATATCCATGTATTCCTTGAGAAGTCATCTATGAATGAAACATAGTACACAGACTTTCCCAGTGACGGAACTGACACAGGCCCAAACACATCATTGTGCACAAGTTCTAATATCTTGTTCGCCCTCTTAGCACCAGAGGGAAAACTCACCCGATTCTGCTTCCCATATACACAATGTTCACAAAAATCGAAATCCAGAGAGAAATTAGACATACCTTCTACCATACTATTTCTATGCAGTATCCGAAGGCCCTTCTCTCCAATATGTCCAAGCCTTTGATGCCATAGCATGGTCTTTTCTCCAGACACAGCTAGGCTTTCCGTCCCACTTTCAGGAACCACAGAACTGTTACACCCATCAATAACTGTGCTACCTTGTAGCTTGTATAGAGTTCCAGTCCGAACTCCCCGCATTAATACCAGTGCTCCCCGAACCATCTTGCATGCATCTTTCTCGAACACTGTTTTTACACCTGCATCATCCATCTTGCTTACAGAAATCAGATTTCTGGCCAATGCAGGAATATGTAGAACACCAGGAAGTGTTCTAATCCTTCCACCTTGCAGCTTCATCTTGACCTTTCCACGTCCGACAATTCTAGCCTTCCTATCATCCCTTAGGAAGACATCACCAGCATCATATTTATCATACTCACAGAACCACTCCCTATGGGGAGTGAAGTGAAAGGATGCACCTGGGTCAATCAACCATGACTCATGATCTACATGTGTATTTGAAGAAGAAGCCAAATACACATCCCCACCTTCATCCGAGGTGGTTTTTGCCTTTGCAGAAGGAGCATCATCAGATCCCTTTCCTTTCTCAGGAGCTTTAGATTTGCAGTCCTTTTTGTAGTGCCCTTCCTTTCCGCATTTCCAACACACTTTTACAAAATTTCCAAGAGATTAAGATCTCCCTCTAGATTTAGATATCCCACTCGAAACCTTATTCTTGTTTCTGTTTTGGGACCTTCCTCGTATAGATAAGGCATCTCCATTTTGACCCTCCATATTTCTCCATCTCATTTCCTCCAACAGAAAGGCTGAGAAAATGTCATCAAAATTCAAGGTAGTTGTATTACTACCTATTGCAATAACCAGACTATCCCACGAGTCTGGTAGAGAACACAACAAACTGATGCACTTATCTTCATCTGAGATTTTAATATAAACAGATGAAAGCTAAGTTACCACAGTATTGAAGGCGTCCAGATGCTCTATCACCGAGTCTCCATCCTTCATCCTCAGGTTATACAGCTTTTTCCTCAGGAACAATTTATTCTCCAGAGACTTAGATTGGTACAAAGTCCCTAGCTTGTCCCACAAGGTCTTCGCGGAGATTCCCCAGATACATTCAACAATACTGAATCTGAGACACACAACCGTATTATTCTCTTAGCCTTCCAATCCAGTTTCTTCCAGTCTTCATCTGATGTTGCCGTTGGTTTAGTACCTAGATCTACCGTGATCCACTGATCTTTATCCACCAGCAGATCCTCCATCTTGAGTTTCCACAACTCAAAACTCTGACCATTAAATTTCTCGATCTCTATATTCCCGCCGCTCACCATCTTCTTTCACCGCAAGAATTGATCCCGCAGATCTCCCACTGAACAGGGTCTACCTCAGGCCCGAGCAAAAAACCCTCAGCAGCAAAGGCGTCCCCTTGAAACTGACACAGCTCCAATACCAAATGTAGGTTTTAACCCTGAACAGAAATTATCTACACATGAATCTTATAACAGAAAATAAACAATAGTGAGAGCATAAAACATAAAACAGATAAACACAGAGATTTTCCCTTGGATCCCAAATCGGGACGACCAGCTTGATTTTTCATTATATTCCTTTTAGTGTTACAACATGTATATATACATGCCGAAGCATACATAAACCCCAAGCCATTAACCCTGGATTAGAACATAATCGTAGTTCCCTTGAATGGATCTACAAAAAATACCAGGGGCAAAAAAACCATCATACCCCAAAACCATGTGCAAAACCATGCAAAAAACCATGGACGCGGACTACCCACAAGAAATTAAGGGCCAAAAATTTTCGCTGGGGCACTACCTCAGACCCCGACAGGGGGGGCTACTACCCCCCTGTGACCCCCCCGTTGTGCCTAGCGCAAAGGGGGGGCTATCACCCCCCCTCTTACCCCCCTCGCGCGTGCTTAGTCGTGGAAAGAACATAACACATACCCAACACTTTAGCTATGTCTGTTCTTCAATTATTACAAAATTGTCCCTCCCCAAAACAGGATTTATTGTCGGCTATTGGTGGAATTGATCCAACTGATTCTAATCTTGTCGTCTTTAATCATATGGGATATGTGCCGCAACTACCAGTAGAATTGGCATTCTCCATACAAGTAAATGTTCTGAATCACCTTGTTCATCATACTATTATTGATGAGGGAGCATCTACATGCATTAAGTCTCTAAATTTTTGGAAGTCACTTAGCTCATCACGCTTATCTCAATCATCAACGATGTTGAAGGCTTTCGTTGGGCGTACATATAAGCCTTGTGGTATTATTAATAACCTGCATGTTGAACCAGGGGGGGAAACAGTGAATGTTGATGTCGAGGTTGTTGACAGACCCCTTGACTATAATATTCTACTAGGAAGACCATGGGTATATGCTATCACTATAATTGTTTCTACATATTTCAGAATGATTTCCTTTCCATATAAAGGTACTATCATAGTCATTAATCAGCTATCCTTCTTTTCCTCTGCTTCGCAGGTAACTGGAAGTGTTATGTTTGTTCACGCACCCCAACTAGCACTTCAAAAAATTGGTGTAGGACTCTTAAAGGATTCCACTCTGATGGGAACCTTTGCATTATCGCCGCCTACGACGTCGGCAGAAATTACAAGTATAGAGACCTGCTACATGATATCTTCCACTCCATCTGGCTTAAGGGAGAGTACAAGTGGTTCTAAAATTGTTGCGCTGGATGAATTTTTGTCGCCCATACCTATTGAGCTGGCATAGCAATCTATCAGGCTTGGGTGGGGAATCCGAAATCAGCGTTTCCGGTTGCTTGGGTTCATCATTCCTTAGATTTTGGTATTCCATTTGATCCATTTCTCTTAATTTTCTTGACAGATGAGAATATTTTGGAAGCCATGATATCAAAAGGAGAACCATGGGAATATTATCATCATCGTTCTCATCTTCCTGATTATGGGGAAAATTATCTTAGTGAACTATATCACCCATCAATCAAAAATTTCTTTTCGAATTCTTTACCTATTAATGCAATCGATTCTGAGCGAAATCTATCAAATATTGAAGAAACCATTTCTATCAATATTTTGACCAAACCTAGCGTTGTAGAAAATATTCATGCTGGTGTGTCTTGTTCTCCATCAGAACTTGAAACATATCGCTCTCTATTTCATGAATTCTGTGACATATTTTCTTGGTCTTACGAGGAAATTCCAGGCATAGATACTAGTATTGTTGAACACACTATTAATATGTATCCTGATGTCAAACCAGTGCGTCAATGGTTTCATGTTGTTCAACCAACGAAAGCCGCTACCACCAAAGTAGAGGTTGAAAAAAAATTTCATGTTGGTTTGGGTTTCCAATATCGTTCCTGTCATGAAAAAATAAGGAACCATCAAAGTGTGCGTCGACTATCAGGACGTCAATATTACTTGTCCAAAAGACAACTATCCTACTCCCTTTATCGACCAGATTATTGATGATTGTGCTGGATGTGAAATATTTTCATTCCTAGATGGATTTTACAGCTACAATCAAATCAATATCCACCCAGAGGATCAACATAATACAACATTCATCTATCCCTGGGGCACATTTGCTTATAGGAAACTACCATTTGGTTTAAAGAATGTTGGGGAAACTTTTCAAAGAGCAATGGATTATGATTTCAATGACATCAAGCACATTGTTCAACCTTATCTAGATGATTTACCCGCGCATTCTCGAAATTGGAATGATCACCCGATGCATTTGAGAGCCATCTGCTTACACTGTCGACACTACAAAATACGTCTCAATCCACATAAATTTGTGTTTTGCGTTGAATCTAGTCATTTTCTTAGATTCGTAGTCTCAAAATAAGGAATTCAAATCAACCCATTCAAGGTTCAGGCCATTCTTGATTTTCCTGCACTATCAAATTTACTTCAGATATAGAAAATTCAAGGAAAGGCTAACTTCCTAAGAAGGTTCATTCCAAACTACGCCGAAATGGCTAAGCGATTTACTCGACTCTTGAAAAAGGGGGTTCCCTTCCATTGGGACCAAGTTGCGCAAGCTTCTTTTGATGTTGTCAAGGATACTCTTGTTCGAGCGTCATTAATGTATCCCCCTAATTATCAGAATGATTATTTCCTATATATCATCGCAGTTGAAATGACCATTGCTATGGTTTTGGTCCAAGTAGAAATTGGAATTGAACATCCGATCTATTATTTGAGTTGTAATCTCAATGATACGGAGGTTAAGTATTCGAACGTAGAGAAGCTTGCCTTGGGAGTTGTTCAAGCTGTCTAAATATTTTGCCACTATAACCTACTTTGAAAGACCACTGTCATTTCGGATTGCAACCCCATGACTTATATCTTATCACGTCAATTTCTGGTTGGAAAATATTGAAAATGGTTTGTCATTTTGTAGGAATTTGATTTGGAATTCATCAAATCCAAGTCAAAGAAATCTTTATTTTTAGTTGAGCTTCTATGTGACCTTCCCTCTGATAGTACTGCAACTACGTTGGAACCATGAATTCCTGATGAGCCTCTGTTTCTAATCAGATCATCTGATCCTTGGTATGGAGATTTCATTATTTACCTCCAAACTCAAACTTTTTGGCCTAATACCTCTCGCTCTGAACCGACGTATTCGATACCAAGCCAAAGATTATCTGATCGTCGGTGATACACTGGTGTAGATACTATTTTAAGAAGATGCCTCACTCATGAAGAGGTTGAAAAGGTTTTAAATGATTGTCATGCTGGGGTTTGTGGTGTATATTTATCTAGATACGCTACCACGCAGAAGATACTCTGCATTGGCTACTTTTGGCCTACAATATTTCATGATTGCATCCTTGCAGTCAGAAATTGTCATGCGTGCCATATTTTTTATCGTAAAATTCGCAAACTGCCAGTGCCAATGAATCATGTTGTATTTGTGGGACCATTTTCGAAATGGGGTATTGACTTCATGACCTATAACCCTCGTTCGTCCGAGGGGCATGGTTATATTATTGTCGCAGTCAACTACTTTACCAAATGGGCCGAAGCGATGCCTACATTCAACAACACAGGACGGACAACTACATTTTTTTTCTTTAATCATGTTATTGCATAGTTTGGGGTCCTACAGGCTATAGTTACAGATCATGGGAAGCATTTTCATAGCCACATGATGACTGAATTAACTGGCAAGTTAGGATTTTCACATGATAATTCTACTCCTTATTGTCCACAATCAAATGGACAATTTAAGGCTATCAACACAATTCTTAAACGTATGCTTCAAAAAACGATAGGAGTTCGTAAAAGAAACTGGAATTTGATCCTGCACTCGACCTTGTGGGCATACCAATTCTCGGTGAGAAACACAACTGGATTTACTCCCTTTCAATTGGTGTATGGTCTGGAAGCTATCTTGCCAATCCAATGTGAAATATTGTTGTTAAAACTCATAATCGATTTGTTATCTGAGACCTAAGAAGAAGAAGCGTGTATTTTTAACCTTATCCATCTTGATGAAATGCGTCATGAAGCCCAATTGGCCAATGAAGCGCATAAGAGAGGTATAAATGTGCAATACGACAAAAATGTTCAGCCTCGCATTTTTTTAGAAGGCAACTTGGTCTTACTTTATGATCAGGAAGCTGATGTAATAGGTATAGGAAAATTTGAGCCATTATGGCATGGCCCCTATATTGTTAAAAGAGTTCTTGCTAAGGGTGCCTATGAGCTAGTTGATTACGATGGAATTCCGTTGGCGGAGCCTAGAAATGAGTTGTATCTGAAATGTTATTATGCTTAATCATGAGCATAGTAATTTTTTGTATTATATTGTATATATATGTTATTGATTTGCATTCACTGTCTTAGTTTGTTTTTAGAGTTTTCTTGACGTTAGTAATCCACTTTACATTTCATCGTAGATGTCTGAATCTTCGAAACCATTTGTTGGATATGCTGATGGTGCTAGTCGTAGTACGCAAAATCTATCCTCTGTGGCGTGGGCCATTTTTTCTCTGAACGGCGAGTTAGTGAGTTTTCAAGGGATTTGTATTGGTAGATCGATGAACAATATCGTTGAGTATAGCAGGTTGATCGAAATTATATTTGATGCCATTTCATTTGGTATTAACCGCATCATCATAACGTTAGACTCACAACTTGTGGTATTACAACTTACTAGTGTTTATACTATTAGAAATCCAACACTGTATAGATTGTTCCTAAGAGTTCGAATTTTGTAAAGACACTTTGATTTTATTCAATATCAACACATTTCTAGAAATTTGAACACATTGACTGATTCTTTAGCTAATCAAGTTTTAGACAGACATTTGCAACATATGTAAATAAAACATTCACATCATTGAATAGGATTGCACAATAAACATAGGAAAACACTGAAATCAAATAGATAGATAGTTATAGGTTTTTACAAAATTTGTGTCTAAGACACATTGGTCATCTAACCTCAAAATGTATGCAAAGTGTCAAAAGTAAACTAGTGGTGCTCATGGTAACATGTTATAGATCTAACTATCCTACGTAGTAACCGCATCCAATGGTTAGGAACACCTATAGCGTGACGCTGCAGCGCATGGGTAGCTCTTAGATCTGGCAATTCGAAATCTCGAAGGTCAACCCCTCTATGTGCTACCGAAGCTTAGCCAAAGTCTTAGCCATATCAAGATCCTAAAGGACTGCTCTTCCGACATCCCTCTCTGTTGGCTCATCTGCTACACGTTCTGGTTCCTCCACCAGTTGAACTCGACCAACATTTGCATTACATCAAACATTTAGTTTAGTCTTGGGAAAACATAAAAAATAAAAAAACATTGTATAAGCCTTAAGAAAATAAAAAATATGGTAAAAATATTCTTACCCATTGCACCCCACTGAGCACCTTCTGGTAAAGCTAAATCTTGATCTCCTCAGAAATCAACGCCTGCATATGCATACTCATCGATGGCGGAAATCTGTCACCGGAACCAAGTGAAGAATGCAGTCGAGAAAACAATGGTCGATTGGCCTGCATGCCTACACATTATTTCTACCCATCTCTGCATCCTCGGATCTCTAGAATTAGACACATCGAGTGTCACATGCTGTGGCTGCATCAGTGGAATCCATTCTAAGGAAAACGATATGAGGATTGAACCATAACTGAAGTTATTCTTCCTTCCTCCCTTTGTTTTTTTCAGTTGTTCTTTTATCTGAGAAAGTACAGCTTCAGACCAGTTGAATATTGTTGGCTCCATACACTCTAGTGCATACTGCATATACGATCTATTCGCTACATGTAGTGTAACGGTGCCAACAAGTTTTGCAATCGTGAAAAGAATGGTTCTCAAAGGCAAATATCTAACATCCCGGATGTTTATCTTTCCATATTTGCTTGGCTCTGCCCTTGGATAACAATGTTGCAAAACATAATCTCTCACATTCTCTCCTCCAACAATAGACCCTAAGAGTGAAATAGGCAAGGCTCTCCTCGACAAACGTGTGAGAAAGTATACATCCTCTAAAGTTATGGGAACCACCATTAGGGGAATTTTGAGGTCTAAAATGGGCATCCAAAGGAAATAAGAAAATAATAGCTAAACCAATAAAATAATATTTATGAATTTGAAATTCACTTTTTGCACCAAAATCCATGTAACCATGGTTAAATTCAATTCAAAAGTTGTACCAAAATAAAATTAATAAAAAAAATTGTATTGATGTAACTATAAATAAGAATGAGATTTTCAAGAAAAAGTCATTATCATTGCACAACTAATGCATTTTTATTTTGTACTTAAATAACTTAAAATAAAATATAAATATAAATTCATAAATTCGTAATTATGGAATATACTATTAATTAAAATTTATATTATTTAGATTATATAACAACATGTAATTAAGATACTATATAAAATAACATAATATAATATATTGTTTTATGTATAAATTTTATATTACATATTGAATAGATTTGATTTATAAATAAATATTTGAAAATATACAAATATAATACTTATTGAAAAGTGTGTAAATACATGAATATTGTGTAGGGATATCCATTGTTTCTTTCAAGAAAATATGAAATGACAATAATAATATTTTATTAAAAAAGTGTGAAATAATATTTATTATGAGTACTTTATTTTATGACTTTAAAAGTACCTATAGCACTACCATGGTTAACCATGAGTTTTTATCTACCATCGAGAATGTGACAAGTAAGTACCTTTAACTCAAGTAACGTCACCTGAACCATTAGGGTTGATGTCATCCCCTAAAATTTGATTGGTTTTCATAAAGTGAATTTTCATTGTATGTTTTCCTTAGGAGGCCCATTTTAGACCTTAACATTCCCCTAATGTTGGTTCTTAATATGAAATGCCTCGATAGCTGGATCCCATGCTCAAACTAAGAACTCCAACAGTTCTATTTGTTGCCTCATCCCTGACAACCGGAAGTACTTTAACAATCCACAATCCCTTAGGGATCTTACTGTGCCCAGATCATTTAGGGAAATAGTATCATATTCTTCATGCTCTCTTTCCCTCCATGTAATCGATTTTGTAATCTGATGAAAACCTGAAATACAATCATAAGAACCATTAGATTCCATTCAATGCAAAAAATTGGGCAAATTTTTGGCATGATGCAAAAATAAAAAATGAATATTGCGCCCAATGCAACCCTGGACAAGAGACATGGCATTGTATATGTAGTTAGCCTTCATTTTAGCTGCTATGAAATGCACCTTTCGATGTCCAAGGGTGCGTTTCCCTCTTTGAGAGCAGAATTTACCCTAGGGACCCCAAAACCCTAAAAATTTGCACTGAAAAGAAATGAAATGATTACTGAAGGAAAGAGAGGGTTCATGGCACTAACCTGGATTAAATGGCAATGAAATCCATACACAGAAACGATCATAATTAGTAGCTGAAATTCAGGGGAAAAATCAAGTTCAGAGCTCCAAAATGAAAACGGTAACTATGGAATGGTAAAAATGAATAGTAAAACTTTTTTTAACAGTCATTTAATTGTTTTCAAATAATATTTATTGCTATGACTATCGTTTTATTGTGTTTTTATCATGAAATGGGTATTTTTAATCCATTTGATGTTTTTCTAAACAGGTCTTACAATTGATGAATAGATTAGTCGTGCAGATTTATTTCAAGAATGATCTGACCACAAAGCATACTTTTTCTCCTTATTTTTCGAGCTTTGTTAAAAATAAAAAAGGACTTGAAGCACACTTTTATCTCTTTTTAGAGCTTCTATAACAATGAAAAAGGAACCCCTAGAGTCTTCTTTTAACTGTTTTCAGACTCCGATAATGTGAAAAGATTGTTGAGCACTTGTCTTTTCGAGATCGTAAAAGTAAATTAATTGATATCTACTGAGTATCAGTTTAACCCTTTTCCGGACTGAGATATATTATTTACAAAAAATGAATACCTTGGTCGAACATGGCTAAAGAGGTTCTCTCAAATAACTATTTTACACTTTTTCGGATCTGAGCGACAACTTTATGAAAACGTACTTATGGAGTTTCTTTTTTCCTCTTTTTCAAACTCTCTAAATATGAAAAAGGACTAGGATTTCACTATCGTTAAGCTCGTTAAAACATAAAATAGTGACGGGCTTGTCAATCATGGAAAGAATCAAGTTTCATTCATCGCTAGAATCATTAAATTACTAAATAGCAATACTTTATTCACCTGAAGGGTTGAATTATAGATCAAGAAAATGTTATCCTCCTCAAACTTGTTAAAAAATAAAGCGATACTGGTTGACAAATGACTGGGAAAATTTTGGGAAAGTGAATAGAACGTTTTATGGTAGCAGGTCGCTCTTGAACATGACACTTCACTCCATCATCGTGACTGTTTGGGTTGGGTAATATTCTTGACGGTTCATTCATACCTATGGTTCATCATTCCTTAACTTTGGTTTGGTTCAATGCTGCCAACTCATCTCAATGTCGCCAATATGTTCAAGAGAAGTCATCCAGTGAATACCCATCCTTCTTCAATACTCATGATAGCCATCCCTAAACATTGCTATATCAATTCATACCTTTATCTCTAAAATCAGTAACTCCCGTTTTGGAATAAGATGGCTTCCTGTAGATAACAAATCATTATCCAGGAAGTTCACTTAGAAACATCATATTCCAGTACCATGAGGCTTGTTACAAAATCGACAAGATCCACTCTTTCTAACTTTTGATTGAAAGATTTTGTTTGATGTTTGACATCAAATCATCTATTCAGACCTTACGAAATGTACTGCAGTACCTTGAGGGCCATTGACATCAATGGTGGTTCTCTCGCATTTGTTAACATCTCACACCATTGGATGGTAATCAAACGATGTCTTTCCATGTTTGACTACAAATCATATATTCACATGGCTAGACTTGTACCCGAATGATCGAATGAATGGGATAAGAATACCCCGGATCTAGTTTCAGCCATCTGGGATGTTATTTTTGTTAGCCCCCTATGAATTTTTGGCAAGCAAACAAGGGGCTAAAATGTTTTTTTAGTCTTCCAGGAATGCATTTCCTCTAAAAAAACATCATCCTTGAAGCCTCCTTGTGTCTTTTTCCTCTGATAAATCCTCACTATTATTTCCAGTTTAAAAGCCTCTCTGTTATAAAGAAGAGTGCCCAAAAGGCCCCCTTTTCCTCTTATTCCATTCCCATTTAACCTCTGTTTTCTTCCCTTTAACCCCTCTCATTTTCCCCCATTAACTCCCTTAAATCATCCTAAAATACCCTTTAAATCCTACACACACCCCTTGTTGGGTCATATTTCCCCTTTTTCCCCCTATCGTTACCTTTCCCTAGCCTCAAATTACATCAAAAGGGGCCAAAAACCCATTTCCTATCTTATGATAAGGCCTAGCCCCGCAAACCACTTCCCCACATAACCCAGTGCTGGAACCGAGTGCAAAAGCACAAGGTTCTTATCGCAATCGAAGGTCTCGGGCGAGCGCATCTCAATGTTAACTTAAATTTTCCGATGCGATTGGCTTTTGGTCTATAGACCTCCACTGCAATCTCCGTCGTTGATCTACCACTTCGACCCGACGGCCCGGTGCTAATCGCACTCCCACTCCAATCGCAATCATAACTTTCGCTGTGCCACTCCTTATTTTCCTCCCGATTGCAATTCCCCAATCGAATCCCAATTGTCCATCCATTCGAAATCAACGGCCCAGATCCCATCGCTCCCCTCCCATCGCTCCTCTCGTTTCTCCCCGCCAATTGTTTCTCCACCGTTGATCTATTACCCGGATCCGACGGCTGGTGCTCAATCGCAATGCACCCGTTTCCCCTCTTCACTAACCCCTCCGATTAACCATGGGCCGTCGATCTTGTTAGCCCCCCTATGAAATTCTTGACAAGCAAGCTGGGGGCTGTGTCATTTTGGAGACCTTCAAGGAATGCATCTCCTTGAAAGACACATCATCCTTGAGGTCTCTCTGTGCTTTGCCTTATACAAACCCCCTCTGCTGATTTCATATCCCAGAGCCATCATTTACTCCTTATTCCCCTGCAAAGTCCCCTCGTTTCCCCCATTTTCTCCCTGTGAATCCTCTAAAATCCTCCCGAAACTCCTCTAAAAATCCCTACACCCTTTGTTTTCCCAAATTCCACCTCCATCTCCCTATCATTGCCCTTGGCTGGCCCTAAAACACTTTGGAAATGGGCCAAAAATCATAAATTTCATTAAAAATGGGTTAAAAACCCACTTCCGGCCATATAATAGGCCTCAACCCTTTTCCCCATTAGCCCCGTGCCCCTTTACCCTCCACAAAACCCATCGCTGTGAACGGGCCCTAACCACGGGGGAAAGTGCCGTATTCATGGGCGCCCGTCCTCGGCGTCCGATGCGACAAATCAGATGGTCGGCATTTAATCCGGATTCCTCGTGCTTTCCCCTGTTCAAACCTATGATTGAGCCATCGCCGTCCAAATTCACGAAGATCCGATGGTTCGGAACTTCTCTGCCCTGTGGTCCCCGCTTCCACTGTTCATAAACCGCCAGGTTTATTCCGCACTGCCTTTGGGTGGAGGGTGGTTTTTCTCCGTCGACCAGCGATTCCATACGGCTACTGCCGCGTGTCCTTTGTATGACGGCAAAACCACCCATCCCCCGCGCGTTATCGTTCGGTCCAAACCTCGCAACGAAATTCACGACAACTGTTAGATCTTAAACGCCTCATCCAACGGCCATCATTCGTCTGAGTTTCTCACCTGTTAACCTGTCCCCGCCATGTCCGCTGGCCCACCATCTGTCGCCCCCGCCGTCAATCTCGACCACGATCGATGGTCCAACTTTGCTCCCCCGCCGTTGACCATTCCACTGTCTTCCGTTTCGCCACATCACCTCCACGTGTGCCTGTCGTACTCCTTTTCGTTCCGTTGCATATAGCGATCAAAGTCGGGTTTTTAAGGTTTTTTGGTTTAAAGAACATTTATTGCTGCAGTCCGCCATCTATCTCGATTTCCACTTCACGCTGCACCCTTCCACCACAACTCACCATTATTCCACCATGGCATGGTTTTGTACAGTCATTCCCATCGTCCCCGTCGCGTCCGTCATCCCCATTTCTGTTGTCTCAACCAGTTTTCATTTTGCAGGATTATTAAAAGGAAGAAGGGCTGCCATGACGCACATCTCTGCTACAAGGACAGTGAAATCCAAAGAAGATCAATTACAGCAGCTAAATTTATGAGCAAGGACCCGGGAAGGTGAGGACTGGACGTTCATCAGAAGAATCAGGGTTTAAACTCTGTGGAAAACCCTTCGGCGCCATTAAAGCTCAAAATGCACGGGAAGAGACAGAGATGGAGCGACAAAGTGTTTTAATGCAAGAAAGGGGATTAGAGCACGTCAATGAAGATCTTAAGCCCTGAATCAGCGGTTTAAGAGGCAAAACACCAGGTTGAAGACCCCGAGGATCGACCAAACGATCTTGAGCGCACGTAAAAGGTAACATCAGGGTTTATCCATCAGCAGAATGTTTTTCTTCATCAAGTACAGGGTGTCCATACAGCTTTTACTACGCACCGTGTCCCTGAAGGAATTTCCACCCTAACCGCAGTTCAAAATCACCAGAGCATTGATATGGAAGACTTCTCAGTAGTTTATTTTATTTTTTTCAAATCACCAGAAGTACCACAGCCAAAACATGGCAAAATCATATCCGGAGAAGATCACTCTTTCGCAAGGGAGGTGACAGAGATTAAATACACAACCAGTCAAACATAATGGGTTTCAACCCTGCATTCATTTTTTGTGTTCAATGTTATATTTAGTGTTCACCTACCACCTCAGTCGATCTTCTGTTCATCCTCTGCTATAAAACACAGAAGGAAATTAGTTGTTGGTTGTTGATGAGATATCAGAGGAAATGCAAGAATTTTCCTCTTGAGACAAGTTCTCTGTGTAATATTGTAAGATAGGCTGAGATTCGATGTATTCAGACTGAATGTTCAAGCTGTGGGCAATGATGTACCTGATTGGTGTTGTTTTTAATATGAAAAGAACATTTCTTTGGATCCTAATCTAAAGAAGCTGGTGATGTTTTCCTTTCTCTGTATTTGTGATTGACTTGCTTTCATTTCATCACGTTTCTTCTGGCCCGCATCAAAAGTTTGGCATAAGATTTACCCTTTATAGGTGCCTTATGTTGCTGCTCTCCCAGCCTTTTATGTTTTCTGCTTATATGTGTATCTGAATATTGATTTCAATTGTTTTAACCAGTGTAGTGGATGTTATTGCCTGCTCTCTCATGTATGAATTAATGAAATCTACGTTTAGATGTTCTTGTTAGGATTTAGTTGGATGAGTTGAGAACACTGGAAGTTCTAGAACCCTGTCTCTGCCTCACTAGGGTCTTTCCATCCCATTAAGCCTCTCTAAGATCCCTTGTTCTGCCTCTGATTTTGTCCAAGCAGGTCTGGAGTTAAATGACCTCTGACCTGATCTATAGACAAAATTGGATGGTTCTCCTCCTTTCATTTTTAGTCCTTAATGTTCCATTTCACCCCTCATCCATTAAGATCCAAATTCTCTAGATGACTAATGGCCCAAATCTTGCACATTGAACACAAGTAAATCCTTTCTTGACTTCATTGCCCAATGGCCTTGATGTTCCCTGGGTTATCTGTCTTAGCCTAATTCCCTCTATGCTCATCCTTGTCTTATGATGGACCTTCCTTTCCTGATTCCCAACAACCAAACACAAACCATCAAACAAACAACCCTGAGCCTATAACTAGCCTAAAATCATAACTTAGAGCCTCAAAGACATACCCTTTGACTCATTCAGAGAGATCCCTCTCTGCACCTAGGAGGGCTAGATCCTAAGGTCTGAAAGTGGTTCTATGTTGTCTCATCTTTTGGTCTTGCCAACCTGGCCAAAACATGGGAACCCCAACATAATGGCGACTCCGCTGGGGACAATTTAGTGCATTACAATTTAAACATCCCTAGGCATCCAAAACCCACAATCTCTAGTTAGGTTGGCAGTTAGTCAAACCTCTTCTCGGGCAGCCTCTGTGTCATCTGTTGTGTTCTATTGTACTCTTAGATAGAGCCTGGATAGGGCCAGGTAGCCTCTGGATCTCATCCTCTTAGGGAGCTGACATATCTGGTAAATTCGCTCCCAATCGATCTCTGGTTAGAGTTTTTTGTGTTCTGAGGTTATCCCTGAAAGATGATAGTGCCTGAGCACTATGGTGGACAGTGTAACCCTTTGACATACCCCAAACCTTCCACCTGGCGACTCCATAGTTCCTAAAAGATCAAAGACTCCACTGGTGATCAGTAGGCCTGCTGGTTATCTTGGTTTCACATAAGACTCCACTGGGAGACCTGCCTTCGAAACAACATCAACCACAACAGAAGTAAAAAGTAGGGTTAAGCTGCTTAGGTAGGAATATAACATTCTGGCTTTCAAGACCATCCACACAAGAGCTTTCCCTAATCCTAATCCACCTAAAATAGTTGATAACCCTGAGAGCATTCTCAAAGGATCTCCTGCACCGAAAATATCAAATATTTCCAGCCACATCTATAGAGCTCATTCTACACCGGAAAACCTAACAGCGCTATCACATTTTCTCCCTGACCTAGATCCACCGAACAGATTACCAAGAACTAGGTCATTCAATCATCTAGACCAGCCAGAACCTGAGCTTCACAGTTCACCATCTCATAGTGGTCAACGTACTAGGGACAGAGGAACCCCTCCATCTACACCACCTGATATCCATTTCATTCAAAACTTGGGGCTATCCCACCCTAGATCTGCTCAACAAGCTTATGCTGGTCCTAATATACCTGTTATCCAAATACCAGCTGCTCAAGCCAATCTTATACCTCATCAGAACATTATCATGGCAGCCTGGTATGCACCTCTGGTTTTACCTTAGCCCTTGTTACCCTTGCCCAATGATTATCAGTCAAAAATCCCGCACTTCACTGCTAAATAATCAATCACAGCTTAGCAACATGTAGATAAGATGGAAGATGCTTTTGACTATATGGAAATTGATGATGAAACAATCAAAATGAGAATCTTTGCCCAAAGCTTAGGGGGCGATGTAAAGAAATGGTTTAAAGGCCTACCTCCGGGCAGCATTAATGACCTCCCAGCTTTATATCAGACATTCATCAACAAATGGGAAGTTAGGGCAAACCCTCGCCAGCTCCTAGCAGACTACATGACCCTTAAGAGGAATGTGGGAGAGAGTGTCCATGATTACACCACTAGATTCAACAGCATTTACAATGCTCTTCCTCCACACATGAAACCTCCACAAGGTATGGCCCTGGTCAAATACCCTGATGGGTTTGATGCTAACATGGCCTATGAGCTTAGGGATAAAGAGTACACCACACTGGAGGACATGCAGAAAGGAGCAATGAACATAGAGGCAAACCTGATCGAGAAAAGAGCAAGGCTGAGATCTGAGAAGAGGGTAACATATAGGGATGACACTGTAGCTTCCACATCAGACCCAAACTATGATAGATTATCTAATAATGTGGAAAAGTTATAGTAAATGATGGAAAAGATGGTTGTCACAGTTAGCAGTCAGAACAAAAACCAGAACCAAAGTCAGAACCAAAACTTTAGAAGGAACAACAATGCTCCCAACAGACAAAAAGAATCAGATCAACAAGTTATTCCCCCATTCCAAAAAAATGTAGATCAAGATGAGGGAATCATAGAAGAGTCTGAAGGGAATACAATAAACATGTTCGAAACAGAAGACTTAGTCCTTAACTGTGATTCAGGGGAAGATCAGCCCTCACCTTCATATTGGGATGAGGAATGGTTAGAAACTGAAGATTACAGATTAGGATTTGAGAATGCCATGATGCAGGTCAGAGAGTAATATGAACTTAGGAGCAAAAAGAACCAAGAAAATTCCAAAACAATGACTCCTAAGGTAACCATCAAGAAAATACCTGATAAAACTTCTAAAGCATCTGCTGCAAATAACAAATCAGTAGCTGAAAGTTCTGGTAAACACAAGGGAAAATACAACCAAGACACTGAAGAACAAAGCCAACCAACCAGAAGTACTAGCACTTCAGCTAGTACTCCTGAAACAATTGTTCCTAACCCTGTACATAATGAGAATTTACAAACTGATTCAGTCACCAAGGTGGCTAATAAAACAGAATTAAGCATTCCAAAGACCCAGTCCACTTTCAATTTAGAGAGTGAGATTGCAAAAATCAAAATCTCTGTATCGTTATCTGAGCTGGCCATTCAGAATGTATATAAAGGCCAAATTTTGAAAGCATTGAATCTGGGGGAAAACAATGACACTGTAAATTTGAATGATGATCAACCTACCCTCCTGTTTGGTCCAAAGATTGAGGGAAAGTTTTAGGAAGGGGTAGTTCCACCTTTTTATATCAGTCTCAACGTTCATGACAAAATACTCCACAATGCCATGCATGATTCTGGAGCTTCACACAATTTAATGCCTAAGGTAGTGATGGAAAAGCTAGGCCTAGAGATAACACGACCCTACAAATATCTATACTCGTTTGATTCTAGCAGAGTGAAATGCCTGGGCCTAATCAAAGACTTGTGTGTAAGCTTGACCCAGATTCCTGCCAAGTGTATGGTCATGGATGTTGTGGTGGCAGATGTGCCACCTAAGTATGGCATGCTACTATCTAGATCATGGGGAGCCAAGCTGAAAGGAACAATGCAGATGGATGGCTCATATGCCACTATCCCTATCTTTGGCCAACTTAGAAGACTGTATAGAGAGTCCCAGATGAAATTCCTAGTCAGTAGCCCCGAGAAGCCTGAAAATTCACCATTGTACTATGTACACATAGATCTGGATTCTTTCATTCTTTATAATTACCAATCCTTAGGAGAGCCAGAATCTGAATGCAGAAATACAAGCAAGGATGCAGAACCCATGGACTTTAGCATAATGGCCACCCTAGAAGAATACGATGAAGAAAACCATGGGTAGGATAATGAAAATGAAACTCAGAATGAACCAGAAACACAACACAGTCAGCCGATTAGTCACACCCTGCAAACTAACACACCACATGAAGAACAAGATAACCCACAACCTAGTACAGACCCCACAACGCGACATAATGGCGAACCCCTGTGGGAAATGAATTTCGATGGGTCCTGTACTAGGCAAACTTCTGGAGCAGGGGTGTGGCTACATAACACCGAAAATGACCATGCAGAGAGCCATGCTGTCAATCTGCACTTCAAATGCACAAATAATATTGCAGAATATGAGGCTCTCATCCTGGGTCTTAATCTATTGAAAATATTAGGAGCCCATAGGATAGCTGTGAGAGGAGACTCTGAGTTAGTAATCAAACAAGTGAATGGTGAATACGCAGCGAAACACCCTAGATTGAGAGCGTATAGGAATGATGCAGTAGATTTATTGAAAACCTTTGTAGAATATGAATTGGTGTTTGTGCCTAGGAGTCAAAACATCATTGCAAATGGATTAGCTTGCCTAGCTAGTTCATATCCTAAGACTCCCCCTGACCAAGAAATCATCATTCAAATCAAGTTCAGACGTGCAGTGCCAGACAACGAAAAATATTGGCAGGTCTTTGAAGGAGATAAACAGATCGAAGATTTCCTAGTGGGCAGGAACGAGTTTGAATTTTCTGATTCGGACTCAAAATCTAGTGACAACTGCCCAAGTGAGGATCCCCTAGATGAACAAGAAACATCCTGTAACATAGAAATAAACGCACTTTCTGAGGAAACTAGAAGCTCGACCATAAGATGTGAAAATGCAGATAGCGAAGAGATAGAGGTGCTGCGGGCCAAAGATAAGAACATACCCAGAGGCCTGGCACCCCTAGAAGACCTTTTTGACTTTGATGACGTAGAAAAAAAGCCCACTATAGAACATGCAGACTTAGATGTAGAAGAATGCAACATAGGTGCTGAAGATAAGCCTAAAATGATTAAGCTGGCTAAGTCTATACCCGCAAACATGAAGCAGAAATACGTTGACCTGTTTAAGGAATTCATTGATGTGTTTTCATGGAGCTACGAAGACTTAAAGGCCTATGGCACCAACATCATACAACACAAGATACCCCTGAAGGAAAATCAGAAGCCTTTCAGACAAAAAATCTGTAGGATCAATCCAAAACAATTGCCTGCAGTAGAGAAAGAGATCAAAAAGATGTATGATGCAGGCATAATATTCCCTGTAAGGTTTTCTGATTGGGTGTCAAACTTAGTGGCTGTGAGAAAGAAAACGGGGGAGATCAGACTATGCATAGACTTCAGAAACCTCAATAGAGCTTCCCTGAAAGACAATTACCCTTTGCCTAGAATGGAACATATCCTACAGAAGGTAGTGGGCTCTAAGAGAATCTCCCTACTTGATGTTCTTTCATGATACAACCAAGTTCTGGTACTCCCAGAAGATCAACTCAAAACAACTTTTACCACTCCATGGGGCACCTTCATGTATGTGAAATTCCCTTTGGACTGATGAATTTTGGAGCTACCTTCCAAAGAGCGATGGATATAGCTTTCTCAGATGAGATAGGACACTTCATAATCATCTACTTGGATGACTTAACTGTCTTTTCTAAAACTGAAGAAGAACATCTGAAACATCTGAGAAAGGTTTTTGAAAAATGTAGAAGGTACGGTCTGTCCTTAAATCCTAAGAAAACTGTCTTTGGGCTACAAGAAGGTAAACTTCTTGGCCACATTATATCTGAGAAAGGGATTAGGATAGACCCTCAAAGGTTTGAGGGAATACTTCAAATCACACACCAAAGAAACATCAAGGAGTTACAGTCCTTCATTGGGAAGATCAATTTCCTTAGGAGATTCATTCCCAATCTTGCTGAACACCTTAGGAAAATGACCAACATGCTGAAGAAAGGCGCGGGAGTTAAGTGGGCTGTTGAAGCCAAGAAATCTTTTGAGTCAGTAAAACTTGCACTCACTCAGGCCCCTGTCCTTATGAGCCCATACTTCTCAAAAGATTTTCTGATATTTTTGTTTGCCTCAAAGCACACCATAGCTGCAGTCTTACTGCAAAGGAATCCAGAAGGTAATGAACAGCCAATTGCCTTTTTCAGCAAAGCCTTAAGGGATGCACCCTTGAAGTACAACATTATGGAAAAGAAGGCCTATGCCCTGGTAAAGGCCTTAAAAGACTTTAGGGTATACACTCTACATTCTCACACTATAGCCTATGTTCCAAATACAGTGGTTAAAGATATTTTGTCCCAAGACCTTGATGGGAAAAGGGGCAAATGGATTGCTACCATCTTAGAGTATGACCTTGAGATAAAGCCCACCAAACTGATCAAAGGTCAATTCCTGGCACAATTAATGGCTGAATCTAATCTGCAGGCCCTTGAAATTAACATGATAAATGCCCTAGATGAGCAGGAAGGATTGCCTCACCCAACTGTTGAGGAGAAGTTTCAGAACTCTCCTTGGTATTTCGATATCCTATATGTGCTCACCAATCTCAGTGCCCCTCCAGAACTATCCAAAAATAAGGCCAGATTCATAAAACTCAAAAGCTAGAAATTACTGCATTCTGAATGAGAACCTATAATGGAAAAATCCAAATGGCCTATTGCTGAAATTCTTGTCTGAACCTGAAGCTGAAAGAATTAAACAAGAATTACATGCTGGGGAGTGTGGAGGCCACCTGAGTTGGAAAGCCACTGCAAATAAAATACTCAGCGTTGGTTACTATTGGCCTACACTCTTCAATGATGTCCATAAAATGATTCTTGCCTGCCACAGATGTCAGATCTTTGAAGGCAGAAGAAAGCTACTCCCCCTCCCATTACAACCCATCACCATAGAAGGTCCCTTCATGTAATGGGGCCTAGACTTTATCGGAGATATTCACCCCTCTTCTTCTGGGCAACACAAATGGATCCTAACTGCTACAGATTACTTCACTAAATGGATAGAAGCCATACCCACTAGGAATGCCACTGATTCTGTCATCATTAGGTTCCTAAAAGACTTCATCCTATCTCGGTTTGGTTGTCCCAGGAAAATAATCACTGACAATGCTGCTGCCTTCAGATCCAAGAAAATGGTTGATTTCTGTCACAAGTGCGGAATAGCACTTGGTCATTCAACTGCCTATTACCCCCAGGGTAATGGATTGGCTGAGTCATCTAACAAAAGCCTGGTCACAATCATTAAGAAACTACTGGAAGAGAACAAAAATTCATGGCATAAAAAGTTGATACATGCTTTGTGGGCTGACAGGCTCACCACAAAGAAATCTATTGGCATGTCACCATTCCAGCTGGTTTATGGAACAAAAGCAGTTTTTCCTACTAGCCTTGGAGTACCAGTGATTAAGCTTTCCCAAGAGATTTAGACAGATGAAGACATCATGATAAGAAGAATAAATCAGACAATTCATCTTCAGCAAACAAGAGAGGAGGTGTATAACAGATCTTTCAGAGTTCAGGAGAATATAAAGAAATCATTTGACAAAAGAACCAAAGCCTCTAATTTCAAAATTGGTGACAAGATTCTGAAGTGGGACTCAAGAAGAGAGGACAAAGGTAAACATGGAAAGTTTGATAGTTTGTGGCAAGGTCCATACATCATCCAGGCCACTGTGGGTCCTAATGCATTTTTCTTACAAGAACTTGATGGTACAGAGTTGTTTGGGGGTCCTGTCAATGGCAGGATGATCAAACACTACTTCTGTTAATTTTCATTTCCAGTTCCATTTCCATTGTACATACCATTGCAGTTTTACTTTCAAGAAAAGAGAGAAAATGTTTCCAAAAAATAGAGAAGGTAGAGGTTAAAACATGCTCAAAACATGGACCTCTGAAAAAGTGAAAAATATTGGCCCTGATATGATCAAAACCTGAGCCAAGGAAAGAGAAGACAACTGGCCCTAACACGCCCAAAATCTGGACCAGCAAAGGAAAAGGAAGAATTAGCTCTAACATGCCTAAAACCAGAGCTGAAAATGAAGAAGAAAAGGTGACTCTAATATGATAAAAACCTGAGTCACAGGAAAAGAAGGACGCTGCAAGTTTTATATTTCAAGCCTTCACAGTTTTGTTCATGCAAAATTCTATCCATGTGCAACTGTTTTTATGCCTTGGATTCACAGCAAGTCAGACCGTTTAATCCTGGCTTGGCTGTTTTAAATTTCATGTCTTAGAATATAGGAGAAGAAACCTGTTGGACAGTTTAATCCCAACAGGTAGTAGATTAGGTAGAGAATCATATGAGACCAACAGTATAATCTGGCCTCATGGAGCAATAAGGGTAGAAGTAGAATAGGTTTTTTTTCTATTTCAAAAAATAAATCATGTAAAGGGTCTGCTAGCTCAAGTGCACCCTAATAGAAGAGAAATGCTAGGATTGTAGTGTGGGTAGGTAGTTTGGTTGGGAAAATGTTTCTGCTGATTTCTGTACTTAACATATTGTGGCAGCTGAAAATTAAAGCAAGAATGGATGTGCCAAGCAGCAGGCATCTGGCCTACTTCAGAGATCATTTTTGGTTTCTTGACTCCTTCAAGAAGAAGCCATCCCCATGTGGAGCCACTGTTATCCCCCCTATGAAATTCTTGACAAGCAAGCTGGGGGCTGTGTCATTTTGGAGACCTTCAAGGAATGTATCTCCCTTGAAGACACATCATCCTTGAGGTCTCTCTGTGCTTTGCCTTATACAAACCCCCTCTGCTGATTTCATATCCCAGAGCCATCATTTACCCCTTGTTCCCCTGCAAAGTCCCCTCATTTCCCCCATTTTCCCCCTGTCAATCCTCTAAAATCCTCCCAAAGTTCTTGTAAAAATACCTACACCCTTTGTTTTCCCAAATTCCCCCTCCATCTCCCTATTGTTTCCCTTGGCTAGCCCTAAAACACTTTGGAAATGGGCCAAAAATCATCAATTTCATTAAAAATGGGTTAAAAACCCACTTCCGACCATATAATAGGCCTCATCCCTTTTCCCCGTTAGCCTCGCGCCCCTTTACCCTCCACAAAACCCATCGCTGTGACTGATTTCAAACACTAAAGGGTGCTTACCGTATTTATTCATCGGGCGCATCCTCGACCGTCGATCCTGACAGATCGGATGGCCAGCATTTAATCCGCAGCCCTCGCGCTTTTCCCTGTTCAAACCTGTGATTGAGCCATCGCCGTCCAAATTCATGAAGATCCGACAGTTCGAAACTTCTCCGCCCTGTGGTCCTCACTTCCACTGTTTAGAAACCACCAAGTTTATTCCGCACCGCCTTTGGGCGGAGGGTGGTTTTTCTTCGTCGACCAGCGATTCCATACGGCTGCCACCACGTGTCCTTTGTACGACGACAAAACCACCCATCCCCCGCACATTATCATTCGGTCTAAACCTCGCAGCAAAATTCACGGCAACCATTAGATCTTAAACGCCTCATCCAACGGCCATCATTTGTCTGAGCTGCTCACCTGTTAACCTGTCCCCGCCATGTCCGCTAGCCCACCGTCTGTCGCCCCCGCCGTCGATCTCCACCACGATCGACGGTCCAACTTTGCTCCCCCGCCGTTGACCATTCCACTGTCTCCCGTTTCGCCACGTCACCTCCACGTGTGCCCGTCGTACTCCTTTTCGTTCCGTTGCATATAGCGATCAAAGTCGGGTTTTTTAAGGTTATTTGGTTTAAAGAACGTTTATTGCTGTAGTCCGCCATCTATCTCGATTTCCACTTCACGCTGTACCCTTCCACCACAACTCACCATTATTCCACCATGGCATGGTTCTGTACAGTCATTCCCATCTTCCCCGTCATGTCCATCATCCCCATGTCTGTTGTCTCAATTAGTTTTCGTTTTGCAGGATTATTAAAAGGAAGAAGGTCCGTCGTGACGCACATCTCTGCTACAAGGATAGCGAAATCCAAAGAAGATCAGTTACAACAGCTAAATTTATGAGAAAGGACTTGGGAAGGTGAGGACTGGACATTCATTAAAGGAAACAGGGTTTGAACTCTGTGAAAAACCCTCCGACGCCATTAAAGCTCAAAATGTACGGACAGAGATAGAGATGGAGTGGCAAAGTGTTTTAATGCAAGAAAAGAGATTAGAGCACATCAATGAAGATCTTAAGCCTTGAATCAGCGGTTTAAGAGGCAAAGCACCAGGTTGAAGACCCCGAGGATCGATCAGAAGATACTGAGCATGAATAAAAGGTAATATCAGGGTTTATCCATCGGTACCGAATGCTTTTCTTCATCAGTACGGGGTGTCCATACGGCTTTTACTACGCAGTGTCCTTTGAAGGAATTTCTACCCTAGCAGCGATTCAAAATCACGAGCATTGATATGGAAGACTTCTCGGTAGTTTATTTTATTTTGTTCAAATCACCGGAAGTACACGACGAAACATGTCAAAATAATATTCGGAAAGATCACTCTTTAAGTAAGGAGGTGACGGGAGATTAAATATACAGTGAAAAACGGGGAATGTATAAGCTGATTTGCATTCATTTTTTTGTGTTCAATGTTGCATTTAGTGTTCACCTACCACCATAGGTCGATCTTGTTCATCACCTAACCCAAAAAACACGAAGAAATTAGTTGTTTGTTGTTGATAAGATATCGGAGAAAAAGTACGAAATTTTCCTCTTGAGGCAGTTCTACAGTGTAATATTGTAAGATGGTGAGATTCTATGAAGCACACCCGAATGTTCAAGCTGTGGGCAATGATGTACCTGATTGGTGTTGTTTTTAATATGACAAGCACATTTCTTTGGATCCTGATCTAAATCAGCTGGTGATGTTTTCCTTTCTCTGTATTTGTGATTGACTTGCTTTCATTTCATCACGTTTCTTCTAGCTCGCATCAGAATTTTGGCATAAGATTTACCCTTGATAGGTACCTTATGTTGTTTCTCTCCCAGCCTTTTATGTTTTCTGCTTATATGTGTATCTGAATATTGATTTCAATTGGTTTAACCAGTGTAGTGGATGTTGTTGCCTGTTCTATGATGTGTGAATTAATGAAATCTACGTTTAGATGTTCTTGTTAGGATTTAGTTGGATGAGTTGAGAATACTGGGAGGTCTAGAACCCTGTCTACACCTCACTAGGGTCTTTCCATCCCATTAAGCCTCTCTAAGATCCCTTGTTCTACCTCTGATTTTGTCCAAGTAGGTCTGGAGTTAAATGACCTCTGACCTGATCTATAGACAAAATTGGATGGTTCTCCTCCTTTCATTTTCAGTCCTTAATGTCCCATTCCAAATATCACCTTTAAGATCCAAATGCTCTAGATGACTAGCCCAACCGAAAGCTTGCACATTGAACACAAGTAAATCCTTTCTTGACTTCATTGCCCAATGGCCTTGATGTTCCCTGGGTTATCTGTCTTAGCCTAATTCCCTCTATGCTCATCCTTGTCTTATGATGGACCTTCCTTTCCTGATTCCCAACAACCAAACACAAACCATCAAACAAACAACCCTGAGCCTATAACTAGCCTAAAATCATAACTTAGAGCCTCAAAGACATACCCTTTGACTCATTCAGAGAGATCCCTCTCTGCACCTAGGAGGGCTAGATCCTAAGGTCTGAAAGTGGTTCTATGTTGTCTCATCTTTTGGTCTTGCCAACCTGGCCAAAACATGGGAACCCCAACAGATCTATTTCCAGATCCGACAGCTAGCGTGTAATTGCTAATCGCCAACCGGAACTTCTTGTTGCGTTGCCCTTCTGTTTCCTCCGATTGCGATTTCCTGATTTGATCTGAGTCGTTGATCTCTTTAGATCCAACGGTCCAGATCTCATCGCTCCCCGCCTGTCTTCCCCCGCCGATTTAATCTCCGCCATTGATCTCCTGCGTGATCCAATGGTTGGCGCTTAATCGCACCATCACTCCAATCACAATCGCAAGTGTTAATGTGTCACCCCGCTGCCTCCCCCGATTGCAATCCCCTGATCTGATCATAGCTGTCCATTCATCCGAGATCAATGGCCCATATTGCATCGCGTCTTCCCCCATGTCTCTTCCATCGGACCTTCCCAAAGGTTCATCTTTTAACCTCTGCCATAGATCTTCTCCTGAGATCTAACAACTCAAAATGAATCACCCTCCACCCACGCCGAGTCCCACCATCCAAAGGCTCCGCTTCGCTTGTTTTCATCGTTTTTCTTTGTAAATTGCCCAAACCTTAAGACTTTGGATTTTCCACTAATGCATTATTTCTCCGCTTCCATCGCATTTTTCACCATTCCTCCATAGTTGTGCCACCACTCCACGGGCCTCTGCAGCATTTCTCCACCACTGCCCGATTTTGTTACAGGCTTATTTTATTTTGCAGATATCACAGAGAGGCCATTTTCAGCATCGGCCAACGTATCAGCAGCAGGGATTAAAAGGGGTTAATGCTTATTATTGATGTAATTAACGCCTAATCCTGTGATCAAAGGAAGAAGGTGAAGTTCGAAGACCAAATGCACACGTAACAAGCCATATCTGTGTTAATGTCAGCAGAGCACCGTTTCACCAAAAGGACACTTTCCTATAGAGTCTCCATGCCTCCTTGAGCCCTTAAACGTATTTCATTGACAGAAGTTTCTTAAAGACTGTCTGGACAGCAGTTATGGAGGTATGGAGAGACCTGCAGTTTTCCCATCCATGTAATTTATTCCAGAAGGCTAGCACAGAGTTCCAAATAGACAGAAAGACTTCATGAAACATCCGAGGTCAAATCCGACCCGACAGAGACCTCTTAACCAGTCTACAGAGTACAGTGCAGAGCTATTAAGCAGAGTGAGCATGAACTCTTTCTCCACTCTGTCTTAATGAGATCCATTTAATGAATATCATCTACTCCTGTTATTCTCTTCTCCTATAAGAATCCCCAAGGACATATTGTAATGGTTGTTGTTCCGTTGTTGCCGATTACTATTAGAGGGATCCATTTTGACTGTTAGAACAGTCTTGGGAGGGAGTAACAGAGTAGTTTGTATGTAGTAGGTTGGGAGGAGAAAGTCTAGACTGTATTAGCCATTGAGCTCGGTGTATGTGACTATTTTTGCATCAATTAATCAAGAAAATTTCACAGGATCTTGGTCAATTACTATTGGTGATGTTTTCTCTAACACTGTTATTACATTTTTCATGTTGTTCATTGGTCTTCTGGCTTGCATCAGAAATATGGCATAGGATTTACCCTTGTTAGGTACCCTATGTCTCTGCTCTCCTTGCCTTCAATGTTTTCTGTTGTATGTGTTATCTAAGAGTAAATTTAGCTAATTTAACCAGTGTAGCGGTTCCATATTCTGCTAGCTGATGTATGAATTCGGGGTTTGTTGCTTGGATATTCTTGTTGGTGTCAAAGTATTGAAGGTTAAAAGTCCTTCTCTGATCTATAGACCCTGGCTCTGTGAAAATTATCTCTGTTTTCCCTTGGAGCATGCTAAATCTGACTTGGAGTTAAATGACCTCTGGTCCAATCTATAAGATGCCCCTTTGTCCCTCCTTTGAAATTTGCCTTTGAGTATGTCCAAGAAGGTCTGGAGTTAAATGACCTCTGACCTGATCTATAGACAGAAATTGGGTCGCTTTCCTTCTCTCGCTTTCAATCCTTAATTTTCCATTCCATAATCTATCTAAAATATCCTTTAGTGTAGATGACTTGCCCTCTGAAAGCCTTGGCTAGTTGTGTGCAAGTAATTCCCTTTCATGACTCCATAGCCCAATGGATGGCACAGTTTTGACTCATTCTCTTTGTCGAAACAACTTGCTGCTTTGTTCCTTTTCTCCCATTACTTTCTCAGTCTATGATCTGATGACCAACCCAGCAACCAACCAACCAAATCATTGAAAACCCCCCTTTGTGCTTCATACCTAGCCTAATACCTTATTGTGAGCTGCAAAGATATATCATTTTTTTTTTTATTGGAGAGATCCCTCTCCGGGTCCAGGAGTGCTAGATCCTGGGGCCCCAAAGTGGTTATGATGTTGTCTCATCTTTTGGTCTTTCCAATATGGCCAAAACATGGGAACCCCAACATAATAGCGACTCCATTGGGGAAGAATCTGAGAGTCCATAACTGCTAACGTTGGTCTTGTGTCCCATTGTCGTCCCCAACATAATGGCGACCATACTGGGGAGAGACCACTTTTCCTTTAGATTGGATTTTAATTGTTGATGGTGGACAACAGCCCACTCCAAACAGTCATAATCATCCACCTGGAGACTCCACACTCCCTATGATCGAAATACCTGATGACTCCACTGGTGGAGGACTTTGAACTGGTTGAGAAGAAGCAGTAGCCTTCTTTGCAAAAACATGAATCCAAACATGGACAGGGATACAAAGTATGATGCTTTGTATGACCAACTCAATGGAATAATAGAAACGTTTGGTAAGGTGCTGGAGATGTACATGGCTAATCTGAATGCAAGTGATGATTATTTAGAACAGCCCATGCCTTCTTCAGAACAAGAACAAACTCGAGACCGAGAAGATGAGCAAGACATGTATGATGCTCATGAATCTATAGTAGACGAATAGGAAGGTGATCAGGAACTGCCTGATTGCTTACCTATGTCTTGTGTTACGCTGACTAGAGAGTATCATGACCTAATAGCAAAATATAATAGGGAACGCTGCCTTGAGGAAACAAGGGACCACATAGAAGAGGAAGAATCTGATGTCGAAGAAGAGGCTCAAGAAAACATCCTGCCTCGAAATAAGCTAACACAAGAGAGAGAGGATTGTTTTCCTTCTGTCCATAATGAGAGGGAAACCCCTCTTTTGACAGAAGAAGAGATTGATCAAATATTAAGTCAGCAGTCCACCTCAGAAAATTTTTATAGAATACACGCTCCTTCTCATTCATCTCCTGAGTTTGATGATACAGACCCAGAAAGCTCCTCTATAGATCAAGATGAAGAAAGACCTGCTGAGAATCCGACAGGTTTGATTGGTGACATTGCTTATGATTACGACTTTCTTAGTTATGATCTATTTGATGATGATTGTTTCCAGAGAGAAGCTGAGCTTGCAGAACCATCATCAGTAGACCCATGGGAAGAAAGCCAGGGCCAGCAACTCCAGAGAAGCAGTGAACCTAGTCAGCCTATCTATGACACTGATGGGGAAAGTTATGAAAGCATGAGTGATGAGTGTCATGAGAACGGAGGATAGCAGTATTTCCTTTCAGAAGATGAGGAGGAAATCAAAGAAGAGGTTCTTGAGCGAGATGAAAATAATGAGCCTTCTCTTGAAATAGAGGAAGCAATGGAACATAACACTGCTCAAGAATACATGGATCTTTTCAGGGAGCTTAGCACATCAGAGCAGAATATATCAGAGCTCCAGGAGGACTCAGCTCCAATATACGATGAGTCCTCCAGTTCAGAAGATGAAGGAGACACTCTACTCTAAGAGAGTCTTATTCTTGGTCCAGTGGAGGAAGAAGAGATCCTGGTTGAAGCCTGCCTGCCAAATATTCATAGCCAGGTATCTTTTCATGATCCTTATGCTCATTTCCTACAAAAATTTGAGGAAGGATCAAAGGTATTTTTGAGCAGCATGTTGAAAACAGAAAGAAAATTTTTCAAAGCTGTTTTTATTGAACAAAAAGAGTGGGAGCTGCCCTGCCTATCCAGCTTGCTCAAGGAGCTGAGAAGAAGGGACCAATCATGGGATCACTTGATGGACTGGTTACATTGGAAGATAATGTTTGTAAGCTAGACTTGTAAATATTCCAGTTAGATTAGGGTAGGTAGGAAAAGCTCAATAAAGTTCAGTCTGTGAGTGTGTAGTTAGTTGTTTTAATTCCTGCAAATTCCAGCAAGCCAAACAGTCTAATCCTGGCTTGACTGTTTTCAATTTCTGTCTTAGAATGTAGAGAAGAAATCTGCTAGACAGTTTAATCCTAGCAGATATTAGATTAGGTAGAGAAACTATGAGACCAACAGTTTAATCTAGTCTCATGGAGTAATAAGGGTAGAAGTAGAATAGGTTTATTTTCCTGCTTGTAAAAAATTGATGATGTAAAGGGTCTGCAAGTCCAAATGCACCTAGAAGAAAAAATGTTAGGATTATAGTCTGGGTAGGTAGTTTTTTGGGAGAAATTTTACTGCTGATATGATGTATTCATGATTTGTGGCAGCTGATCCAAGAAAGAATGGATGTGTCAAGTACCAGGCATCTGGCCTACACCAAAGATTTATCTTCTGAATTCTTGACTCCTTCAAGAAGAAGCCATCCCCATGTGGAGCCACTGTTAGTCCCCTATGAATTTTTGGCTAGCAAACAGGGGGCTAAAATGTTTTTTGAGTCTTCCAAGAATGCATTTCCTCTGAAAAAACATCATCCTTGAAGCCTCCTTGTGTCTTTTTCCTCTAATAAATCCTCACTGTTGTTTCTAGTTTAAAAGCCTCTCTGTTATAAAAAAGAGTGCCCAAAAGGCCCCCTTTTCCTCTTATTCCATTCCCATTTAACCTCTGTTTTCTTACCTTTAACCCCTCTCTTTTTTCCCCATTAACTCCCTTAAATCATCCTAAAATCCCCTTTAAATCCTACACACATGCCTTGTTGGTCATATTTCCCCCTTTTCCGCCTATCGTTACCTCTCCCTAGCCTTAAAGTACATCAAAAGGGGCGAAAAACCCATTTCCTATCTTATGATAAGGCCTAGCTCCTTTCGGCCTAACCCCGCAAACCACTTCCCCACGTAACCCAGTGCTGGAACCGAGCGCAAAAGCACAAGGTGCTTATTGCAATCGGAGGTGTCGGGCGAGCGTATCTCTGTGTTAACTTAAATTTTCTGATGCGATTGGCTTTTGGTCTATAGACCTTCGCCGCAATCTCCGCCGTTGATCTACCACTTCGATTCGATGGCCCGGTGCTAATCGCACTCCCGCTCTAATCGCAATCGAAACTTTCGCTATGCCAGTCCTCCATTTCCTCCCGATTGCGATTCCCCGATCGAATCCCAGCCGTCCATCCATTCGAAATCAACGGCCAAGATCCCATCGCTCCTCTCGTTTCTCCTCTCCGATTGTTTCTCCACCATTGATCTATTACCCGAATCTGATGGCTGGCACTCAATCGCAACGCACCCGTCGCCCCTCTTCACTAACCCCTCCGATTAACCATGGGTCATCGATCTATTTCCAGATCCGACGGCTAGCGTGTAATCGCTAATTGCCAACCCGAACTTCTTGTTACACCGCCCTTCCGTTTCCTCCGATTGCGATTTCCTGATTTGATCTGAGCCGTTGATCTCTTCAGATCCAACGGTCCATATCTCATCGCTCCCCGCATGTCTTCCCCTGCCGATTTAATCTCCGCCATTGATCTCCTGCACGATCCAATGATTGGCGCTTAATCGCACCATCGCTCCAATCACAATCGGAAGTGTTAATGTGTCACCCCGCTGCCTCCCCTGATTGCGATCCCCCGATCTGATCATAGCTGTCCGTTCATCCGAGATCAACGACCCATATTGCATCATGTCTTCCCCCATGTCTCTTCAATCAGACCTTCCCAAAGGATCATCTTTTAACCTCCGCCGTTGATCTCCTCTTGAGATCCAACGGCTCAAAATCAATCACCCTCCGCCCATGCCGGGTCCCACCATCCAAAGGCTCTGCTTCGCTTGTTTTCATCGTTTTTCTTTGTAAATTGCCCAAACCTTAAGACTTTGGATTTTCCGTTAATGCATTATTTCTCTGCTTCCATCGCATTTTTCACCATTCCTCCATAGTTGCGCCACCACTCCACGGGCCTCCGCTTTATTGTGGAGATATCACAGAGAGGCCATTTTCAGCATCGGCCAACGTATCAGCAGTAGGGATTAAAAGGGGTTAATGCTTATTATTGATGTAATTAACACCTAATCCCGTGATCAAAGGAAGAAGGTGAAGTCCGAAGACCAAATGCACATGTAACAAGCCATATCTGTGTTAATGTCAGCAGAGCACCATTTCTCCAAAAGGACACTTTCCTACAGAGTCTCCATGCCTCCTTGAGCCCTTAAACGTATTTCATTGACAGAAGCTTCTTAAAGACTGTCTGGACAACAGTTATGGAGGTATGGATAGACCTGCAGTTTTCCCATCCATGTCATTTATTCCAGAAGGCTAGCACAGAGTTCCAAACAGCCAAAAGGACTTCACAAAACATCTGAGGTCAAATCCGACCCTACAGAGACCTCTGAACCAGTCTACAAAGTACAGTGTAGAGATATTAGGCAGAGTGGGTGTTAGTATGAATCCTTTGTCGAAGTGTACGAAAAAGGACCACTTTAGCTACACATAACTAATAGCCCTAACAACAAAAGTGGCTGCCAATATCTTCAGATCTACGATTAGTTAGACAAGAAAAGAGCTGCAAAACACCAGATCTATGCATGGAAAGACATTAAGCAGTAAAAATAAGGGTTTGCTCCATATACCAATAGACAAGACAAGAACAATTTTGAAAGAATTTTTGTATTAATGGGGCACCTGGGAGGAAAACCAGAAGGAGTATCCAATTCCCCTCAGTGGGATGGGTTCTTGGAAGTCCTCAGCACTTCAAATCTAAGATTTCTCTCTCTAGTTGATGTAGAAAACCCAATGCAAAGAGTAGAGCTCAATGGGAGCAAATGATGGAGATATGTGACCAAGTGTATAGATCCAGAGTGATCTAATAGGCAACAAAAGGTGAAGAATGGTAGGAAAAACCCTCTTATTTATAACAAAATATTGGGTCATTCTAGATCTTGGTGCATGGGTTAACCAGATCTAGATCCACTTTTTATGGAATATTTTATTATATTTGTTGGAGGGGAAAAGGTATTTGACTTGGGTCAAATCCCTTAATTTGTTAAAAATAAATAAATAAATGATTTATTTATCTTTTTAAGGAAGCGGTTAGAAGATAATCAAATAAATAATGATTTATTTAATTATTTAAGGAAGTGGTTGAAAGATAATTAAGTAAATAATGATTTATTTAATTATTTGTGGGTGATTTGGTCATATTTAACAAGGAATATTATCTAAATAAGATTTAAATAATTATTCCTAGAAAATAATAAGATAAATAAAGGTTTATCTAATTAATTTATTTGTTTTTGGGTTAAGCATGACTGGGAATAATAATTAAATAATAGTTTAATTAATTATTCCATGAGGAAAATCAAACAAATATGGGTTTGTTTAATATTTCCTTTTGGGTTTTCTGTTTAACATAGTGAAACGGTTTTACTTAGGAGTAAGCGGGTCTTATGTGTACTTGGGTCCATCTAATGATAATAAGTTAGATGACCAAAAAATGGTCAATAACGGTGGGCATGAACTCTTTCTCCACTATGTCTTAATGAGATCCATTTAATGAATATCATCTACTCCTATTATTCTCTTCTCCTATAAGAATCCCCAAGGACATATTGTAATGGTTGTTGTTCGGTTGTTGCTGATTTCTATTAGAGGGATCCATTTTGACTGTTAGAACAATCTTGGGAGGGAGTAATAGAGTAGTTTGTATGTAGTAGGCTGGGAGGAGAAAGTCTGGACTGTATTAGCCATTGAGCTCAGTGTATGTCACTGGTTTTGCATCAATTAATCAAGCAAATTTCACAGGATCCTGGTCTATTACTATTGGTGATGTTTTCTCTAACACTGTTATTACATTTTTCATGTTGTTCATTGGTCTTCTGGCTTGCATCAGAAATATGGCATAGGATTTACCCTTGTTAGGTACCCTGTCTCTGCGCTCCTTGCCTTCAATGTTTTTTGCTTTATGTGCTATCTAAGAGTAAATTAAGCTAATTTAACCAGTGTAGCGGTTCCATATGCTGCTAGCTGATGTATGAATTCGGGGTTTGCTGCTTGGATATTCTTGCTAGTGTCAAAGCATTGAAGGTTCAAAGTCCTTCTCTGATCTATAGACCCTGGCTCTGTGAAACTTATCTCTGTTTTCCCTTGGAGCATGCTAAAGCTGAACTAGAGTTAAATGACCTCTGGTCCGATCTATAAGCTGCCCCTTTGTCCCTCCTTTGAAAGCTGCCTTTGAGTATGTCCAAGCAGGTTTGGAGTTAAATGACCTTTGACCTGATCTATAGACAGAAATTGGGTCGCTTTCCTTCTCTCTCTTTCAATCCTTAATGTTCCATTCCATAATCTATCTAAAAGATCCTTTAGTGTAGATGACTTTCCCTCTGAAAGCCTTGGCTAGTTGTGTGCAAGTAATTCCCTTTCATGACTCCATAGCCCAATGGATGGCACAATTTTGACTCAATTCTCTTTGTCGAAACATCTTGCTACTTTGTTCCTTTTCTCCCACTACTTTCTCATTCTATGATCTCATGACCAACCCAACAACCAACCAACCAAATCATTGAAAACCCCCCTTTGTGCTTCATACCTAGCCTAATACCTTATTGTGAGCTGCAAAGATATATCATTCTTTGTTTTATTGGAGAGATCCCTCTCCGGGTCCAGGAGGGCTAGATCCTAGGGCCCCAAAGTGGTTATGATGTTGTCTCATATTTTGGTCTTGCCAATCTAGCCAAAACATGGGAACCCCAACAATTTCAAGATTGTTGTACACATCATCTGTACATTGACCTTACATACAAATCGTCATTTGAACATGGGCCTATATCTGTAGGCATGTCTGTATAGGGAAACATTCTAATGTAGACGACTTTATGAATTATGTACATGTTATTAGAAAGTTTATGTGCTGAGTATGGGGATGCCTTCCCTCAAAAATTTATGATCAAGAGGACATATCATGATGTGATGTATTGTAAGATTTATTTAGGTCGTCACTTCGCTTCATCTCCAACCCATCACAGTGTAAAGCATCTTAATCAAAATATTGTTATTATTATTCTGACTTCATGCTTTAGGGAGCAATTGTTATAGGTCAATTTGGGCACTATTCCCAATGACCTGGTTAACTAGACATCATCTCTAGAACCAATGAATAGGGTCTATCATCCCCTATCATTTCAGTTGCTACATGCCCTAAGACAAAGAACAAGACAAATCATCCATGACTTTCATTTTCAAATGTTTCCAAGATCTGAAGTTTATAATATATCACATGAGAGCTCACCAACGCTACCTCTAAAGGGACTAAGTTCGTTTCATATGCAAGTAAACCCACTCAAGGGTGCTCTGTAAAGCACTTCCCGACATTCATGAGTGCATTGGTCACATTGGGAGTGAAATTCTCATTGTTCTAGAATCTCCACTTGGCCAATGGCTTCTAGAAGAGTTCACATGTGTCAAAATTTGAATCCATGTGTCCATTTGATACCTCTGAGACTGGGAACATGTCTTGCCTATTATTAGAAATTCATTGATTGTAAAACTACCTTCAGCTCCTTTATAAATTGAGCATAAATCCTAGTGTTTGAGAAGGAAGGATTTGAGTAGAGAAATGTTGGTGGAATTTCAATTGAGGAATTGATTTGAGTGACACGCTGCTGGAGATATGTGCATTGTGATGACGCTGGGATGCTACTGGAGATGGTGACACTAAATCAATCACTGGGTTGTAACCTCCCCTTCTATCCATTAGTAAATATTTCTGCTTACTTTCCCACATATGTATATATATAAGCTTCTATCTTTCATATTATGAATTCTTATTTGATGCATATGGTCATGTTTTATTGATTTAACTGAATAACTTGAATATACATCTGTATTATTGCTATCTTTTGTTGTTTAGTGTTCATCTTTGCAGGAAATATTTTGGCGATCTAGCTCAGATTTGAAGCTACAGCAAGAGAGACAGAAGGATAATAGAACGCTTGGAGTCCAAGTAAGTTCTTTGATCTATTCTGTGTGTCTATTTATTGTTAGGAAAAAATTTTACAAAGTATTTAGCCTGTTTTTCTAGATGAGCACTACATATAGGGAAGAATGTTTTATCTGTAATCCATAATTCTACATAACAGCCTAGACGAGACATATGTTGATCTTTTAGGAATATCATTCATGGAATAATAGTCAATTACAAAATCTCAATAATATTTATTATGTTGGATTTTGAAAAGAAATTCAATCATCAGTCGAGATATTTTGACATAACATTTATAATATTTAGACTGAGCAACATGTCTCCTCACAATTAAGAAGTCAATATCTTCAACATATCGAGGAAGAATTTGTGAAAATTTAGAAATATATTGAGGAAAAATAATTGCATGGCCACTATACTTATATTTCGCACCTCAAGTATATGCCACTTGAAAAATAGGATTCACACGTGCTATTAGCATTTCTTAAACTTGAGTAATAACTCTTAAAATATGAGGTTTCTCATCAGGATCCATGTTATTATATCGACAAAAATGAAGGGAACCTCTTTCATTCTTACATCGTCTGCAAATAGGTCCTTTAAAATCTCTCAAAACCTAGATTATGGGATATGATTCTTGGAAAATGTGGCACATTTTGATAACTGACAAGTTTTCTATCTTTTCTCGAAATAATATATGAACTAAAATCATGTTTTCAACAAAATGAATTTGTCTATATCCGTTAGGCCATGTTGAGAATGATTTCAAATACTAAAATTTATTCTAAATTGTACTTCATCTTCAGTAACATGAGATTCCCTTCCCAAATTTGAAACATGCGGAATGGATCTATGATAGGGGCTTTCCAAAATTTTGGTAGTATTTCTCGAACATGAGAGGATGAAATGGTGTTGCTGTCAGAAAAGCTTTTAAAATTCAATTTCCACCTAATTATAAATGAAAAAAATAAAAAAAAAATCAAATGCATTCAACATTTACATTTTGTTGGTGATGTGGATGAATGCTGTGACATGGTTCCTCTTCGCTTCTAGCAACAATGGATGGAGAATTTGGGGAGTTAGTTTCCATGCCTCTATTCAAATGATTTGTAAAATGTTTCCTCTTCCAACCAAATAAAATACATTACAAAATTAAATGTCCAAGAAAATAAAGAGTCAAAAATGAAAAAAAAAAAAATCTAATACATTGACGATTTACATTAGTTTGAAAATTTGATGTTTTGGATTCCATTTCTCCAACCTAATCAGATAAAATCATGTTTTATTTTTTTTAAGGTTGTAAAATACAATTTCAAACTAACTATAAGTGAAAAAATGAGAAAAAAATCAAATTCATTGAACATTTACATTTGTTTTTCGACATGGATGAATGATCTAAGATGGTTCCTCTTCACTTATAACATCAGTATATGGAACATATGTGAATTTTATTTCTATGCCTCTATTTAAATGAGTTGTGTCTTGTTTGAAGAAAATACAATATGTAATAAAATTCAATGTCCAATGAACAAAAAAAATAAAAAAAATGAAAAACAAATGAAAAAGGCTGAACATTTACATTAGTTTGGAAATTTGATCGTCTAGGATAATGCAAAGGAAGGATATGACATGCTTCATCTTCACTTCTAAGATTATTATATGAAACACTTGGGGAGTTAATTTCAACACCTCTATTAAATATGTTGTATCATGTTCCAAGAGAATATAATACCTTCTAAGTTAAGTAAAAAAAAATATAAATAGAGGAATATAATAGAAAAATTGGTATTGCAGCCAAAATCAAAATATAATTTGAATACATCCATTGTTCCACATGAAATTCTATCAAGGATGGCTAGTTATCTTGGCAGGACAACATTAATTTGAGAAGGGGGATTGGAAGATCTGAGGTTTCTAGACAAACGGCCAAGTAAAATATCCTCCAAATTATCGCATAGAATGTCATCATTTCCTCCACAGTGGATGTTTTTCAACCTTTGGCCTTTATCAAAACTTGCAATTGGAGACGTAGAAGGGTTAGAATGGACATTTTCATCCACATTATCGACATGATGATCTTCCTGATTGCAAGATGTTTCCCTAATATTATGAACATTTTCAGGAGAACATCAAACAACAATGAGGTTGGTTTTTGGATGAATTAGGAATATGGGTTAATGAAGTGGTAAGTATGTCATTATGTCAGTATACTTTGAAATAAAAAAAATGTGGTTTCAAAATTGTAATTTTAATGAATAATTATTAGGTTTGGTGGATGGGAGGGATTTAATCTCCATAAAATATTTTAAAATATTCATAGTAATATATAAATAAAAAACTTGATTTATTTCCAAAGTATTTATGTTTTGTTTTCCTTATTAATTAAAAAAATGTTTTATGAAAAAGTGTCATGTTAAGGGAATTATATTCGTATGAAGTGAGTTATTGGTTTTTGGGAATCTAGTATTGATGAATCATGGTATTGATCCATTATATTATAAAAAATACCATTTACCAAGTAATAATATTTGTGATAAAATGAGGATGAATCTCCATGGTTAGAAATATTGTTACATGCTGGGGGAGACAAGAATGGGAGGGGTGTTAATAAGCCTCGACGAAGAAACATAGATGAAATTTGTATGGGGTTTATGAAAACCACCAATAATCAATTAGAAGAAGATTTGTGGCAAGAATTAAAAATAACATTATAAATGAGAATTCATCGTATCATTATAATGGGAGACTCAATGTTAGTTGTTCATAAATTCCATAAATCAAAAGCTATAGTCCAAAAAATTTGGCCCTCTTAGATGAGCGAATATGGAATCAAATCCAAAAAAATGAATCTATATCCTTCTACCATGTAAAAAGAGAAAATAATAATATTGCAGATGAGAAAGCCAATATAGAGGTAGGCCTTAATCATGGATCTCTTCTCCTATATTGAGTCATGTTATCATTCCAATACATTCCATGATGATTGAGAGGATTAATAGTTTGGTGGTTGGGAATATACCCATTAGGAAAATCTTACAAGAGAAAAATTCAAGGCATTCCTTCGTTTTAAATGTCATTCATGAAGAATCGTTAAGGAAGGTGATGATTTGGTGGCTCATGGATTGGTAGAGAGAAATATCACCCCTTGATGTGATTAATTACCATAGCTCTCGTCATGAGCAAGGATAGATGGTGTCATAACCCTCTAGCTCATGCATTGGTACATAACTCTCCGACTGTAATTGCAATCGATTTTTGGAGTCCAGAAACATTCAATTTTCTATGATGGAATATGTGAAAGGAATGGTGATCTCCACCGGCTATAAATGGCAAGTGTCGAGGTTGGAGCTACATAAAATTTCTATCAAATTTTGTTTGCAAAGGCACATGTCGTCGTTGATTGTTGAGGGTGGTGAAATTTTGGAGTGGGTAGAGTCCATGGTGGAGGAACACTTTGGAAAGTTGGATAGGGTGGGGGGAGCAATATTTCTATAGGCACTTGCCCATTTCTCACTCATTACAAGGGAAATGGTAGTGCTACTCAAGAATATGGAGTAGATTCACCTTCTAGTGGAAATATTTTCCACCAAAGTTGATAATTTGACTTTGAAGGCTGATGAAATAGAGGTTGCATTAGAGGCAGTGACAGTGCGAGTTCTGAAGGAGGAACTAGGCTTGCAAGAGCCATCCTCTCTGTGACCAATTCTGTCAATAAAGCTTGAGGATCAGCTTCCAAAAATTCAGATGCAAATTGAGGAAGAAAAATGGGAATGAAGTTGCAAACTGATCCAATACGCTATCCCCAGTTGGAGCCAATCTTGTTTCCCTCCATAAATTTCTTCTGAAGAGGCTGAGGAATCGTTTGTAAGATGCTTAAGCTTAGAAGATAGTTAGATTAGCCATGGGGGCCACTATCATGGCTTGGGATTATAGAATAAGGTTTGAAGGCACTAATGATTCTCACGGGACCCCTATCAAAAAAGCATAGCAAGAGGAATTTTTGCATGGGCACACATCGTTGGTTAAATTTAGAGCCATTTCTAAGTGGATCGTCATCAATCCCCATCTAATTTCCTCCTGGAAGTAATTCGGGGGGGGGGGGAGACTACACAAGTGATAAGAAAGACCCCCCAAGTGTCGAAAATTCATATGAGGATTCGATGACCATCATTCATTCTGGGGGGTGAGTGTGGGATCCATCCTCTTGCCATCTGACCCATCGGACAATGATGGGCATTATGCGCTACATGGGCCAATCTACTGGTGCATTTTAAAACGAGCATGAATTCAAAGGTAAAACATAAGACAGCCCCCACTCCTGTGCATCTATCCCCCATCATCATCCAATGCCATCATGCGATGTTTCCCTCTCATGACGTCATCCCATGTCAACTAACTCTTGTCCCCTCCAATTACAAAAAATATTTCTAGAATCATTTTTTAATTTTTTTTTTCAGTTCTCGGTGCAATCTCTCCCACCGCTCACATGTCCAGAATGTCATTCAAGCTCTCATATGGCCATGAACCTCCTCTCGACATCATTTTTGACCCAATACATGATAAACAAGTAACCAGTTGCTCTTGTCCACCTGTGAATTATTCAGTTATTCATAAACTATGAATAATTTGGCTCCCAAGACCCAAAGGTCCGTGAGATCAAACCCTTCTCCAATGTTGAACCCCTCATGGAAAAAAATGCATAAATTGCTGACCCTTCTTGTGCCTACCACCCTAATGACCTCCATTTCAACCTATTTGAAAACCATGTCATGTGTGAAAACCCACTTCGGGTAGTAGAATCTAGCTTGTATTACCAAATTACACCCTTCGTGAAAAATTTTCCTACCACATCATTTCTATATATTATTCATTGTCATTTGGTTTGTTTGTCTACACTCATGTGGATGAGTTCAAATTCCTGGGCCTTAGTTTGATTTCTGGTAAAAAACAAAGGAATTTTATGTTTGAGTGGGATTTTGTTCTTAGAAATAGGCCATATTTTGATGGTTACTCACATTCTATATCAAGATATATGGCCATTACATATAATTTTATCTATGGTGTTCCTCCTCCCAAATTTATCCCCCAAAAGAAGGAGATTCCCCAACTTAGCAACGACACCATGGTAGGGGATTGGTACCCTTTTTAGGATCGCACAGGAATCAGGGATTATGGGTGTGAACTCCCCCCTTACAATTTACCTGTATTCATGCCCATGAGGATATTTTCTCTGGAATTTAATAGGCATAGCCTCAATGCAAACTAGATCCACTTTTTCCCTGCAAAGAAGGGAAATATGTTTAAATTGGGAAGGCTTGTGGGGCCTCTCATTGTCAATTCCAAGCAGGCCTTCAAGGCAGTTGAAGAATTACTCAAAAAGATGAATTTTTACCTACAGGATGTCTGGCACTATGACCCTCATGGTGTCATTTCCCAAAGGAGGGAGAAGGTAAAAGCTTCAAATTATGAACATGAATATAGGCCTGAGCTTGAATGGAAAGATAACTTTGATTCATGGCTTATGAATACATAGACGGAGATCGATACTCCAGTAACTAAGGACAAAGAGAAAAATAGGATTGTGGACCAAACTAGAGATACAAAGATGGATGATGTACATGCAGGTAAAAGGGAAAAAACCCAAGAGAGAGAAGAATAAGAGGTTGAAACCATGTTAGTGGAAGCAAGGTCAGATATACCGAGTTTCTAAGTGACCTTGGAGGATCCATCCTAAACTGATGCCCCATATTCTTTAGAGGTAGACATTTTAGGTGCAAAATGAAGTGAAATTGTTACTCGATCAAGCTGGCCTACTCGAAAGGCCATTGAAGAAATAAATAAGAAGGTGAGGGAGTAGATGCAGTAGTACATGGCATCTCTCTCAGTTCCATACCAGACTAGATTGTTGGCTATTATGGATTTCGAAAGGAATTGAATGCAATTTTCACTACAACATCCGCTAGCACAATATTTTCCTTTAGGTTTTCATATCAAATCCTTGGATGTTTCACTGGATTTAACAAGTGTTCCCCTACTAGAAAAGATAAATTTCCATGGGAGGGTTAGAGAGATGTTATATAGTGAGCTCAACAAGAATGAAATTACTATCATCAAGGCTAAGAAGCCGCTGGAAAAGGCTGCAATGAGGTTGAAGCAAGAGAGAGCCAACTCCAAAGCTCTCCACATGCATAAATGAGAGTTTCAAGGAGCTAGTTATGAATCCAGAGCATAAAATTTCTTTCAAAGCCATCCTTCAAAGTTCCCAAACATAGATCTAGGAGCTAAGGCATTAACTAAAGATGTCAGGTAGTGATCATTTTCAATATAATGAGCTTGCATAGGTTGAAGAAAAGAAGGAGATCCTATCCAAAGAGCTCATTCAAAGGAATAACGAAATAACATCCCTTAAGGAGTAGGAAGAAGAGTTGCAAATGATAATAGACTCACATATATGTGCAACGATATTACCTTAAGATCCTTAAAACACAATCGAACAACACATTAAGACCCTTACTTACCTCCATCTTTTATAAGGGGAACTTAAAAACGTACAGAAGGATTTGGAAAATGCCCAGAAAACCCTAGCACAGAAATAGAGACATATTAAGAATGATAGGAAAAATGTATACATCATCAGTAAGAACCTACAACTAGTAAACTAGGTTGTTTCCGAGCTGAATGGAAAGTTAAAAGGAAACATGTCTATGGTGCAAGCCAAACAACAGGTCTAGGATGATATCATTGAAGAGATGTGAAACAACTCACAGTTCAAAACCTTGATGGATGAACATAAAAATGTGATCAAATATTGTGAGTACTTCATACTATCATCTAAAGAAGATGGAGAAAATAACTCCCAGATTTCTAAGAGGTTTATTCAATTTGTGAATGAAAGGTCACTCAGAAAGTTGAGGCCCATAGATGTGGTGGACAAAGTAAGTTTTATAATGGATATTTCTAAGTTTTTCTAGAAGGAGGAATCTAGAGTCCAAGTTGAGGAGTGCCTAGAGGTGGTATCAAAGAACGATTCTTCCTTCAACACTGAGTTCAAGAGGATTTTCAGAGCAGGGTTTCCTAGATGTTGGGAATTTTTGTGGGTGTTAATAGAGTGGTAAAAATATAGTTAAAGACTCATTGAGGCCAAAAAAAAATATACTCTTCCCATTAGAATACTTCCACTCTAAAGGGAAAGACTGTGGTAAACTATTTGAAGAGGTAATTTCAACTGTTGGGGATGGTAAATACCTTATTTCATCCTATATTGAATTATACATTTTTCACCAATCTCAATATTGCATATCAACGGTTCTTTTAGGGCCTTCAGCCAGCTTTAGTGTTGTGGCAAAGATGTGAAAAATTCATTAATCTCATGTGCTCCAAATGATCAAGTCATCGGCGCAGCCTCCATCACCTAGCTATCATGAGTAAATACATTGTAGATCGTGTCGACCATGACACTTTAATTTCATTTTTTATGTAAATATTTTTATTTATTCGGTCATTTAGAGTTCAGTTAGTCTAGATGTGCCGCGAAGCATGCCGAAGTTTTGTTATGATTATTCATTGTAATGAAATAAAGAAGGAATATTTTGTAATAGGTTCTCCCTCAGAGGCCTTGTAAAATATTTTTATGCTACTGAACCAAGGGTTCAAAATCTTTTATTTTTTCCAAAAGAGAAGTATTGTAAACCACCTATGAAATGTATGCTCTCTGGAAGGTTAATACAATTTTTTTGACAATTCCAGCACATCTAAATGTGTAGTATCTATTCTTTATGTGTTTGTTTCCATATTTTTTTCATTATTAATCTCATATTACATGTAATAGTAGCTTCTGGAAGTGTTTTCATGAATTTATGGATTCATCTAAGTCTAATGTTGATGAAATATGCCTATATTCATATGAAATTGGATCCTTAAAATGTGTTCCATGTATCTTTGCATTCCATTAAAATCCTTTTCTCTTCCATTTAATTCTCAACTTTGATGCAACATATTCTTATATTTAAGCCCAATGTATCGATTTTCTCTCTTGCTCAAGTATTCTACCACATATATTATAATGTCTGATAAGATACAGGTTCATGTGATGTTAGTCATTATGAATCTAATGTTGATGCTTCTGTGAGTAATATTTTGCATCAGGTTGTTTCATTTCTCCTCTTAAGTAAGGTTATGAATCAATTTTCTTCCAAATATATTAAATATTGAGTGTGATATGAATTCCTAGTTAATCTTAAAAACGCCCATCAAGATGTCCTAGGAATTGGTCTCTCCTCAACTCGAGGGGTGTCTCTAGGAGCTACAATACTCATAATGAAAGACTCCATTGGTATGTGGAAAGTGGTTGTTAGAGGCACATTTGAAAAAGTTAATTTGACCTTTGGAAATAATGCAACATGTAAGATTTTCGACAAAGGCATTGTGAGCTTAGATAATGAAAGAGGTAAAGCCAAGAATGTGTTGTTTGTTGACGGGATGAAGCATAATTTACTCAGTGTGTCTCACTTGTGTGACCAAGGCTATGATGTGTTGTTCAAATCTAAAAATTGTCAAGTCAAGACTACAAGAATAGTAGAAATATTATTAGAAGTTGGTAGAATAAAAGGTAATTTCAATGTGCTAAAAGAGAATACAAAGAGGTCTTGTTTGTCAAAGATTGAAGAGATTTGGTTGTGGAATCAAAGAATTGGAGACATAAAATTTGATCAGATTGTAAAATTGGACAAGAACAATGTTGTTATAGATTTACCAAGGCTTTCAAAGCCTGTGAATATATTTGCAAGTCCTGTCAGATTCGTAAACTAGTGCCAGTGCCATTTAAGTAAAAGGATAACTCATTAAACATGCCATTGTAAATAGTTCATATGGACTTATGTGGTCGTTCAAGAACTCAGACACCTCTACAGACTCCACAGTAAAATGGTGTAACAGAGAGAGCTAATATATCATTTAAGTAGTTTGATAGATCCATGATGAGAAAATTAAATTTTCAAAAGAGAATTTTGACTTAAGATATGCACATGGCAGTGGTGAGTTTAAGCAAAGAAAACTTCAAAAAAAATAATGATAGAACTCAATATGAGCTTTGGTGTGTGAAACCTATTACACTCAAGCATTTAAAAGTGTTTGGAAGAAAATGTTATATCAAAGTAAATGATAAAAACCTTGTTAAGTTTGATGCAAGAGTTGATGAAGGTATTTTCTTAGATACTCTGAGAATAGCAAGGGCTATAGATGCTACAACAAGAAAACAAAGAGGATATTTGATTGTATTTATGTTAAATTTGAGGAATGTATTGATCCATTCAGTAATTATGAGAAGGATGATGATCCATTTTTAGATGAATACATTGAATAACCACTTATTCCACACTATAAGGATCCTATAAGTTGTGTGCGAAAACACCACCGAGTTGACCAAATTATTGCGAATTAAATTAAGGTGTTCAGAAAAGAAGAATAATGTTAAACACCCCTAAAAAAGAACATGTAGCTATTTTATCTATGATGGAACCAAAGGATTTCTTAGGCCAGCCAAGGTTATAATTGGTTAAAGGCCATGAATGAATAGGTTTACCAGATCGAGAAAAATCAGACATGGGAGCTTGTTCCTAGACCATCACACAAGGATGTTATTGGCACAAAATGGATCCTCATGAACAAATAGAATGAACATGGTGAATTGGTAAGAAACAGAGCGAAGAAGAAGTCTACATTGAGAATTATTATGGTTCTTAGTTGTTAGAGAAACTTGAATATGTTCGCAAGTTGAAAAAGGACTTGTATGGTCTTACGAAAGCCTTGCGGACTTGGTACTCTGAGTTGGATAGTTATTTTATCATGTGTTATTTTAAAACAATCATAGTTGATAGTAACTTTTATGTGAAATCCAATGGTGTTGAACTGTTAGTTCTAGTTATCTATGTTGATGATATTATTTTTTCTAGTGATTTAGGTTCTCTAACTTGTCAATTTACAATTGATATGAAGGTTGAAATTTAGATTTCAATGCTTGGAGAACTTTCATTGGGAATTTTTCGAAAGGTAAATGTTGGTTTCCTTTTTGTTGGGCACACACATGACCATGTTCATCAGATGTTTAGTTATTTTTCAATAACATTGCAGAGGAAGGATGTTGGAAGCCTGCCATCACTAATTAAATGTATTAAGAAATCATACATTTCAAAGCCTATTTTTCATGTGTTGGAAGAAACTATTGATATGTAAAGGTTTATTTTGGGATTTCATGGTGAGGATAAATTAATTGAACAACTTAATGACATTAGCTTCCAACATTGATTTCGTATCAAAAAAATTGACGGGAAAACACTTGTATGGATAAATAAGTATTCAACTACAGGAGAATGGGGGTCGTCATTAGGTTTAGCATTTTTTAATTTCATTCCATATCATCCAATATTAGCATCAAATATATTGTTATTACAATCAGTAATTGAATTAGATAATGCAGGAAGGCATAAGAGAGATATAAATGATTCTAAATGCTTAGAAGAAATTAAAAAATATATTATAGATACATATGAGTAATTTGATGTTGTTAATTCAGTTTGGTGGGATTATTTTTTCAATAATCAAAGTGAAATAATTTCAAGATAAATAAATTAATATATACTTTTGAAGAATCCATTTATTTGGCCACAAAAAAATCCAAATAAACATTAGGAAAGAAGCAATGTTAAACAATAATAATCTCAAGGTATTATTAATTCTCCATAGATAGAGGGAAGAGAAATCCATATCGGTGGTAGAATATCATGTGCACAACATAAATCCACGGAACAAATTTACAAGGGTTATGTGTATGATGTTAAGGATGGTTGCATGATCGTAGTGTTAGAAAATGGAGATCGACATGGCTATCCATTTTGGGTTTCCAAGATTATAAAGGTGATTAAAGAAAATGAGGATGTTACAGTTGTTGAAGTAAATTGGTATGCCACAAATACCCACCCATTCAATCGTGTGTACAAGCAAAAGATGGTAGTTGATAAAAAAATTAACAAAAAGAGAAAAATAAAGGGTACAAATATAAATCATCACCGCGCAAACCTGTTAAAAGTGGAGGATGTTAACATACTTGTTTATGAATTCAATTTAACAAAGAGAATAACTATTTCCTTCAGGACCATAGATATTCTTAAGAGGTTGCTACCAGAAGAAAAATTGTTAAGATGGGAGTCCATTGAATCTAGTCATACATCTAGAAGGCTTTTGAAACCTGAAATGGTGGGAATGCATGTTGACTCAGATGGGGCACTAGTTGATGAAAGAGAAGAATATGGGTCATATTCATCCACATCGACTCATTCATTTGAAGATATTGCATATTTTGATGGTGTACCAGAACCTATGAGTGATTTTGAATAATTTTCTAAGACATTTTATGTAAATGATGTTTGCATGTTAACTTCAAATAAATATTTTTACTTCCATATGATCTTACATGAATTTATGAGTCATTTCTATTGTTTTCGGATTATATGTTTTAATTATGAAGAATTATGTTGTTTAGAATATCCACAATCTAACAATAACTTAGAAAAAATAATTTATGTTAAATTTAATGTACGAATGTTGATAATTTGATTAAAAGTAAAAAAATATTAGAAATTAATGTTAAATTTTTAAATTATACAATGGTATTTCCGTGATATTATTTGTCATTATTGCTTGGTATATCATAGTTTAAAAAATGTTGCAATTTCAATGTCTTGTTAAAATGGAATACTTCATTTTGATGGTTGATTTTTAGGTTTTTGTTGTAATGGGATAAGTTGTCTTAGGCTAAGATTTGAAAAGAGTTATACTTTTAGCCTTTAAAATAAAATTACTCTTGGAATAATGACTTCCATTTAGGTGTTCATTTTTTGAAATTGTTTTAGTATTATAATTTGTTCATAATGTCACGGTTGAAATATGTTGGAAACTTAAGGTTTTTAATTCCACAGATGAAAAATTGTCAAAATCTTAAGGTTTTTCTCAGTTATGATATTTTATCTTTAATGTTATGGTTGAAAACAATTAGAATTTTATGTTTTTTTAGAGACAAAATATTTTATCTTTAACGACATGGATGGAAATTGTTGGAATTTTAAGGCTTTTCAAAGACATGATGTTTTATCTTTAACGTCATGCCCAAAATTTGTTGGAATTTTAAGGCTATTCAAAGTCTAATATTTTTTCTTTAATGCCATTGCTAAAAAGCTTGAAATTGTAACCCAAAAAAAAATATGTTGTTATATAATCAACACTTTTGATTTTTAGGTTGTTTTTTTTTCATCTTTTTTGCACATAAAAAATTGGATTTTTCTATAATTTAAAAAAATTAAAAACTTACCCAAAAAAAACATTCTTTTGGCATAAACAATTTCCATTTTTGGGGTTTTTTTTAAATGTTTTTAGGGGGTTTTTTGGCTAGAGTTCTCATTTTGAGGTAATAGTTCTCATTTGATCAGTAACTTTGTTTATGGTTATGTCACAATAATTATGTTAATCTATGTTGAGTTATGTCAAATTACTACACTCCTCAATGATTTTATTCAATTGTGGAATCCATCATGAGTTAAGTTACTTTCAACGATCATGAAGGGTTATGCTGGATTGTTATGTTATTAATGCTTATATTACATTCTAACATTCATATTCATTGTTTTTTGTAAAATTTCCATGTTCATTATTGGTTATGTCACATTGTGATGTTTTTCAAGGGTTGTGCCATGTTGCAAAAATCATTAAGGGTTATGTTTCAAAACGGTTATCATACATTAATATTCATATCCATCATCTTATGAGGAATTTATATATTCCTTAATGTCACATTGCAATCATCATAACGTTTATGTCAAATTTTGTGATATTCTTGAATGCTTATGTCAAATTGTGATGTTCATCTTAATGTACCTATGTTGAATTTAATTGTTCTTCAAAAGTTATTTCACATTAATATGTTGAATTATGTCATTCCTTAAAGGTTATATGATAGTATGACATTCATCTTGTTTGACTTATGTTGATTTACTACAATCTTTGATTGTTATGTGGCATTCATTTTTTCTTAAGGGTTTGATTGTGACATTCCTTAATAGATATTTCATATTGTGATATTTATCATGGTTAACTTATATTAAATTACTATGTTCCTCAATCATTATGTTCCATTCCAATATTCATTAAAGATTATGTTGTAACATGATGTTCATCATTATGTTATATTGCAACATTTATCAGTGTTTACAAGCAATTCTTACAATTGAGAATGTATGGAATGCCTCATTATAATAATTTATAATATTTAAAAAAATATTTAGACTTGGAATTATTCAATTTTTAAATATTTATAATTTAAAAATTAACAAACGAGCGTAACTTTAAAAAAAAGTTCAATTAATAATTTAAAAAATAAATTATGTATGTGTGTGTAAATACAAGCCACCCATATTACTTTCCAAAAAATCTATACACACAATTATCACTAGTTATCGGTCTTCCACTTGGAAAACTGGACCAGTAGCATAAGTTAAAAATTTAAACATTGCTAATATTGTTCACTATATGAGAATTTGTTAAACTGAAATTGTTTCTAAGAAAGAAAATAAACTCTATACTGGTGGACATACTTATATAATTAACATAAAATAAATTTTGTTTCAAGTAATTGGATCACCTAGACTTCATCCTATACTAGTGTCCACCTAAACTAGTGGTTGTGGCTCACTATCTTTGTGAGAGGAGGAAAAGTCACTGTTTATGAGGTTCTTGGAAAGGAATGTGACCTTTCTTTTGAACATATCAAATTTTCCCAAAATTTATGTCATGGATATAACTAGTCCTTGTTGTATACCTTTTTTGTCAGTTAGGAATATTCCCATTAGGGTATTTATGTGCCTATAGAGATTAAAATTTTACATGTAAGAGGTATTCTTGACTCCAGCGGAATTTTCCACATATGGAATCTAATCCCTGGTTTCTTGTTCAACATATTTGTCAGGAATGCAATGCCTTAATTTCCTAACCTACGCTTCCAAATCTAATATGACTCTTTAAACCGTTGTAGGGATTATGTCTGTTATGCAAAAAACTCAAAAAATAGAAGAAAATATATATCAAAGACTTATAAATCAACCTCTTTGATGGGGAAACCTCCTTTACATTACATAAATGAAAAATTCTATGATGCTTCAAATGAAAAAAACCTGCTTTCTATACATAGGAGTATAAGAGGTCCCAATACAATTGGAGCCTACATAACAATAATAATGTAAGGGAATAACAAAAACAATAGTGGGCTTCTATGGTACAGAATAATAACATTATGGGGACTACATGTGCACAAAAATAACAATAAGGGGGCTACACTAACAATAAAAAGAAGGGGTTATAATAGTATTATAGGGACCTAACATGCCCCTCTAATTGAAAACAGTGTTTTGCTCAACTCTTGAGTAGTTATGGATTCTTTTGTATGAAATTATCATCCTCCTATGTGGAATCTTCAGCGAGTAAGTTCTTCCACTTGATGAGATAATCTAAAATTGATCGATTTCGTAGCTATCAATTTCTTGTTTCTGTGACTGCTTCAGGTTCCAATATGATTTTTCCTTCCTTGTCAAATTTTTGGAAATATTGTTTAACTCAGAGTTTGTCACCTATAACCTTCATTAAGCATGATACATGGAAAACTTGGTGCACTCGGGAAGATGCCAGAAGCTCCAATTTGTATGCCATAGTACCAATATTTTGCAACACCTTGCAAGGACCATAGTACTTTAGCGATAATTTTCTATCCTTCTTAGCTTGCTTAAGGGACATTTTTTGTATATTTGTAGCCATAAAAATACCTAATCCCCTACATCAAAACTTCTTTTGTTTCAATGTTGATCGGCCTGCTGTTTAATTCGATTTTGTGGCAAAGTTAGGTTATACTTTAAGACTTGGATAAATTTTTGTTGATGCTCGATGTGATCTTCCAAAAATTTAACTTCATAATATCATCTTAAATATGATGTGATGGACATTGGATGATATCCATAAATTTTCAAAAATGGGGTCATTTTTGCTGCAGTGTGGAAGGAATTTTTATACCACCATTCAGCTAGAGGTAACCACTTGACCCATTGTGTTTGTTTATCAAATACAAAGCAACGAATATTTCCTTCCAAGAATTTTTTCACTATCTCAGTTTTCCCATCAGATTAAGGATGATAATATGAGCTATGATCTAGTTGACTACCCAAAAAAGAAAATAAGTTCATCCAAACATTTCCAATAAAAATGGGATCTTTGTCGCTTACAATAATCTTTGGGTTTCCATGTATCTTTTGTATTGTTTCCATAAATGCAGTAGCAGTTGTACTAGCTTTAAATGAATGGCATAATGCACAAAAGTGTGCATACTTGGTAATTCTATCAACTACCACCATGATGGCACTCTTTCCTTCAGACTTGGATAAACCTGTGAAAAAATCCATTGAAACCTCCTCTCAATGTTGACTTGGAATTTATAAAGGTTATAGCAGAACCGAGGTCTTAGTTGTCTCAAAATTATTTTTTTGGCACACCAACATTCTTCCACAAATGTTTGAAAATCATATTTAAGGGAATCCCAAGAAAAATCTTTCTTTACCCTATGGTAAGTTTTTAAAAATCCCGAGCGCCGTCATAAGGGAGATGTTTCAATTCCAAAAGAATATTTCGTTTTAGTTGGGAATTATTACAAATATATAAGCTATATGTGTACCATAATGAATCAATTTTCTATCTAAATATATCAGATGTACTGGGATATTGTTGCAACTTTGAATGAGTGTCCACACTTCTTCGTCATTCTTCCACTCCTCCCTTGCTCCGATTATCCAATATGATTGGATAACAGAAATGGCACAAAGAAATGCTTCCACACCCTCATCCTTTATTGAGAGTGCATTTTCAACAACATTTAGCTTCCCTTTTTTGTAGATGATTTAAAAGTCATAACCCAACATCTTTGTGACCCATTTTTACTTCTCTTCTGAAGATAGTCTTTGTTCCAAAAATTATTTAAGATATCATGATTATTTTTACCTTTAAGTGTCTTCCCATTAGGTAAGGTTGACGTTTCTTTAGTGTGTGTAGTATTGCCAACATTTCCTTCTCATAAATATATTTCTCTAAATACTTTCCTTTCATTGGATGAATTTCAAAAGCAATGGGCCTTCCTTATTTCATTAAAAGAACACCAATTCCATTTCTTCAGGTATCACATTCCAAAATACAGGTTTTTGTGAAGTCTGGCAAAGCTAAGACTGGTTCTTGGCACATTGCCTCTTTAAGATGTTCAAAGGCCTTAGTTGCTTCTTGAGTCCAAGAAAATGCATCTTTATTCAATAATGTTGTTAGAGGTGCTACTATTCTCCCATAATTATTAACAACTTGCGATAATACCTTGTTAGCCCGAGAAATCCTCGCAGATGCTTTAGGTTTTTCGGGATTTTCCATTCCTTAATGGCTTAATTTTTTTATGGTCTACCTTAAAATCCTAATGAGATAGAATATGACATAGATATTCCACCTCTTGTACTCCAAAGAAACATTTGGAGGTTTTGAATATAATTGTTTCTCCTCCAATAGTTTGAGCACCATGCCAACATGTTGAACATGATCCTTCCAAACTTGTTGTAGATTAGTATATCATCAAAAAACACGAACACATATTTTCTAAGGAAGGGTTTGAAAATGGAATTCATCAACCCTTGAAATGTAGAAGATGCATTGGTAAGGCCAAAAGGCATGACCAAAAATTCATAATGACCCTCATGAGTTCTAAATGTTGTTTCTAGAATTTCTTTAGTCTTAATTCTAATTTGGTGATAACATGAATAGAGATCAAACTTGGTGCAGTAAAATTCTCCATGTAATTCATCCAATAATTCATCAATGATAGGAATGGGAAATTTATCTTTAACATTGTGCTTGTCGAGCTCCCTATAATCTGGACACATGTGTCATGATCCATCCTTCTTGTCCACCAATACTACTGGAGCAGAGAAAGAACTTTGACTAGGTTGAACTATGCCAACCTCTAGCATTTATGCAATCATACATTCAATTTCGCTCTTTGGAGGAACATGTCCTGGAATCAAATGAATAGAATGATCATGATCATGAGTAGGTGGGAGGCCTTTGGGATTCTCAAACACCTTGGATGATTGTCCAAGGCTTTTTTGAGATCTCGAGAAATAGAGGATTTCAATGTTTGAACATATAGTGAGAAAAATTGTGCAATTATGCCTCGTTTTTATTTCTTTACGAGATTTTGCATCACATTAGATTTGATTATATTTCTTGGTTTCCCTACGATGCCCCATAATTCAATGTCCTGTCCTTCCCAAAAATAATTTTAGAAAAATTATTGAAAATTAAAAGCTATAGTCCCCAAAGATTGTAACCATCGAACTCCTAGGACAACATCAGCACCACCCATTGGAATAGAATTCATTTTAATATTCAATATTTATTCCCCCATGGTTAGGTTGATATTAGGGAACTTTCTATATAAATTTATAGTTACTCCATTTGTAACCATCACTTAACAATCTGGTGTTGGATATAGGAAGAAATTCAATTCTTTGTCTATCTTAAAATGAATAAAATTATGTGTACTACCTAAATCAATCAATACTATTACCTTTTTTTCTTAATGTATCCTTCTATATATCCTTCTATGGTTGGATTAATTTATTCCTTCTCTGGTGTTGGTTCTTAGTGTATATCCTCCTATTTTGATGTTTCTTGTTCCTTTTCTTCCTTCTCTTCACATTCTATGTTAAATAATTTCTTCTTGACACACTTATGACATTTAGTGTATTTGCTATAGCAACTATAGAAAAGCTCTTTTGCTATTTTTCCCTCAAATTTTTTTGCTGTCAACGTTGTAGGTTATGGAAGGCTAGGAGCAGCAACATTTCCATCTTTATAGTTGTGATTGGTAGACTTCCTTGTCGCCATAAGTTTTCTTTGAACTATTCTTGCCACCTGGAGTGCCTTCTCCAATGAACCAGGTTCCAGAAGGTGAACCTCATGTTTGATGTTATCCTTTAAAGTCCCTATGAAGACATCAATCCTATGCTCCTATGGAATATTTGCTACCTTGATATTCAATTTTTTGAATTCCTCAATATATCAATTGGCTAAAGAAGGTTTTTATCTTTGCATCCTCATAATGTGTTATCATTTCCTCCATAAAAATTGACCTAATGATAAGTGCTTTACAAGAACATAACCATCGATACCATACAAACTAATTGGGTTCTAAATATAAAGTTGCAATGCGTACCTTTTGTGCGTTTTGCACATTATGGATATCCAAATATTTCTCCATCTGTAGTATCCATGCTACCGGATCCTTGCCATAAAACTTATTCATATCGATATTTGGAATATTTTGGGTCTTAAATCCAAAATTAGAGTCTATGAAATCATGATTAAAATTTATTTTTTTCTCATCATGAGTTTAATCTACTACCTTTTCACCATTATGAATGATTTCTTGTCGCAACTTTGTCAAACCTTCCATGTCTTCTTTTAGACCATTCTTCATGTCTTCCATGTTGCCTTTCATTTTTCTTCTATAAAATCGATCTTAGCTTCCATGCAATCCATATTAGATTCCATTCCATTCTTCAAACCATCCATCTTAGCTTCCACACATTTCTTGAAACCAACCATCTTATCTTCCATTTTATTTTTCATTACATTTTGTGAGAGCGAAATTTGTTGCACTTGGTCTCGTAATTTTGATATATCATGTTGCACTTATTCCTATTCATGTGTCATAGTAGAGCTTTATGAGTGATTGATGGGTGAAAAATTATTTTTGGGAGGAATTTCACAGCCAAATACTTATATTAATGCTTCAATATGCCCTTGGAATCACTTCAAACTAATTTTTTAAACAAAATTTATGCAATTAAAAAAAAACACACTTTTTTCTTGCTTTTGAGGAGCTCAATATTGAACCTGATGTATCTATGTCATTTTGGAAGCCCAAGATTTGAAATTAGAACCTATAGTAACCCTTGGAGTCTTCTTTCCAAATCTATAGTTCAGACCTAATTTTGATTCTTCAAGGCAAAGTTATGCCCAATCTCCCACAATATCCTAATGATGGACTAGTTCAGTAGAGCAAACTTGTACGACATGCCACATGTCACTCTTTCCACCTTTGGCTCTGAAATCGATGTAAGAGAAACTAAATTATGTGAAATTTTGGTCACTTTTTACAGAATTCAAATCTGATTCCTGAAACGAATATTATGACGATTTTCCCTCGGTCTCTTGTTTGAGATGAAATTATTGAGCTTGCGAAAACCCTAACTTCCACAAATAATATCTCCGAAAATATAGTGACCCAAGGTCTGAAATTTTTACACGAAGTTCATCAATATTTCAACTCCACGTGGTAAACAATTCAACTTCTTAAGCATGGTGTAAAAAATTTATAGCGAAAACTCTAAGATGACCTGTTTAAAGAAGCGAAACCCTAGAATCCCAAGCTCTGATACCAAATGTTATGCAACTAGATCACAAAATAGAAGAAAATATATATCAACGAATTAGAAATCAGCCTCTTCGAGGGGGATACCTCCTTTACGTTACATAAATGAACAATTATTGGATGCTTCAAATGAGAAAAACCTACTTTCTATATATAGGAGTCTAAGGGGTCCCAATATAATCAGAGCCTACATAACAATAATAATGTAAGGGCACAACAATAACAATAGTGGGCTACTATGGGGCACAATAATAGCACTATGGAGACTACATGATCAGTGCAACAATAAAAATAAGGGGGCTACACTAAAAATAAAAATAAGGGGCTACACTGGTATTATAGGGACCTCGCAATGTCCTTGTATGATTCCATTGCTACCCAAGCTATTGCTTGGGCTCAATTTTGGTGGATTGAATAAGGACTATTATCTGAATGAGGGGAGAGACCATAATTCCCTTGATCTAGATGGATATTGGTGGCCACATGCATGTTCCACTTTGGGCCCCACCATAGTCTCTTTTAGTTTTTCATTTTCGTCACAACTTACTGTTTTGAGCAGTTTTTCTGGTCTTGAACTTTCGGAGCTGTTTTGAGGCCCTAAATAATGTTTTTTGGGCATCATGATTCAGACGCATATGATTCCGTTCCAAAATTTTTGTGATTATCAGTTGTAGTCCTCAGATAGACATTTCTAATGATGTATCATGTGCGTCAAATGAAGATAGTATGCCAAAGTTATGACCCCGGGAAGTTGAAACACCAATTTACCCAAACGAGGCCCATAGTTTTCGCGCTTCATCTCCTACGGTTAGTTTTTTTTATGTTTAGGGCTTTCCATTACTTCTCTATTATAAATAGGCCCTCGAGCCTCATTGTAACACAGTTTAGAGGCCTATATCCACCACATCTCTTCTCAGAGATAAGCTACGAGCGCCGTAGATAGTTTATTTCCATTCTGTCTGTAAGCAAATTTCAGTTCTTTGATATTAATGAAATGAAGTATTATTTCTGCTACATCTTTTTATTTATGGTTATATTTTTATTCTGTTGTGCTCATGCATAAATCTAGATCAGTGGTATCAGAGTAGTCTACTTTTCCTCGATCCTTCTTTGCATGTCCCCAACGAGGTCGGGGTATAAGGAGTTAGGGCTCGATCTGGTTGAACCTTTGCAAGATAAACCTCGCAAACCCCGACGGTCACCCATGGGGGACGAAAAGAAAGATGAGGGAGCAGGAGATCCTATCAAAATATTTCTCGAGGAGGCCCTCAAAAAATGAAGGAACGCGATGATGGATAAATTTTCCCAAATCCTTCAAAAACTGCCCACTACTGGCTCATCTACATCCAACAGCCAATCTGGAGGCGAGACTCCCTTTAAGGTACAAGTAAACTTTGACATTCCCATATTTGAGGGTAAAATGGATGTAGATGGTGTAGATATATGGTTGAATCTATTAGAAGGATATTTCTCTGTTCATGACTTTTTCGACTGGGAGAAGATTATTTTTGCACTCCTCAAAGCTACCCCCCATGTCAAGGACTGGTGGGAAACCTATTGTGAGAAAAAAGACGAGAAAAAAACCTCTTTGTTCTCAGTCATACCCACTTGGAATTCTTTCTGAGACACCATCAAGGAACAATACTATCTCGTGGGGAGCTATGAGGACAAGTACATACAATGGACCACATTGCGGCAACAAAGGGATCAAGATGTGCATGAGTTGATGAATTTGTTCCAAACCCTGTGCACAAAGTTGGGCAGCAAAGATTCAAAGAAAAATTTGGTGCTAAAGTACCGCAATTGTCTACACAAATACATTCAGGAGGACATGAAGTTCCTCATGATTTCCTTGCTTGGTACCACATACCGGTATGCTGCCAAGATTGAGCAGAAATTCAAACAAAAGAAGCAAGACTTTGGATATGCGAATCAAAAGCAAGGGAAAGGTTCCCCCAAGCTGCAGAACAAAGGACAAAGCCAAGGCATGGCGTCCCAAGACAACTTTCCAAAGCCACACGCAAATAAAAACACCGTGAAGCCAAAGAAGGACACGGGAAATTGGTGTGAGTTCCATAAGAGCTCCACTTATAACACAAGTGAGTGTCAAGCCAAGCAGTCACTGGTTGCCGAGATGAGGGCTTCTGAATCAGATGCTACTCTGACTCTGAATCAAAACCTGACAAGGAGAATGACAAAGGGAAACAGATTATTGATGTGGAGCCCAATGCCATTGTTGCCACTGTGAAGATCCAGAAAGAGGAACCGAAAGATCCAAAGGAGGAGGAGCATCTCTTCCACTCCAAGATGTGGGTAAAGGGTTCCTGCTACAAATCATTGTTGACAATGGGAGTAAAAAGAAACTCATTTCAGCAGACGTCGAGAAGTAGTTGGGATTTCCAACCATAACACACCCACATCCATACACCATCAGGTGGCTTCACGAAGTATGGGATCTCTGCGTCAGTCAGCAATTCCGCCTCCCCTAAAACATCAAGCCCTTCATGGATGAGGTATTATGTGGCATTGCTCCTCTTGATGTTTCTGATGTATTATTAGGCCAACCATACTTGTGGAAGTGACATGTTGTGTATGATTCCCGACCTCGTGCTGTTATTGTTACTTTGGAGAATAATTTGTACAAGTTACCAAAGGTACCACCGCCTGCTGTTATCTCTTTGGTTACTACAAAACAATGTAGTAAGCTCATTTCCCAAACTAGGAAATTTGTTTTTCTAATGATCCGCCCCCAGGGCAAGAAGAAGACTATGGCCACGACCTCCAGACAGGGATTCTCTGCATGACAACAAGAAATGGAAAAGGTTGTGGAGGAGTACGGGGACATCTTCACCTCACCCATAGGGGTTCCTCTACACTGTCAAGTCAAGCACCCCATTGATATGACCCTAGGTGCTTCGCTACCCAATGGACCGATCTATCGGCACTCTGATCTGGAGAACGATGAGATCAAGAGGCAGATTCAGGAGCTGTTGTAGAAATTTCATATACGTCCAAGTTCATTGCCCTGTGGGAGCCCGATCATGTTGGTATAGAAGAAGGACAGGACCTGGAGACTATGTATTGAGTATCGGGCATTGAACAAGATCACTGTTCGGAAGAGGTACCCGATCCTGCGGATTAATGACCTTCTGGACCAACTCAAAGTGGCCAAATACTTCAACAAGATCGAATTGAAGTCTAGGTATCACCAAGTACCAATCAAACCCTCCGATATGTGGAAGGTTGCCTTCAAAGCCAAGGAGGGCCTTTTCGAATGGTTTTTCATGCCTTTTTGGTTGACGAATGCTCCCTCAACTTTCATGAGGTTGATGGACGACATCTTGCAGACATTCACCAACTCATTTGTAGTGGTGTACTTGGATGAAATTCTAATCTTCAGCTAGACTTGGGAAGAGCACCTCCACCACATCTGACAAGTCCTCCAAACATTGCGGAAACACAAGTTGTGTGCCAATTTGGAGAAGTACAATTTTGGCATTACCCAGGTTCAATATCTGGGATACATTATTGATGAAATGGGGGTGCATGTGGATCCAACCAAGATCCAAGTCATTCAGGATTGGCCAGCCCCAACCACTCTAACAGTGCTTCGCAACTTCATGGGTCTTGTTAATTTCTACCGCAGGTTCGTGTTGGGATTCTCTCATATCACTTGTCCCTTGAGTCAAGTCACCAAGGGAGGAGAGAAAGAAAAATTATTTTGGTCGGAATCTCAATAGAAGGCATTCATAGAATTGAAACATTGCCTCTGTTCTGCCCCAGTGTTCACATTACCAGACTTGCAACAACCATTTGAAATCAAGACATATAACTTTGATTATGCTATTGGGGCAATTCTTACTCAACAGGAGCATCCAATGGAATATCGCAGTGAGACATTGTTTGACACAGTTCGTAAGTATCCCACTTATGAAAAAGAAATTTATTCCATTGTGCAGGCTTGTCGACAATGGAAGCATTACATTTTGGGGAAGGAAAAAATCATCCACATAGACCACCGACCCCTACAGTTCATATAGACACAAGGGAAATTTTAGAATGATAGCCATCAGAAGTGGTCCACATAGCTGCAACAGTTACATTTGAACATCAAGTATAAGAAGGATAGCACCAATAATGTTGCAGACTACCTCATCCGACCACCAATCGTGGCGCTAACCACCGTTCTTAACTCTTGTGGGCATGAGATTTCTGATTGGTTGCTTCTCTACAAGAGCGATCCAGAATTTTTCCACACATACAAGGCACTCTTGTGGGGTACGCAAGTTCCAAATTTTCACCTCCAAGATGCACTATTATGTCACTTGGGACACCGTTGTGTTCCTTCAAGAAAGTGTTCCAAGATGATATGGAAAGCACACTACAGTCAATTCGTTGGGCATTTCGGGGTCGATAAAATAGTGGTAGTACTGAAGAAGTATTTCTATTGGTCGAACCTTCGACAAGATGTCAGGAAGTACATTAGATCTTGCAGTGCTTGCACCATTGCCAAATCGACCATAAAGAAGCAAGGCCTATATACCCTGCTACCTACCCCTAGTCGAGCTTGGGAATCCATCTCCATGGATTACATGTTGGTCCTTCCTTCTACTAAGCATGGAAACAACTGTGTTTTCGTGTTTGTCGATAGGTTCTCGAAGATAGCCATTATGGTGGCCTATAAGAAGAATATCACAGCAGAAGCCACTGCTAAAATCTTCTTTGAACGAGTGTGGGTGCACTTTGGGATCCCACAATCTATCATATTAGATCGAGAGAGTAGGTTTCTCAGCACATTTTGGTCCAGCCCCTAGTCAATGCTAAACACCAAGTTCACCAAGTCCACAGCTTTCCATCCCCAAACTGATGGCCAGACAGAGGTTGTCAACAGGATGATTGTAGACATTATTCACATGTACAATTCAAAGCATCCATGCACATGGGATGAAAGACTCCCCTATGTACACCATAGTTATAATCGGGCTCTCCACAGCTCAACCGGCCACAACCCCTTTCAGGTGGGCTTGGGATTCCAGACGCTATGTCCCATTGACGTAGCCATGCCATTCTTGGCTACTCAGGGAAATTCGGCTCATGTCCAGTCTGAAGCTGACAAAGAGAACATCTTCATCGAGCGCATTCAACACATGCGTCATCAGGTTCATGACATATTGGATAGAACCAATGCTAAGTACAAGCAACGACATGATCAACATCGGGTGCCATGCAACTTCCACGAGGGCGACAAAGTGTGGCTACATTTGTAGATGGAGCGCCTCACTAGACCCCACCGCAAGCTTCGCCCGCTCCGATATGGGTCATACACCATCACCAAGGCTATAGGAAACAATGCCTTCAAGCTCAGTATTCCACAATTCCTTGGTTTGCACCCAGTATTCAATGTGGACCGCCTTTGTCCCTACTTCCCACCTCTATTGGACACCTCTGAAATTGCAGAACAACTCACACCAACAGAGTTAAACCCAGACTGCATGGAACATGCCACCATAGATTGTATCATGGGCATGCAAATCAAGAACACTCGCCAACAGAAGATCCAACTATATCAGGTTGTCAAAGCTGGCCAACTCCTACACTAAGGCAAGTGGTTCACCAGGGACCAATTTCAATAGAAGTTTCCTCATCTCATGGAGGAACTCAACGCAATGGGGATCATTGCTTCCTAAGGGGGGAGGAATGATCCAGGTGGATGTTGGTGGCCACCCGCCTATTCCACTTGGGGCCCCACCATTTTCTCTTTCACTTTTTCAATTTCGTCACAACTTACTATCTTTAGCATTTTTTCGGGTCCTGAACTTCCGGAGCTGTTTTGAGGCCCTAAACGACATTTTTTGGGCATCGCGATTCCAGCCAATATCATTTTTTTTTGGAATCAATATTCGCGATCTGTAGTTGTAGTCCTCAGATAGATATTTCTAACGATGTATCATGTGTGTCAAACGAAGATAGTATGCCAAAGTATGACCCGGGGAAGTTGAAACATCAATTTACCCAAACGGGGCCCATAGTTTTGGCGCTCTGTCTCCTAGGGTTAGGTTTTTGGATGTTTAGGGCTTTCCATTACTTATCTATCATAAATATGCCCTCGAGCCTCATTGTAACATAGTTCAGAGGCCTGCAGCTGCCACATCTCTTCTCAAAGATAAGCTACCAGCACCCTAGCTAGTTTATTTCCATTCTATCTGTAAGCAAATTCCATTTCTTTGATATTAATAAAATGAAGTGTTATTTCTACTGCATATTTTTATTTATGGTTATATGTGTATTCTATTGCATTCATGCATAAATATGGATCATCCCTTTTCTATTATTACATAGAGGAGTAGATAATCATTTCCTAGCCATATTGATATTCGTAAGACAAAGAGGGTCACCCAAGTGAAAAGAAAGTGAAAATCAAATGAAAAGGAAGTCGATAGAGTACCAGGAAAACTAAGAAGGAAAACAAAGATAGGGGGGAGGGTAGGATTAGTAATACAAAGCATAGGAGAGGTAAACACAAGGGGATGAAACTATGAAAGCATTGGAGGAGATGGAGAAGGGAGGTCGGGACGAAGGAGGAGAAGAAGACTAGAGGGAGGATGGGAATTTATTATAGGGAGAAAAACATGCCTTCCAAAATAATTATTCCATGAAGGGATTAAAAATTAGAAACCCACAAATCCAAAATCCAAAATCAATGCAGCAAGTATAATTTTTAGAATCGAAGCTTAATTCCAGCTTAAAAGATGTTTGGACGAAACTTGTAGAGGAGGTGACTACAAGAAGTTGTTACACCGAGGGAATTGCTTCGTTTGAAAAATTTCCTATGTTCCTCAAAGCCTCCATGTATTAACCTTTCAGAAGTAGCAACACGACACTGACTTCCTATTACCCATAGTTGAACAATTATATGTATGTAGTAGGCATCAAGAAATAAATGTGTCTTTAGTTGAAAAACCCTTAGCATTATATTGCTTCCAATCTCTAATTCTTTCCATCATTACTCTCGAAATTCCTTTGCAAGTCTAGATCAAAACCAATTGTACTACTCCCAAGTTCCAAGTTCCACATGATCGATTATAGATGTGTTACAAGCTATTATAAGCATTTTCACATTTCTACCAGAGTGTTATATATAATAAACCATGTAAGATATCATTTGAAAAGAAACTTCTCTTCTTTAGTTATATGTGACATTCACCCCACGTTGGAGAGAGTATCTATTTATATATACACCCACAATGAAAAATCAAATACTTATTATTATAACAATATTTAGACATTAAAAATCTATTTTTTTAGCCTTTAAATTAATATTCTTATACAATTTTTATTTTTAAAACTACTGTTTAAAATTAATATTTTTTCCCATTGATTTTTTATATATGATATTCATCCATGAACGTTTTTAAAATAATAAAATATCTTAATAAATTTTCCCATTGGTTTTTTATATATGATATTCATTCATGAGCGTTTTTAAAATAATAAGATAAGATATGGCAATTTTGTTTTGGGTAAATTTTATTATGAAGAATAAACTCATGACCTATCTAGTTTTCCTCAAATATAGAAATATGAAAAGTGAGCCAATAGAATCTTTAAATCAGATTGAAGGAAATAATTCTTGATTTTTATTTAAATTATATAAATCAATCACGTAATTGCAAACTTTTGTTAATAATTGATTAAGATGCATAATATTTGGCACAAATGAAATGTAATGTGTCTTGGATTCTTCAGACTCTTTGGAAATCCATATAATTGGGTAAGCTATGGCAACATTGTGCATAGTTCTTCTGGGCACAAATTGAATGTGTCTTGGATTTTTTATTTTTTTTGGAAATCCATATAATTGAGTAAGTTCTAGCAGCAATGTGTATAGTGTTTTTGTTATATATATATATATATATATATATATATATATATATATATATATATATATATATATATAATTTTTTGGTTTGAGATTTAAGAAAGTTTTAATTTATTATTAAATATATATTTTTTTAATTAAGTGATATTTTTTTGTTAAGTGATTTGAGTTTATCATAAATTATATCAAATTTAACATGTAATTTGAGAAATTTTTATTAAAGGTATTTAAATCGTCAAAATTATCATTAAAATATGATTTAATAGTACACTTATCATTTATTTTATACAAAATAGATTTAAATTAAATAATATAATTTTAAAATATATTTTTAATATATAAATAAATTTTAATTTTAATTATTTATTAAATTTTAAGAAAGTATGAGAACTTATTTAAAATCAAATTAAAACTTATATTTCAATGAAATTGGTTAAATTCTATTGGCCTAACGTTGAAATTATTTGATTTGATTTATGAAATTGTGATTTTAGTAGGAGACAATTGCCATAATGGTTTTTCTTATCATAGCATTTGTATGTCACAGAGTATCGCTCTCAACCTTTAAAATTATTTGATTTATAAATTCGTGAATTCTAGTATGAGACAATGAAGGTAATAGAAAATCGCAATGCAATAATGGCTTTTCTGATGGTGCCATTTGTCTTTTGCTCAGTTTCTAACGACAGCGACCATCCCTCAGCCAAATTATTTTATAACAACATCGACGTTTTGACCTTGCAATTGCTTGATATCTGAAGGCGATTTGGCGAGGTGAGAAATCAGAATGTGAAATCTAAAACGGTCGCAGTTACAAACAGTGAGAGCACCACTATAATAACTCCTGTTGTAACGCCACTGCCCTTCATTTTCATGCTCTATTGAAATGGTGGGGAATTGGGTATTTGAAGCGTAGTCATTCAATTTGAATTTGAATTCGAATTCGAATTCAGTAATAAATGTTTGGATGAAAAATATATATATATATGTTGAAAAAATTGGAACATATATACTTTAAAAACTGAAAAAGATTTTATTTGTTTTTTTAATTAAATTTATTATATTTTTTTTTATTTTTTAATTAAATTTATTATTTAAACAAATGTAATATACAATGTTGTTAGTTAGTATTTATTTTTTATTCATAAAGTAGAAAAATTTTATATGGTAAATATAATCATACAATTTAGTTATATTAAGTGTATGATTTAAGCACCACAATAAAAAGGTATAGAATTGTTAATAATCTATTGATATATGATATCAGAGTTGTAATGAAAAATGTAAAAAAATTATTTTTATTAGAAAGGATACAATAAGTAATAGAAGCAAGGAAAGAATGAGTATAGGTTAATAAATATTTATTGTTAAAAATAAGTATGATAATGAATGGAAAGAAAATATTATTTCTAGAAAAATCCATATATTTAAGTATGTTTTTGGATAATAAATTTAAGAGGACACTTAGATTGTTATTAGAAAGAATAAAATAATTAATAGAAATGAAAGAATGATTATAGGTTAATAAATATTTATTGCTAAAAATAAGTATGATAATGAATGGAAATAAAATATTAATTATGGAAAAATCCATATATTTAATTTTTTTTGGATAATTAATTTATGAGGATACTTAGATACTAGAGGCTTTTTTTTTAAGAAATTTTTAATTATGACAAATTGGTTTAATCCACATAAAATTAGTTATATGGATTTAATTTTCTCCTTTTTTTTTCTAGTGCATTCTTCCAACGTACTAGGTACTCCCGCTTTCTATTTATCCTATTATGGTCATCTTGTACGTAACAATATCGTCAAGCTCCAAATCCATATGATCATGAATCATAGTTGGTCCACATGGTGGCTTTTCTCTCTCAATTTCATCTGTGTCTAATTGGCATCTCTTCAACTGACTGATATGGAGCATTTGACGCTTGCGATGCATGTGAGGTGCTAGCTCAAGCTTATAAGAAAGTTACCCAATCCTCTTCTTCACTTGATACAGACCCTTAAACATCCTGATCAAAGATTTCAACATCCTTCCCAGTGGGAGAAGCTATTCCTTCTTCATTCCTACGAATACCATATCCCTAATATCAAAATGCACATAATGTTTATCCTTACATGCCCAATTATTCATCCTATCTCCTGCTTCTATTAGGTTGACTCGAGCTAGTTATTTTTTCTCCTTCTAGTATACTAAGAATATCAATGTTGTTAGACTCCTCCCATAGTGGTTCAACATCACAATACATGGAGAAATAAACATCTATCCATTGAATATCTCAAACAAACAGTAACATGTTGTAGAACTCTACTAAAGGTTGTAGTTAAACTGGGTTGCATACAATAAATCTAGTCAATTCCCTTGATCGAATCACACATTATTTCTCAAATAATCCTCCAACAATGAGTTAATACATTTTTTCTGTCCAGCACTTTGCAGATAAAATCTATAATTGAACAAATTTGTCCCAACAAGTTTAAACAACAAGGTCCAAAATTTCCCTATGAATCTTGTATCTTTGTCTGACATAATGCTCAAATGTAGACCCAAATACGTCGCCACATTCTCTAAGAATGTCTTCGTCGTATCCTCAACTCCACATGGTATCTTCATTCGAAGTAATATAGCATACTTGGAGAAATGATCAATAATGACCATGACCTTATAACACCCTTCAACCATCTATAACTATGATATGAATGTATAAATATCTAAATAGATTAAACTAATTTTGTAATATGCTAAAACAAAATCTTGAATCAATTCTACAAATCGCGGAAAATGATTACGATCACACAATCACATGAAGAAGAAAGAGAAAGAATCTCAATCGCACAACACAAAGATGTATCTTGGGAAAACCTCAACTAAAAACCTCGCTATATGTATATTGTATTAAGTCAAGAATATGAAACAATACAATGTTATTTCCCTTCCTGAGAAACCTCTGCACTATCTTTGACTATCACACTCTGATCCCAACAAGAATGATCTGATACTTAACCAATTTCCTACTTTGGGTTTCTCAGCCTTGCTTACACATTCTTGGAGGAATTGTGGTCCTATTAATTAGGAAATTCCCATGAATTTATTGTGATATTCATCTAAGGCATCCTGTTGACCTCATGCATGACATGTAGAATTTTCTAATTATACAATTGATAGTTCTCTTCCCTTTAACTATAATCCCAATTGCACCTTACTTATAACTAACATACAAAAAATATTTATAGTGAATTATCAGTTATCTGACTTATTACTGCATGTGAATTAAATCAGATTTAATTCACTGGACCTATCACTAGCTCATCTCTGAGTTAAAACTAGTTAAACTAATTTTAACTCAAATAATTGAGTTAACTAATTAAAAATCAAAAGAAACTACAACTAGAGCCCCTACAACTTACGGAGAACTCTACATGCCTATATTTTGACCCTCAACTCAAATTGACTGAGCTAACTAAGTCTTCCTAACTTAGTTAAACCATACAAGTTGTCATGTGATGTGGAATCACAATTTACTTCTAATTTAATTAAGGGAAAATTAAATTAGAAGCCCTTCTTGTTGCAAATTTCAACACTCCCTCTCAAGAAGAAAGGGATTGTCTACTACCCCGATCATGCTTTGGTGGAACTCAAATTTGATTCTTAAAATTTCCTTCATCAATATGTCTACATCCTGCTCCTCCCTAGGAATGTACTCTAATGACATAATCTACCTCTGCACACAATCTCTGAGATGGTGATACCAGATATCAATATGCTTGGACCTGTCATTAAAAACTGGATTAAACAAGAGTTTGATGCAACTCTAGTTATCAAAATAAATCACCATCAGATCCATCTGTCGACGAAAGAAACCAAAAATTATCTTCCTCATCCAAATGGCCTCACATGTTGCCTGATTGGCCACCATGTACTATGTCTCTCCTGAACTGAGTGCAGTTGATCTATGTTTCCTGTTATACCAGGAATTTTTTTTTGATCCTATGTTGAAGACGCCCCCTATTGTTCTCTTCCTGTCGGATAGACTCCATACCCAATCTACATCTATGAAGCCTTGAAGCTTCACTCCCTCTATCCATTTTCACCATAGTCCAAACTATGTATTGCCTCTGAGGTATCTCAACACATCCTTGTCTTTCTTCCAAAAGAGCTTGGTAGGCTTCACCATATCTTGACTCAACTAGATAACATCATAGCATATGTCTAGTCGTGTGTTCATGATCCGAATATATGCAGGAATGCAACAGGATAAACATATAACCATAAATATAGAGATGCAATGGAAATAACACTTCATTTCATTAATATCAAAGAACTGAAATTTGCTTACAGACAAAATGAAAATAAAACTAGCTAGGGCGCTGGTAGCTATCTCTAAGAAGAGATGTGGCGGCTACAAGCCTCTGAACTGAGTTACAATGAGGCTCGAGGGCCTATTTATTATTTAGAAACAATGGGAAATCCCAAACATCCAAAACCCTAACCCTAGGAGATGAAGTGCCAAAACTATGGGCCACGTTTGGGTAAATTGGTGTTTCAACTTCCCAGGGGTGTAACTTTGCCATACGATCTCCGTTTGACACGTACCATACCTCTTTAGAAAGATCTATCTAAAGACTACAAATTTTGAACGAGAAACATCAATCCATGGACCCATGTTGCTTTCTGTTTTCCTAAAAAACGTCGTTTAGGGCCTCAAAATGGCTCCGGAAGTTCAGGACCCGAAAAACTGCTAAAAATAGTAAGTTGTGCTGAAACTGAAAAACTGAAAGAGACAATGGTGGGGCCCCAAGTGGAATAGGCAGGTGACCACAAATATCCACCTGGATCATTCCTCCCCCCTTAGGAAGCAATGGTCCCCATTGCGTTAAGTTCCTCCATGAGATGAGGAAATTTCTGCTAAACTTGGTCCCTGGTGAACCACTTTCCTTGGTGCAGGAGTTGGCCAGCTTTGAGAACCCGATATAGATGGATCTTCTATTGGCGAGTGTTCTTGATTTGTATGTCCATGATACAATCTGTGGTGGCCTGTTCCATGCAGTCTGGGTTTAATTCTGTTGGTGTGAGTTGTTCTGCAATGTCTGAGGTGTCCAGTAGAGGTGGGAAGTAAGGGCGAAGGCGATCCACATTGAAGACTGGGTGCAGACCAAGGAATGGTGGAATACTGAGCTCAAAGGCATTGTTCCCTACAGCCTTGGTGATGGTGTGCGGCCCGTAATGGAGCGGGCGAAGCTTGCGATGGGGTCCAGTGAGGCACTCCTTCTGCAAATGTAGCCATACTTTGTCACCCACTTGGAAGTTGTGTGGCACCCAGTGTTGATCATGGCGTTGCTTTTACTTCGCATTAGCTCTATCCAATATATCATGAACCTGTTGGCGGATGTGTTGAATGCGCTCGATGAAGCTACTTACTTTGTCAACTTCAGACTGGACATGAGTTGAATCGGCCTGAGCAGCTGCAAATGGCATGGCTACATCAATGGGACATAGTGGTTGTAATCCCAAGCCCACCTGAAAGGGGCTATGGCCAATTGAACTGTGGAGAGCCCGGTTATAACTATGTTGTACATAGGGGAGGCTCTTGTCCCATGTGCAGGGATGCTTTGAATTGTACATGCGCAGAATGTGTACAATCATTCTGTTGACGACCTTTGTCTGGCCATCTGTTTGGGGATGGAAAGCTGTGGACTTGGTGAGCTTTGTGTCCAACATGGACCAGAGGCTGGACCAAAATGTGCTAAGGAACCTGCTATCTCGATCTAATATGATAGACTGTGGGATCCCAAAGTGCACCCACACTCGTTCAAAGAAGAGTTTAGCAGTGGCTTCTGCTGTGATATTCTTCTTACAGGCCGCCATAATGGCCATCTTCGAGAATCTATCAACGACCACGAAAACACAGTCATTGCCATTCTTAGTAGAGGGCAGGCCCGACATGTAATCCATGGAGATGGATTCCCAAGGTCGACTAGGGGTAGGTAGTGGAGTATATAGGCCTTGCTTCTTGATGGTCGGTTTGGCAATGGCACAAACAGTGCAGGATCTGATGTGCTTCTCGACATCCTTTCGAAGGTTCGGCCAATAGAAATACTTCTGTAGTATTGCTACTGTTTTCTCGACCCCGAAATGCCCAGCGACTCGACTGTAGTGTGCTTCCCATATCATCTTGGCACGCTCGCTTGAAGGAACACAAAGGTGTCCGAGGTGACATAAAAGTGCATCTTGGAGGTGAAAATTTGGAACTTGCGTGCCCCCCAAGAGTGCCTTGTAAGTGTGGCCGAATTCTGGGTCACTCTCATAGAGAAGCGGCCAATCAGAAGTCTCGTGTCCACAAGAGTTGAGCACGGTGGTGAGCGCCACGATCGGTGGTCGGCTGAGGCAGTCTGCAACATTATTGGTGCTACCCTTCTTGTACTTGATGTTCAAATGAAACTGTTGGAGATATGTGGACCACTTCTGATGGCGATCATTCTGCAACTTCCCTTGTGTCTGTATGAACTGCAGGGGCCGGTGGTCTGTGTGGATGATTGTTTCCTTCCCCAAAATGTAATGCTTCCATTGTCGACAGGCTTGCACAATGGAATACATTTCTTTGTCGTAGGTGGGATACTTGCGAACTGTCTCAGACAATGTCTCACTGTGATATGCCACTGGATGTCCCTGTTGAGTAAGAACTGCCCCAATAGCATAATCGGAGGCATCTGTCTCGATCTCAAATGGCTGTTGCAAGTCTGGTAATGTGAGCACTGGGGCAGAACAGAGGCGATTTTTCAATTCTGTGAACGCCTTCTGTTGAGGTTCCGACCAAAAGAATTTTTCTCTTGCTCCTCCCTTGGTGACTTGACTCAAGGGCCAAGTGATATGAGAGAATCCCAACACAAATCTACGGTAGAAATTAGCAAGACCCAGAAAGCTGTGAAGCTCTGTTATAGTGGTTGGGGCTGGCCAATCCCGAATGACTTGCATCTTGGCTGGATCCACATGCACCCCTCTTTCATCAATAATGTATCCCAGATATTGAACCTGGGTCATGCCAAACGTGCACTTCTCCAAATTGGCACACAACTTGTGTTTCCGCAGTGTTTTGAGGACTTGTCGGATGTGGTGAAGGTGCTCTTCCCAAGTCTGGCTGAAGATCAGAATGTCATCCAAGTACACCACTACAAATGAGTTGGTGAATGGCCACAAGATGTCGTCCATCATCCTCATGAAGGTTGCGGGAGCATTCGTCAACCCGAAAGGCATGACCAGCCATTTGAAAAGGCCTTCCTTGGCTTTGAAGGCAGTCTTCCACACATCAGAGGGTTCAATTAGTACCTGGTGATACCCAGACTTCAGGTCGATCTTGCTGAAATATTTTGCACCTTTGAGTTGGTCCAGAAGGTCATCAATCCGTGGGATTGGGTACCTATTCCGGACAGTGATCTTGTTCAGCGCCCGATAGTCAATACAAAGTCTCCACGTCCCATCCTTCTTATGTACTAACACGATCGAGCTCCCACAGGGCGATGAACTTGGTCTGATGTGACCTTTCTACAACAACTCCTGAATCTGCCTCTTGATTTCATCATTCTCCAGAACAGAGCGCCGATAGATCGGTCCATTGGATAGTAGCGCACCTGGGGTCAGATCAATCAGGTGCTTGACCTGACAGTGCAGAGGAACCCCTGTGGGTGAGGTGAAGATGTCCCCGTACTCCTCCACAACCTTATCCATTTGTTGTTGTTGTGCAGAGGAGCCCTGTCTAGAGGTCGTGGCCACAGTCTTCTTCTTGCCTTGGGGGCGGATCATCAGGAAAAAAAAATTTCTAGTTTTGGAAATGAGCTTACTGCATTTTTTTGCAGTAACCAAAGAGATAGCGGCAGGAGGTGGTACCTCTGGTATCCTGTACAACTTATTTCCCAAAGTAGCAATAACAGCACAAGGTCGAGACTCATACACAGCATGACGCTTTCACAAGTATGGTTGTCCTAATAATACATCAGAAACATCAATAGGAGCAATGTCACATAGTACCTCATCCGTGAAGGGCTTGATGCTATAGGGAAGGCGGCACTACTGGCTGACGCAGAGATCTCGTCCTTGGTGAAGCCACCCGATGGTGTATGGATGTGGGTGAGCTGCGGTCGGCAAGCCCAGCCGCTTCACGGCGTCTGCTGAAATGAGGTTCTTTTGGCTCCCATTGTCAACAATGAACTATACAGGGGAGCCCTTTACCCACATCTAAGAGTGGAATAGACGTTCCTCCTACTCTGGATCTTCCGGTTCCTCCTTCTGGATCTTTGTAGTGGCAACAGTGGCGTTGGACTCCACATCAATAATCTGTTTCCCCTTTTCATTCCCCTTTTCAGGTTCTGATTCTGAGTCTGAGCATGCATCTGACTCAGAAGCCCTCATCTCGGCCACTAGCGACTACTTGGCCCGACACTCACTTGTGTTGTGAGTGGAGCTCTTATGGAACTCACACCACTTTCCCGTGTCCTTCTTTGGCTTTGCGGTGCTGTTCTTTTCTTGTGGCTTCGACGGGTTGTCTTTAGCCGTCATGCCTTGGCTCTGTCCTTTGTTATGCGGTTTGGAAGCACCTTTCCCTTACTTTTGATTTGAAGATCCAAAGTCTCGCTTCTTCTGTTTGAATTTCTGCTCAATCTTGGAAGCATACCAGTATGTCGTACTAAGCGAGGAGATGTCAAGGAACTCCATTTTCTCCTAAATGTATCTATGCAGACAGCTGCAATACTTTAGCACCAGATGTTTCTCTGAATATTTGATACCCAACTTTGTGCGTAGGGTATGGAACAGATTTGTCAGCTCATGCACATCTTGATCCCTTTGTTGTCGCAGCGTGGTCCATTGTATGTACTTGTCCTCATAACTCCCCACGGGATAGTACTGTTCCTTGACGGCGTCTCGGAAAGAATTCCAAGTTGGTACGGCCGAGAACAGAGAGGGTTCTGTCTGGTCCTTGTTCTCACAGTAGGTTTCCCACCAGTCCTTAACATGGGGGGTAGCTTTGAGGAGTGTAAAAATAATCTTCTCCCGGTCTGAAAAGTCATGAACCAAGAAATATCCTTCTAACAGATTCAACCATCTATCTACGGCATCTGCGTCTATTTGACCCTCAAATATGGGAATGTCAAAATTTACTTGTACCTTAAAAGGAGTCGTGCCTCCAGAGTGGCAGCTGGATGCAGATGTGCCGCCGGTCGGCAGTCATTGAAGGATCTGAGCAAAGTTATCCATCATCGCGTTCCTTTGTTTTTCGAGGGCCTCCTCGAGCAATATTTTGATAGGATCTCCTGCTCCCTCATCTTTATTTTCGGCCCCCATGGGCGTCCATCAAGGTTTGCGAGGCTGATCTTGCAAAGGTTCCACCAGATCAAGCCCTAGCTCCTTATACACCAACTTCGTTGGGGACATGCAAAGAAGGATCGAGAAAAAGCAGACCGCTCTGATACCACTGATCCGGATTTATGCAGGAATACAACAGAATAAACATATAACCATAAATACAGAGATGTAGTGGAAATAACACTTCATTTCATTAATATCAAAGAACTGAAATTTGCTTACAGACAGAATGAAAATAAAACTAGCTAGGGCACTGGTAGCTATCTCTGAGAAGAGATGTGGTGGCTATAGGCCTTTGAACTAAGTTACAATGAGGCTCGAGGGCCTATTTATTATTTAGAAACAATGGGAAATCCTAAACAGCCAAAAACATAACCCTAGGAGATGAAGCGCCAAAACTATGGGCCCCGTTTGGGTAAATTGGTGTTTCAACTTCCCAGGGGCATAACTTTGGCATACGATCTCTGTTTGACACGTACCATACCTCGTTAGAAAGATCTATCCGAGGACTAAAATTTTTGATTGAGAAACATCGATCCATGGAACCATGTTTCTCTCCGTTTTCCCAAAAAACGTCGTTTAGGGCCTTAAAACGGCTCCGAAAGTTCAGGACCCGAAAAACTGCTAAAAATAGTAAGTTGTGCCGAAACTGAAAAACTGAAAGAGACAATGGTGGGGCCCCAAGTGGAATAGGCGGGTGACCACCAATATCCACCTGGATCAGTTCACCAAATAAATGAGTGAACCCACAAGCTTCTTGTAGATAGTAGCATCTACTACTTTACCTAAAATATCATCCTCCTTCCTCTAGTTTCCTGCTAGAGGAGTCTCCATGGGTTTGTTTCCCTCCATGTGGAACTTCCTAAGAATCTCATTAGCATACTTGCCCTGTGATACAAATAACTCCCCATATCTTTGCCAAATTTCCAATCCCAGGAAATAGTTCAAGAGCCCCATGTCCTTCATCTGAATTTATCTTGCAAGATCCTCTTAGCAAGACTTGATGAGTTGCTCATCACCTGTCAACATCAAATCATTGACATAAATTAAAATGATCAAAAGCTTACCTTCTATCATGATATGGTAAATATTCACATCTTCTTCACTCTTGGTGAATCCCAACCCAGTGAAGTACTTGTCGATCCTGGTGTACCAGTCACAAGGTGCTTGATTCATCCCATACAGTGATCCCTTGAGTCTGCACACATGCAACTCTCTATCGAAGGTCTAAAATCCTTCCAACTACTCAATATACACCTCTTCCTAAATCACCCCATTGAGGAAGGTTGTATTTACATCCATCTGATGTATCTTCCATCCCATATTCACTAAAAGTGCAAGGATGGTTCTAATTGATGAGTACCTTGTGAATGGTGCAAAGGTGTCATTATAATCTATCTCCTCCACCTGAGAGAACCCTTTGGCCATAAACCTGAACTTGTGCTTCTCCACACTCCCATATTTTTCCGACTTCACCTTGTAGATACACCTTGATCCTACAAATGACTTCCCCTCCGACCTTGGGACAACTTCCCATGAAATGTTTCTGATAATGGAGTCATACTCTACAACCATGACATCAACCCAAATTAGTTGTTTCACTGGTTCCTCAAAATAGGATGGCTCTATCTCTACACGTTCGCTCATAAGAGACATGTAGCCATTGTACCGCTCTGGGGACCTTCTCTAACTACACTACGATGTGGGTGCTCCAACATTCTCTCTAGCATCAACAAAGAACCAGCCAACCTATCTCGTGTGCTTCCTTCCGTCTCGGGATGTCTCTACATCAGTTGGTGCTTCCATTCTTTGCACCTCTACTTGTGGTTGCTCCACATCTTGAGGTTCTTATTTTGGAGCAAATAGCTCCTCAATTGGATGCAGCTGAAGCTCCCTCTCTAGGGAAATTTTCATGGCCTTCTCTTCATCGAATTTCACATCTCTTCTAACCACTCTCATCCTGTGTGTGGGCAAGTACACCCAATAGTTGTGAGGTATGAGTGTACCCCACAAATCTATCCAACTCAATTGTTGGCTTTATCTTATTACTGGCATATTTCGTCACATGGAATTAAATTGATGAACCAAAAATTTTAAAATGCGACACATCTCGTCTCTTACCTAAAAATTCTTCCTCTCGTGCACTAATCCCAAGTATCTGATAAAGACTTATGTTTTGCACAAATACTGTTGTATTGCATGATTTCACCCACAAATGTAACTGTAGGCCCTGATCATGCAAAATAGCTTGTGATGCTCCCACAATAGTTTTGTTCTTCCTCTATGCAACCTCATTCTGTTATGGGTTATGAGGTGTTATGAATTCCCTTTGAATTCCTTCCGAAGCATAGAAGTTCTTGAATACGTTAGAGACATGTTCTCCAACATTTTCACTCCTCGAAACCTTCACCTTCTTCCCTATATCTTTCTCGACAAGTGCCTTGAACTCACAAAAATTTGAGAATGTCTCATATTTCTTCTGCATGAAGAAAATCCAACACTTGTGTGAAAAATCATCTACAAAAATCACATAATACATGTGTTTTGCTATGGAAATTTTCGAGAACAATCCACACACGTCTGAGTGAACTCTCTCAAGGATCTCCTTTGCTAATATTTCCTTATTGTGAATGGTGGCTTTGGTATACTTCCCCAATGGACACCCTTTTCATGTATCTCCCTGCTCAAGTGTGCCATTTGGAAGTCCTGTATAAATCTGTTGCATGATCTTCAAAGTGCCATGGTGTAGATGACCCAATCTCCTGTGCTATAACTCATCGATGTCTCAACGCTCCACCTTCTTTGATTTCATGCTAAAGGAAGCATAGTCTTATAAAATCCAATTTGTAGATGTTCTTTACTCGAACCCGAATCATTTTCACCTATTTCGTGGCTTTCTGACGAAGGAATGTCTTTCCTTCACTGAATATCACATCATAGCCATCATCTTCCAACATAGAAATATAGACCAAATTCTTCATTAAACTAGGAATATACATGACATATTTTAATATGAGAGGAGTACTTGACTCCCTCTGAAATGTAATTGTACCTATGTCATTAGCATTATACCTCACGTCATCTCCCATATCGATGTGCATCTAGGTATCCTTCTCCTCCAAATTACTGAAGATATCTTTGTTTTCGGTCATATGGAATGAAGATCCACTATATAATTACCACACATAATGCATCACCGATGTCACCATGCATTCGATGAGGGTGAAATCCAACTCAAACTGTGAAACAATTTCTTCACCTGCCACTCCTTCTAAGGGCTTCTTTCTAGTATTCTTGTGCGGACACTTTGTAGGAATGATAATGTCAAATCTCGTGACAATGAAAACATTTTACCTTTGACAATTCTCTCTTCTTTACCTCCTGACTGGAATCTAATTTGGAATGGGATGCCTTCCCTTACCCTTTCTTCACCTTTCCATCCAAGACACATTTCTCTTCATCATCAGTCTTTGATGAGTATCCATCTCTAGCGTTTCACCGAATCTCTTCTTGTACCAATTCGGACCACAATCACATCCACTATGGTAGCTTCTCCCTCCTATTCACCGAGTCTTAGTAGCTATGTCACCTCTTGGGAAGGCCTAGAAGTGATACACTCACGAAAGAATCCTACTAATCTGTCACCGCAAAAATTCCAAGCTTATCTCGACATTGATTGAACTTTGTCAAGTATTTTGGAATTTGGTCGCCTTTCTCCATTTTGATCTTTCTGAGCTTTTCTTTCAACACTAGCTTCCTATGGTCACTGATATTTTGTAACATATCTATTAAGGCCTTCCAAATAGCATATGGAGTTGCATTTCCATGGAGGTTCGAGACAATATGATCTCGAACTCATTCTAATAGAATCCTTCTTTCCTTTGCTACATTATTCTTCCATTCATCAAGAAGTTGGTAATTTGTTACTGCGGGTTAGGGAATATCACTGTCTATGAATTCCTTTTGTCTGTTTTCACCCAAAACTTCCTCCATCCTATCCTTCCATGATATATAATTTGAGTTACCCTCAAGGGCATATTCTAGTCTCAATCCAGAGAAAGACATCCTGATCTGTTGTTGGTCCTGAATAATAAATATACAAATTCGATTCATATGTTCAAAAAACCTCTAGTTCTTCTCTTCTATATGGTGATTCCTTCTATTATACCATGTAGAAATATCTAAATAGATACAAATGATATTGCAATATGCTAAATAAAAATTCTGAATCAATTCTACAAATTGTGGAAACCAATTACAATCGCACAATCACATGAACAAGAAAGAGAAAAAATTTCAATCGCACAACACAAGATGTATCTAGGGAAATCCTTAGATAAAAAACCCATTATCTGTATATTGCATTAAGTCAATAATATGAAACAAAATATTGCTATTTACCTTCCTGAGAAACCTTTGTACTATCTCTGATTGTCTCACTCTGAACCCAAAACGAATGGTCTGATAGTTAACCAATTTCCTGCTCTATGTTGGTCAGCCTTGGTTATGCATTTTTGGAGGAATTGTGGCCCTATTAATTAGGAAATTCCCAATAATTGATTACGATATTCATCTAAGCCATCTTGCAAACCTCATGCATGACCTATACAATTTTATAATTATAAAACTGATATTTCTCTTCCCTTTAACTCCAATCTCAACTGGGTCTTCCTTAGAAATGACATGCAACAACTATTTATAGCAAATTATTTGTTATCTGATTGATCACAGCATGTGAATTAAATCAAATTTAGTTCACTGGACCTATCACTATTTCATCTCTCCGTTAGAACTAGTTAAACTAATTTTTACTCAAATAATTGAGTTAACTAATTACAACTCAAAATAAATTGCAACTTCACCCACTGCAACTTAGGGAAAACTCTACATGCCTCTAGTTTGACCCTTAACTCGAATTGGCTGATCTAACTAAGTATTCCTGACTCAGTTAAATCGTACAAGTTTTCATTTGTTTGACCCTTAACTCGAATTGGCTGATCTAACTAAGTATTCCCGACTCAGTTAACTCGTACAAGTTTTCATTTGATGTGTAATTATAATTTAATTCTAATTTAATTAAGGGAAAATTAAATTATAATCCCTTCTTCTTTCCAATTTCAACAATGAACTCCATTGAGACACCCCTCCAATTTTTTTCTCGAATCAGTAAAGGTTGCAATAGTCCTCCCTATTATCTAATGCATGATTTTTCCTACTAAAAAATTATGCATGTTTCCACATACTACTCCACATCCTATCTCATATGCTCCCAGAAGTATCCTATTTCTATTAATTCTAAATTCTGATGCTTACCTAAGTGGCTAGCCCATGGAGAATAATGACACTCCCTCAAGAGTTTCTTTCAAAGTCCTTGTGACCTAGAAACATAGATGTGGTCACCATAAAACATGAGTCCATCAAGAACGAAGTACCTCATAATACTCACTTCCTTCACTTTCTTCACAATATTCTTGGTTGTAGGGTCTATCTCTAAACATCCACGAATCATCCTCTTCAACTCATTTGTCACCTAAATCTGACTCTCTTTTTTTATTGTGTTGTCCTCATCCTCCTCAATCAAAACCAGCTATGTCTTTCTACTCAAGGAGTCTATTATAATATTGAGTCTCCCTATCCTATACCCAATCATCATGTCAAACTCTGTTAAAAATTCTTACCAACAAGGTTGCTTCACTAGAAATATAGGTTGAGATGAAAATTAACTCGCCACAATGTTTAGTGCATAAAAGGTATCTTTTTAACACCTATTTATCTTACATTAATTATCAATCCGAGAGCGACTTTTTATTTCAAGAGTGTACTCTGTCTGAGGCAGCAATTCAGTCTAAGAGTAATGCTATGAAGATGTAGTACAAAATGTTAAATAAATAGATGTTTGTAAAGAAATCTAATTACAGTAACATAAATGGAAATGCTCTGAAACCTTAATTAAACCAAGCTGCAAAACATCGATAAGGGATACAGTAGCAATAACTCCTTCCCTTAGAAATCGATGCAAGATAACCAATCTGGGAACTTGGAAGCAATAACCAGTGTCCTCTACAGTTGGTGATCTTAAAGTAATCGAAATGAAAGCAAACTCAATCTTCGTGCTGATGAAAATAACTGAAAGGAACAAATTCTGGAAAGGAACAACAGCTTGTAATTCCTATGCATACCACTTGTAACTCATCTATTTGCTAATATGAAGCTATGAATCAGAAATAAACAATAAACAGAAATGGAATAGCAATATGAAGAACAATTATAATTCTAACACAATCAGGAAACTAATCTCAATATTCCAATCTTGTCGATAGCCAAGACTATGAAACAGTTCATTGGAATGACTCATAAATCAATGGAACAACAACGTTTTATAAAAGATAGCAAGATGAATAAGATAGTAAATACGATCATTGCTAAGATATAATAGCAGTGCAATTCATTAACGTATACGTCAAATCTGAATTCAATCCAACAGAAATCAAATAACTCTGTAATCGTAATAAATATAAACGCAATTATCACACAACAAAAATAAAAGAATAGAAATACAAACAGCGGATCGCTCCACCAGGGTCGGGCCCTCAACCACCGGTGAAACGCTGCTAGGCTACTGCAGAGCTTGAGAAATGGAACGAGAACGCCTCTTTGTATTAATCAAACATGAATAGCTTTTACATCAACTACTTTTTTCTCACAAGAGTCAAGGAATTACAGTGTTACAAAGGGAATTCAATAATCATCAATTGTTCTCCAATACACAATACATGCTCTCCTTTTATAGTCAGAAGAGGAGAAATTAAATAGCAAATATGATCTCTCATAACAATATTGGATTGTTCCCAACAGCTTGATCAACCAGAAAATATATTTCCATCCATATTTCAACAAGAGCAAGGCGAATTTGGCTTTGCAGCTGAGATTTGGAGGACGTCCGCAACAACAAATCTGAGAAAATCATGCTCAAAGAACCTGCGTTTCTCTCAATACAGGCCAAATTTGGGCAAACTGTTGTTAGAAAAGTTAATTTGGTCCGTTCTGGACAAAACCCATGTTCTAGATTTTCCTTATTCTTCTTCATTTTCCTAGAATCTCAACCGCAAAAATGTCACTTCTTATTCCAGTGAATTTCTCAGTTGGAATATTTGATGATGATTTGGAGATCAAATCTTCAATCTAGCAAATATCTTGGAGGCTAAAATGATGAGTGATATTACAAAATATATTAATAAACCATCATTGATAAAATTATGCATAATAATCATCAATTTATTAAAAATAAAGGAGAATAAATAATATTCATCCATAAGAGTATAAATCATTATAAAATGGATTTATATGATAAATTATAATAAATGACATGATAAAGAAGAGTAAAAATGGATGAGATAAGTGTTAAAAAGTGGTCGTATTCACGGCCCAACATACCCCCAAACTGAATATATTACATGTCCTCATGCAACCCAGAACTGAATATATTGCATGTTATCATGCAACCCAAAGACAAAACTCATGTGTTAACCAAACAAAGAAAATTGTTCATCCCAACTCATGAAATGGATGGAACAAATGAATTTTTCCTCAAATAATGAAAATTCAATTTTAGCAATATTGATAAAGGCATAACAATTTTTACAGTTGACGTTCAACCATTAGGGGAATTTTGAGGTCTAAAATGGGCCTCCTAAGAAAAATGTACAACAAAAATAAACTTTATAACAACCAATAGGATTCAAGATGATGATGTCAACCATGGGGGATGATTCACCATTTTTTAAATAAAAGGGTAAAAATATTAAAAAAATAATAAAATAATAAAACTACTTTTTCAACTTGTATTTTCAACTTATCTCCCAAAATTTTTACTCAAATTTCGAGCGGGAGTACTCGTTGGATGCGAAATTTAATTCCTCATCCAAGGAGTACCCATGTTGCATACTTCCGATGAACTCTACTACATGAAAAATGAGAAATACATAAAAAACGTGATTGTAATCACGTTTTTTTATGTATTTCTCATTTTTCATGTAGTAGGACCCATCTAAAGTATGCAACATGGGTACTCCTTGGATGAGGAATTAAATTTTGCATCCAAAGAGTACTCCCGCTCGAAATTTGAGTAAAATCTTTGGGAGATAAGTTGAAAATATGAGTTGAAAAAGTAGTTTTTTCATTTTTCCCTCTAAAATTTGATGATGTCATCAAATCTTATTTGATTTTTTCCACTATTATTTTATAATTTCCTTAGGAGGCCCATTTTAGACCTCAAAATTCCCCTAATGTATATGTATATGAAGTTGCAGAAAACTGTGACATAAGTAACAACAAACTTCATTAACCATTTTCTCAAAAATCAGATCGTTTTGATGCACGGATCATGAGATATAAACAAAATGGTTGTAGGTGATAGTGCCTAATTTTCTAAGTTTTATGAACTAATTTAGCGTGAAATTTTTGGGGTTTGTGTATTTTAATGATACCTCTTTGTTATCCAGAAATCACAAGAATTTAGTGCATAGTTTTAAAGATATATGCAAATCAATTTCTGCACTGTATAAAAATGACATTGTATGCATTAAATGAGAAAGAGAGTAGAAAACATCTATCACGTATAGAAATTCCCCGCCCCCCTCAAACTAAAGAATTATCATGTCCTCATACAATGCTAGAAAACAAAGAGAGGTGGTTGCTACAATCTGTTGAAATCGATGCTTGGTATAAAACAACATGGAATAAGGGAGGTGTTGAGATTGAATAAGAATATAAATGGATGATAAAGAATATTAGTGACATGGTCACAAAAAAGAAATGAAGAAAATCAGCACTCCCCCAAACTGAAAGATGAGACGTGTCTAAAAAAAATGGGAAGTGGTAAAGATGTGGAATGAATGATGATAAATAATGTTTAATGGATGTTCATGAAATTCTCCTAAATTCATAATAAATCAGAAAATTATGCTATTTTACCTCAAGTGTTACCTCCGAAAAATGTGAAATGACATGTAGGGACTGACCTTTGTTGAAGCTGATGTAGGCTGAGTGGATACTGAAAGTGATGCAAAAGGTGGAAGCCATGCAAGCTCATCATGTCTGAAGAATTGTGTGCGTTCAAGAGCCTTCGTTGTTAATTGCAATAGTGTGGTCGTGCTACGAATAGAATTTTCTCCCATACCTGTTGTTCTCCTGTAAACAAATCACAATTCTGTATGCAATTTTCTTGAATCCACAGTTTCAGTTTGGAATGGCAACATATAAGATGCATGCAAAAAAGTTCAAGTAGAAAAATTTCTGTAAAAATGCAGTATCAATATTGTGGCAAATCAGAAAAATAGAAGAGCAGCGTATTGCATAGTAATTGTACAGCATGGAAAGGCATACATACTTATGATACAATCAATGAAATTATAGCATTTGCTGAAATCCGTGCATGTGATAAATCGTAAACAGATATAGAAGAGTTTTGTAATGATTCAAGGATAAGGAGAAGGGACAACTTAGGATAAACATAAGTAAAAATGAATTTATTACCCACTTAAACTAATGTGATTGATTTATGATGATTTTCATGTATAATAGGTTCAAAATCAAAGGTTAAATATTCATACTTTCATCTGATATTTAAATAGAGATATAGGAAAAAGGGTTTAATATTACTATTGATGTGTATAAATGTGACTCCAATACCATCAGCAGAACTTTGTTTCCCACAAGTGTCAATAACCTTGATAGAGTTGCTCTCTCACCCTTGGAACCATTTTTCTTTATTTATGCTGAGGAAGTGTTTGTTAATTGTCATAACGGAGGCCATTGTGTTGGCTTGGTGACCAGATAAATCACAATTCCATTCACTGGGAAGAAGTGAAAAGTGGGCAGGCCGGCTCATGATGAGACCTCCTGTTCCAAGGACTTCTTAATTTTTTCAATTGTCCATTGGACCATATCCCTGGTTTGGTGGCCATGATGGGAGTGCCACTTCACTTGCTTCCTTAAGAACATGGTAGGCCAACTATTGATGAGACCCCCTATCCTCCATCTGCCAAATTATAAAATTATTAATGAAATATGTAAATATTTTTCTTTTCATATAGCACTTTCCTATTTATTCATAAAGGATGGCTCAACACTCCTTAAGAGTAGGGATGGAGGAAGAAGTCTAAACAGCTCAATAGAAAAGAATATGCCCTTGTTCCTACTCCATAAGTAAAAATCAAAGAAAGTTATAAAATATGGGAAAGAACCAACATGATAAATATAATCTATCATATGAATTTAGTGGTAGTAAGACAACACGATCATGTTATTGATTATGTCCCTTTTTCCTTTTTCTTATCATTACTAAACAAATTTCTTAAAAATGATGATTTATTTTGATTTGCTGATTACAGTAAGCTTTAATTTGTATGATTGTGTATCCTTCCATAAATTGTATGTTTTTCTTTCAAAAAGTTATGAAAAATTCAAAAACAATCCTCAAAAATTTGTTCACAGACAAGAAAATGTACTCAAAAAGTGTTGTTCCTTTGGAAAGGAACAACAAAAAAAATCTGCGAAAATGTTGTTCCTTTCGAAAGGAATAGCAAAAATGCGCAGTAAAAGTGTTGTTCCTTCTGAAAGGAATAGCAAAACTATTGTTTCTTTTGAAAGGAGCAGCATAAAAACACAGCAAAAGTGTTGTTCCTTCTAAAAGGAATAGCAAAATTGTTGTTCCTTTTGAAAGGAGCAGCAAAAACACGCACAACAATACTGTTGTTCGTTTCGAAAGGAACAAAAAAAGTGTTGTTCCTTTGGAAAGGAACAGCAAAAACTCACAGCAAGCAAAGTAAGAATGGCTCAAGAAAAATTCTATAGAAAAAAACAAGAAAAGTAAAACAAATTTTATGTACAGGTTTCAAAAAATTTTTTTTTACAGAATTGGTGCTGCCGAAGAATTACCTTCTATAACCGAAACTTGCATGGTGGGGTCCTTATTGTTCAATTGCAAATGGAGCGAAAACTATAATTTAGAGGGATCAACACTTGAAACACAAAAACATAAAAGAAATCAGAAAAGAAACAACACTTTATTACGTTACAACAGCTATGATGTTATTTCCTGAGGGAATATCAATCTTGTTAATGGAAAAAAAATGATCTTTTTGAAAAATGTTTTGGCAGTAGTGGCATGAATCTTCAAATGGAAACAAATTCTTCATTTCTTCTGTTATGAATCCATTAGGTAATGAACTGGATGAAATGCCTTTGTTTTACTAAAATTTATTTCAAGAATCACTCGTCCATAAATTGACCTTCTTTGTTCTGCTAAGACCTGCAAAAAACGAGTGTCTACCTGCAATAAAACATTAAATCATAAAGAAAGAGAGGTGATCGGGCTCCCCTAATCCAAGAATTATGTAAAAAACTAACAAGTAGTTACTCTGTAAAACAAATCCATGCACAAAGTAAAATTAATTTATTACCTGCAGAAAAGAAGTGGTCAATCATGCTAACCTACAGTGTTTATATCATAACTTCTTTGGTTTTCATCGGAATTGAGTGATTCCAAAGAAAAATAAGAGCTAATTCAAATTTTTATCTCCAATAGAAACAGGTTTTAAAAATTCCATGTAATGGCATGTTAAACTTGCTTAGAACAACCTGCATAATAGAGTCATTTTCGATTTTCCAGCTCAGACCAACAGTTGATATTTCAAGTATAAATTATTTGTTTGATGGCGGATTGAACTGATTCAAATTAGAGATTAAAGTAGATTAATTTATTGATCTCCAATAGAAATATGTTTTGAAGATAAGAAGAATTGATGGGTCAAATATGCTAGGGAACAGCCGAGAAAACATAGTTTCAAGAGTGTTGATTTATGATAGGAAATTAGTATTTTGGTCATAAATTCCTCATACGATATCAAAATTGAGTGATTAAAATTGCGTTGTAAACTAGATTCATAGAGGAATCTACTATAGAAACAATTTTTTAAAATATAGTCATTTAGGCCTCCAAAAACTGATTGTCCCAACTCTGTTGTTGAGCTGCCTACTAGAGACCCTATCAATGTTTTGGTTCTAACTTTCTCGTTTCAAATCTAAATTGAGTGATTCAAATTGGGTTAAAAAGTAGACATAAAGGGATAATTAGGATGGAAATAGGTTTTAAAAATATTCACTTTTGGTCCCCCAAAACATGACTGTCCCAACTTTGTTTTCAAGAATTTCATCAAGCTCGCAAGCCAAAAAAATGATATTCAAGAAATTTTTCCATATTGATGATAAAAATGAATATAAGTGTTTGTAGAATTTTTATTTGTAATATAATTAATCTATATACACAAAATAAGTTATAATATTTATTATCAATGTTCATTTCCACAGCGTGTTGCAACAAAAACAACTATTTTAAAAAAAATGTGTTTATTTCCTTATTTATTTTATTTTCTCCACTAATCTACTCTTCTTTGAAAATCGAATATGCTTATGTATAAGAGTATTCTTAGTAGAGCCATTTCCGAAATAAGGCCTCTAGTATGTACATACCCAAATTTGAAAAATGCATGTTGATAAATAGTAAGGTATGAGAAGCCAACTTCCCTTCTTGTAAAAATAATTGGGTGAGAATTCTCAATTTCTTGGGAATCTTGCTCAGTATCTTCTATTTGGCTATGTACCTCAGCAAAGGCTACATATGGTGACTCTGTGGCCCGAAGGGAACTAGTAGGTTGTCTAGAAATAACTTTTCTAGGTCCTACTGATGGCTGAGATTCATTTTTCTTAAGAATTTTGTCAATAAAGGTCGTTCTCCCAAGGGTCACCGGTCCCTTAGATTTTTCAGGTTTGGGAGGAATTTTGTCTTGTTTAGATTTTCTAGTCATTTAAAACAACAAGCCTTCATTCCTACCTAAAGAAAAAAATCTACCCAATTCTGCTGTTAAGCGGGCAGTGAGCAAGTATGTTCCTTGCTCGGTGCACAGGTTCTTACCTTTCGTCTTTAAAACCCAATTCTTCCCATGCAGAAAAAAGGTCAAATGTGCATCACTCCTTCTAAATAGCATACACTCTCCCCGGTAATGGCGCCAAAATGTTGAGTGCATAAAAGGTATCTTTTTAACACCTATTTATCTCACATTAATTATCAATCCGGGAGTGACTTTTTATTTCAAGAGTGTACTCTGTCTGAGGCAGCAATTCAGTCTAAGAGTAATGTTATGAAGATGTAGTACAGAATGTTAAATAAACAGATGCTTGTAAAGAAATATAATTACAATAACATAAATGGAAATGCTCTGAAACCTTAATTAAACCAATCTGCAAAACATCGATCAGGGATATAGTAGCAATAATCCTTTCCTTAGAAATCGATGCAGGATAACCAATCTGGGAACTTGGAAGAAATAACCAGTGTCCTCTACAGTTGGTGATCTTAAAGCAATCGAAATGAAAGCAAACTCAATCTTCGTGCTGATGAAAATAACTGAAAGGAACAACAGCTTGTAATTCCTATGCATACCAATTGTAACTCATAAATTTGCTAATCTGCAGCTATGAATCAGAAATAAACAATAAACAGAAATGGAACAGCAATATGAACAGCAATTCTAATTCTAACGCAGTCAGGCAACCAATCTCAATACTCCAATCGTGTCGATAGCCAAGACTATGAAATAGTTTATTGGAATGACTCATAAATCAATGGAACAACAATGCTTTATAAAAGATAGAAAGATGAATAAGATAGTAAATACGATCCTTGCTAAGATAGAATAGCAATGCAATTCATTAACATATACATCAAATCTGAATTCAATCCAACAATAATCAAATAACTCTGTAATCGTAATAAATCTAAATGCAATTATCACACAACAGAAATGAAAGAATAGAAATACAAACAGTGGATCGCTCCACCAGGGTCGGTCCCTCAACCGTCGGTGAAACGTCGCTGGGCTACTGCAGAGCTTGAGAAATGGAATGAGAACACCTCTTTGTATTAATCAAACATGAATATCTTTTACATCAACTGCTTTTTGCTCACAAGAGTCAAGAAATTACAGTGTTACAAAGGGAATTCAATAATCATTCATTGTTCTCCAATACACAATACATGCTCTTCTTTTATAATCAGAAGAGGCGAAATTAAATAGCAAATATGATCTCTCATAACAATATTGGATTGTTCCCAACAACTTGATCAACCAGAAAATATATTTCCATCCATCTTTCAACAAGAGCAAGGCGAATTTGGCTTTGCAGGACGACCGCAACAACAAATATGAAAAAATCATGCTCAAAGAACCCTGCGTTTCTCTAAATACATGCTGAATTTGGGCAAACCGTTCATCATTAAAATTAATTTGGTATGTTCTGGACAAAACCCATGTTCCAGATTTTCCAGATTCTTCTTCATTTGCCCGGAATCTCAACCGCAAAACTGTCACTTCTTATTCCAGTGAATTTCTGAGTTGGAATATTTGATGATGATTTGGAGATCAAATCTTCAATATGGAAAATATCTTGGAGGCTAAAATGGTGAGTGATATTACAAAATATATTAATAAACCATCATTGAAAAAATTATGCATAATAATCATCAATTTATTAAAAATAAAGGAGAAGAAATAATATTCATCCATAAGAGTATAAATCATTATAAAATGGATTTATATGATAAATTATAATAAATGACATGATAAAGAAGAGTAAAAATGGATGAGATAAATGTTAAAAAGTGGTCGTATTTAGGGCCCAACACACAATATTATCTATTTTGACCACAAATGACCTCCCAATGAAAACATTCCTCCACCCCTTAAGAAAATGGCACGGGGGCTTTGCTCAATGAACCTCTAACATATAACATGTGATCATAGCATATTAAACAATACCCTTAATTTGAGTACATATTGGACAATACCTCTAAAAATGACATTATTTAACCTCCTACCAATATAAACCGAATACACCTTCTCAATTTAAAAATCCCCTACTTTCAGTACATATTGTAGGTATCTATTTTTTCATTAACAGTTTTTATACCATTTTGTATTTTTTCATTTACATTGAGCTCCATTTTTTATACCTGCCAATATAAAATCCTTTACCCCCTATATATCCCCCAATATATTATGTAATTTTTTCCTCATTATATATCTCCCAATATGAACCCACATTCTATGGTATTTCTCCTGTAGTAAAGCCCCCATGGAAATTGGATGAACACTATCATGTCTTTTTCATGGATGGGGTGCCTCCTCTTCCTATTGTTTAGCTTCCTATTATCATAGGCTACCAGATTTCCATCCTGCATGAGGACACCTCCAATGGTGAAACTTGAAGCATTTGTATGTACCTCAAAACATATCTCAAAATATAACATCTTCAATACTATAGTTGTCACCATATCGTATTTCAACTCTTCAAATGCCTCACCACACTTCTTCGTCCATCTTTGACTTTTCTTTCTTCAGCAAGTTGTTCAGTGGTGTTGTAATCTTGGAGTAGCCCTCCAAAATGTTCATATTGTAGTTTTCGATCCCTAGGAAGACCCTCACACCATGAATGTCAATGGGCTCCTCCCAATCCCGAATAGAACAAAACTTACCTAGATCCATCCAAATACATCCCTGTCCTATCTAATTTCTAAGGAATAACCTCTCAAGTTGATTGAACGTACACTTATAATTCTTCAATTACAACTAATGTTGTTGTAATGCCTCAAAGTCATGCACCAAGGGCTTCTTGTCTTCCTCCATACTACAATTATACACCACAATAGCATCAATGTATACCACCATGAATGAATGTCGAAATGGACAAAGCACATCATTCATCTATGTGCAAAATGTAGCAAGGGAATTATACATCCCAAATGGCATCACCAAGTACTCAAAACTCCCATATATCGTTACCATAGTTGTACTTTTATCATCAGCCTCTACAATCAGCACTTGATAAACCCATGCCTCAAGTCAAGCTTCAAGAAAACCTTGGCCTTCACCAACTTATCGAAGCAATCTATTATAAGTTGAAGTGGATATCAGTTCTTGATCAACTACTTGTTTAAATCTCTATAATCGAGACGCATCGCCAGCTCATATGTGTCCTTATTCTTCTAAAAGAGCACCATATTACCTTAGGGGACCGTGAAGGATGAATGAAGTTTACCTCAACCAACTCCTTTAGTTGACTCTTTAACTCCTCCAAATATGGCCCAAACAATCAGCAAGGAACTTATGTTGGTGGTTCCTTACCTAAACAATGTAAACCGAGAACTATAAACTCAAATTGCAAACTCCAGCAAAAAAATCCCCCCAAAAAATGAAAAACAACTCGAAAACGAAAAGTTTTGATACTGGAATAACAAAAAAAAAATCTGGGGTAAATTTTCAACATGTTTTAAAAATGGAAATGAAAACCAATTTTTTTGTGCAAAAAATACCGTGAAAACAAAAAGTGTTGATGTTGGAGTACCGTATTTTTTTTCCGGATATATTTTCAACATTTTTAATTAATGAAGTATAAGAGAAAATATCACGACTCCGAAAAACCTTAAAATTTCAATAGAAAAATGAAAACATAAATTTACAAATAAAAATTAAAATTAAAAAGATTAAAAAAAAGGTTAAAAATAATAATAATAAGTAAATAAAAATATATATTAGAAAAAAGACAAAAAAATCAAATGTATAAAAATATATAAAAGGACAAAAAAACCCAAACATAAAAATAAAAAATAAAAAACAAAATTAATTTATAAAAGATAAAAACTAAAAAAAATAAAAATAAATAAATATTAGTACATAAACAATATAAAAAATATTTTAAAAAACATAATTAAAGAAAACAAATTAACCCTAAAACATAATTAAAGAAAACAAATTAACCATAGAAACAAAAAAAAGGTTGAAAAAACAAATAAACAATAATTTATTAAATAATTAAATTAAAAATAAAAATAAAAATAAAAAAACAAAAAGAAAACATCAAAATAAATCAATAAATAATACATTTAAAAAATTCAATAAAATAAAAAAATTTAAAACTTAAAAAACTTAAAAAACATAATAAAAAAATTCAAAATGATAAAAATAAAAAACATTAAACAACTCAATATATATATATATATATATATATATATATATATATATATATATATATATATATATAATAGTTAAATTATAAAAAAAATTAAAAATTTTAAGAAAAAAAATATAAAACCAATTAAAATTAAAATAATAATAACAATTATTATAAAAAAATTAATTCGACCCCTCGAGCCCCTGGGCAAACTCAAGTTTATTCTGAGAATCGGCTTGCGCTCGCCTAGGGGCGTAAGGGGTTGCCTCCCTAGGTGAGCAGCGTTGTGCAGCTCCGCCTGCCAAGAACGATGACCCCTCGGGCCACCTGACGAGCTGAAGACGATTTTGAGAATCGACTTCAGTTGGAGCCTCCACTCTAGGCTGGCACAGTTGTGTAGCTATGCTCGCTCAAGGCGGCGTCCCCTCGAACCCTTGGGCGAGCTCAACTGATTCGAAGAATTTGCTTGAGCTTGGCTAGGGGCTCGAAGGAACGAACTTTATTTTTTTTCATCCTAAGATAATTGGTTTTTAAGGATTTTCCATTTTTTTGTTTTTTTGTTTTCCTTTGCAATTTATTTTTATAATGAATTTTTTTTTTTTTTTCCCAAAGTTTAAAAAAAATAATAAAATTAATATATTGAGATTATGATTTCTTTTATATTTTTAAAAACTCGACAAAAAATATGCATTTTTCATATATATATATATATATGGACATTTCAACTAAAAGTAACCCGTTAAATAAAATAAAATTATGGAAAATTTCAATAAACAAAAATGGAAAAATAAAAAATTTTATGATTTTTTTATAAAAATGAGGACATTCGAAGAAAAAAAATTGAACAAAAATGATCCACATAGAATTTTAAGTTATTGAAAAAAATAAAAATTAAAAATTAAACTTCTTAAGGATTTCTGCTCTACCATGGGTATGACTGTTAACACTAACAAAACAAAAGTTATGATTATCAAATCCAAGAAGGAAACTTACGCTAATTTTATGTATGACAACAGTAACTTGGAGGAAGTGTCTTCCTACAAGTACCTAGGAATTGATATTCATCACAAGCTCAACTGGAACTATAGCATTGAGAAAAGGATTAATGGTGGGTGGAAAGCTTATTTTGGTCCTGAAAATAATTGTAAAACATTAAACCTCGTAATGCGGGATAGAAAGAAATTCCTCTTTGAAACTTTAATCACTCCTGTTATCTTATATGGATCAAGGTTTGGGGTTGCATCATCTCTAGAGAATTCTGGAAAAATGTTGAGCAAATCTAGAAGCGTTTTATAACATATAACCTCAAAATTAAAAGCAATACACCCTATCCTATTCTCCTTATAGAAGTGGGTCTTTCCCCTATCAAGAGCCTAGCTATGACCAGACTTCTATTGTACAAGCACAAACTCAATAACATAAGAGACCGTAGACTTCCTAAGCTAGCTTTAAATTCCAGCCAAAATCACCAAAGGCTCAAACGAGGTTGGTATAAAGACACCACGTCCTAGTTAAACCATTGGGAGATCGACGAGAATGGGGCATTGCAAAACATTAATAACATTAAAAAAATTGTTACTTCCAAATTCAAAGAAAAAATGTGGTGTGAGAAATATCTAACAGCTAAAAGAAAATTAAGATATTATAAGAAGGTCATAAACCCCACCCTAGAAGATCAAAAGTATCTCTCTATTTTAACTAGCTCAAAGTAGAAAATTAATATGGCCAAGAATAGAATGAACTCTCATGAGCTCCATAGTGAGACAGGTCGTTGGACAGTTCCTAAAACACCATGGACGGAAAGGATCTACCATATCTGTGAGAATATGAACTTCGAGGATGAAAATCACTTCCACTTAGAGTGCCCAACGTATGACCACATTAGATCTCAATTTCATAATCTTTGTTGCAATACTAACCTTCCTAGCCTCTTAAGATGTCAAAATTATAGTGAGCTCAGGAGGCTTCTCTCCAAGCTTTTTGAGCATAGGATTAAAATCTTAAATCAAACTAAATAATTTGTTTATTTAGGTTCGATAGACCAAAGATTGGTCTCAGTGGACGTTAACCATCATCATAATAGTCATCATAAAAAAAAAAATTTATAACTATAGGAATAATAAAAAAATAATAAAATAATAAAAAAAAAGATTGAAAAAAATAAATGTCAAAAATGAAAAACAATAAAAATAAGAAGAAAGAATTTTAAAAAATTGAAAAATTAAAAAATTAAAAAAAATACATACGTACATATATATATATATATATATATATATATATATATATATATATATATATATATTAATAAATATATATATATATTTCAGCCCCTCGATCCATTCTGAAGGTGGGCAGAGAATCGCCTTTAGCCTATTGGGTGGCTTCAGGGGCCTACGCCCTGGGCTAGTGAAGCTTTCAAGGTCTTCCCTAGGTTGGCAGAAATGCCCCTCGAGCGACCCGGCAAGCTGAAGGTGATTTTGAGAATCACCTTAAGCAGAACCCAAAGGCCCCTCGAACCACTGGGTTGTGCTGAAGCCCACAGTCAGGTGGCTCGAAGGGCCTCCACCCTAGGTTGGCAAAGTTGTGTAGCTCCGCCAGCCCAGGGCAAAGGCCCCTCGAGCCACCCAGTCGCAGCACACAGCTTCGCTAGCCCAGGGTGGACATCCCTTAAGACACCTGGTTGTGGGCTTCAGCGAGCCGGGTGGCTTGAGGGGCCTTTGCCATGGGCTGGTGAAGCTGCACAACTCTGCCAGCCCAAGGCAGAGGCCCCTCGAGCCACCTAATGGTCTGAATGTTAATTTGAATCGACCTTTAGTGCCCGAGTGGCCCTAGGAGCCAATTTTTTTTTTCTTTTTTAATTTAAATATTTATATTTAATTTTTTATATATGAGTGTGTTTTTTTTAACTCTTTTTTTTAAATGATTTTTTTTCTTATTTTATTTATTTTCATTTTTAAAATTTAATTTTTTCAATGTTTTTTTATTATTAAATTTTTAAATATTTTTTATTATTCTTTTATTTTTAATGTTTTTCTTATTTATTATAAATTAATTGTATTTTTTTATGTTTATGATTTTTTTTAAATTGTATGTATTTTTTTATTTTTTATTTTTTTTACTTAAATTTTTATGTGACTATTTTTTTTCTAATTTTTTTTCAAGTGTCGTCATTTTTTATATAAATTTTATGAACTTTGTTATTTTTTCAATTTTTTTAATTTAAAATTTCTGTAATTTTATTTTATTTAACGTGATATTTTTGTTAAAGGTTTCTAAAGGTATATTCTTTTGTTATATATATATATATATATATATATATATATATATATATATATATATATATATATATATATATATATATATATATATATATATATGCAAAATGTATATTTTTTTGTTGATTTTTTTAAATTATTATTTTGAGTCACAATTATTTTATGTGTATTGAAATATTAATTAAGATATATAAATATAAAAGAAATCATAACCTTAATATATTATTTTTATTATTTGTTTTAAACTTTGGGAAAAAAATATAAAAAATTCATTATAAAAAAGCATTGAAAAGGAAAACAAAAAACAAAAAATTAGACAACTTGAAAATGGTTAAATATTCAAGATTTAAAAAAAATATATATGTTTACTTAGGACATAAGAAAATTTAAAGTGTTAACAATATGTCTTAAAAAAAGTTTGTTGATGTTTTTCAAAATCCGCATGTAAATCGCCAACATTAAAAAATAATAATAATAATAATAATAATAAAATAAAAATAAAAAATCCACACTTCATATATTAGAAAATTTAAAGTGTCAAAAATAAGCCCTCTAAAGAAGGGGTTTTTGCTCCAACATTATTCAAAATTAGTAGGAAAATCACTAAATTTTAGAAAAAAAGTTCTTACTTGATACATAAGAAAATTTAAAGTGTCAAAAATATGCTAAAGAAAAGTGGTGTATTTTGAAAGGACACATTTCAAAATCAGATGATTTTTTTCTACCTTAAAAAAAAACATGTATTCTGAATCATCACTTTTTAAAATCAGGGGATTTTTTTCTACTTCAAAAAAAAGGTGTATTATGAGACAACAGTTTTCAAAATCATATGATATTTTTCCACCTCAAAAAAGCGGGTACTGGTTTTAGTTCCTGTTTCAAAATTTACATTGCTCCTAGCATAATATCAATACAGTGGTCAACTGCATGTCATTGTGGGAGTAATTTTGTCAACTCTTCCAACTTCTAATCCACATAAGCATTTGGAACATCAGAAATCTCAGGTGGAATAGGGTTCCCCATTCCCTCATATTTTCCAATATCTTTGATAAATACCATATACATATTTATATCAGATCTCCATCTTTCCCCTTCATACTCAATGCTGACACCAACTACACTCTTTCATCCTTCCTATCCATTAAAGTTTGTAAATACCACACATGTTCATCTCCACATATGAACAACTCATCCATCTAAGGTACCATCACTAGTCTACATCCTTGAAAATATTGTATGAGATCACATTGAAGTCATCCATCTCCATGACCATGAATTCAAGATATCCACTCCAATTTTCAACCTAAAGTGGCATATCAACTGCCAATCCACTCACCCCTCTAGTTCTGGAGTTCACTACCTCTACTTTCACTCTACTAGAAGATACTCTTAGTCCAATCTCTCTTTTTAAACCAAATTTGAAGAATTTATGTGTATCCCATATGTCCACAAGTTCTTAGGAAACCCTCCCATCGATATCCAAGTACAGAAAGCACAAGATATGCAACCAACCATCCTGTCTCCCCAGAACATCAATACTCATAGGAAAACCAAAATTTGTACACATACCTCCAGGAGCGCATACTTCCATCACATTGTTTCACTTCGTCATAGCTTCAAAACCATCTTCCTAGTGACAAGCTCTGATACCATTTGTCACACACTAAGGGAATTCCCTCGAGTCAAGGTGTGTCAAGTCCTTTGGGAATTTGAAACTTGCAAGGTTCATCATAATGGCATGACCAACTTATGACTAATTAATTCTCGACTATGCCTCTACCAAATATACTTCTATTACATGTGTTAATTATTATGTTTGCGGAATTAGAATTCATTCAACAACAAGGGTATATTTCCACCTAACTTCATCAACATATGCATAAGAACATGAACATAAACCATAAACAAGTGTGAGGGAAATCATACAACAAATTTCATATGTGAAAGGGAAACCCCATGGTCATCCTCATTTTATAGTATGCAATTATTACGACAATATAACACTTCTCATCTTGACCTTCACTTACTTCGAAAAAAAAATTCAACAAGTTGTGTACAACCCCATGGCTTGCCTACACGAAGTAAATAATTAATTAATAATTATTTATTATCAGAATTATATATAAGGAATCATACACTAAGTAAAATACGGATGTATAAATACATGTGCTAGGTGATATGTCATATCCTTATCACATGGCATGACTACACATTAATCTTGACATAATAATTGTTTTATGACTATTATTACATGAGTGTTATATATTACATACTAATTGTTAGAGAATCAGAAAGGCAAAAAGATTCTCTTATTCCTGATTATTTAGTTGTGATATTCTTTAGTTCTTTTTGCATTCTTCTTATCTTATTTCTTCTTAGTTCATGAAGCAAATATTGAAGCAAAAGCACATAGATCAAGGACACCAGTTGTAGGCCGACAACCATTGCAAAAACCCACTCAAGGGGAAAACCCAGCCAGTAATTCTTCCTTAAAGAATAATATTGAGACTCTAGACCTTCACTCAGACTTCCTCGACACCAAGTCAACCTTCCTTTTGATCCTTCCTCAATCTGGCAGTAGCAACATCACTATGCAGTAGTTTCTTCAACCTTGTAACTTCGACCTTGATTATGGAACTTTGATCTTGGAGGAAAAATTTGTATCTTGCTTCTCGGATTTCGATTTTGACCCAATACAACTTCTCAAGGAATAAATATCCAACAAAATCTACTTTGACATATTCTTCTCTTGGAAAAAACAACTGGCAGCAATTGAAGCAGCAAAATAATGAGAGAATTCGATCATCTAAACTAGAGCACATGAGAGAGAGAGAGAGAGTAACATCAAATTTTTTATTTTCTTAAAATCTTTTAGCTTGCCCAAAACCACACTCTAATTGACCCCTTCCTTCACTTCACACTTTTCCTTGATGCAGGAGATGATATCAAATTTCTTTGTGTGAGAGAGATGTCTCCAAATGAATTCGATCTCCATGTATTTATAGGCTTCTCATGGGTTCGAATTACTGTACTTGAGGATGAATTGATCACTTCAAGGCCGATTTGACGTGGAGGCTTCATAAATCATATTTGACTCAATACTTGACCTAATTACATGATTGAAAATCCCAGTATGGGTCAATTTAAATCTGTAATAACTCTATAAACTCAGAATAAATCCTAAAATTCCACAATGGGGACTTTGACCCAAAATAATATGACCCAAGCATGAAACCCATGCTTTAATAAGTTATTTAATAATAATATAAAATTATTTTCTTTATTGTTTTGACAAGTATAATATATATTGATTCAAATACAATTTATGAAGACCAAACCTCGTTACAATCTTCAACACTAATCACTATATTATACAACATTGCAGTGCATTATTCCTCAAGAATTATGTTAGATTATGATATTCCTCAACGGTTATTTCATGTTGTGACATTTATCACGGGTGGCTTATGTTGACCATGGTTATCTTTTCTTGGATGTGATTTATTATGGTTAACATTGGTTAATTATGGTTGACTTGTTTGAATATATAGTTTGAATATGATTGAAATTTGTATACCTTGGTTTCTCATGGTTGATTATGATTATGTCACAATAATTATTTTAGTATATGTTGAATTATATCAAATTACTACACCCCTCAATCATTTTGTTCAATTGTGGCATCCATCAAGAGTTATGATGCATTCTGATGTTCCTCAAGTGTTATTTTTGATAGTGATGTTCTCTAATGCTTATGTTAAATTGTAACATTCGTATTCATTGGTTTTAGTGAAATTGTTATGTTCCTTATTGCTTATTTCACATTGTGATTTTCCTCACGGGTGACGTCACCTTGCAACATTCCTTAAGGTTTTATGCTTCAAAATGGTCATGATACATATTGATATTCATCTTGGTCAACTTATGAGGCTTATATATATCCCCTAATGTAACATTGCAATATTCATAACAGTTGTGTCAAAATTTGTGATGTTCCCTAATGCATATGTCACATTGTGATGTTCATCTTAATTGACTTATGTTGAATTTAAGTGCCCTTCAAAAAAAAAAATCCACATTACAATGTTGAATTATGACATTCATTAATGGTTAGATGACATTATGACATTTATTTTGGTTGAATTATGTTAACATACTACAATCCTTTATGGTTATGTCATGTGTGGTGTTTCTGAAGGGTTATATTGGATTATGAGATTCCTCAATGGATATTTTGTATTGTGATATTATCATGGTTAAATTATATTAAACTAGTATATTTTTTAATGGTTATGTTGCATTTCAATGTTTTTTCATCAAGGGTTACATAGTAACATGATGTTCATCATTATGTTAGATTGAAACTTTATCAATATTTATAAACAAATCCTATAATTAATAATATTCATAAATTCTTGGCCAAGCATATGGTTACAAGTATTCAGGATTATTGAAATAATATTTTGCACTTAGAATGTTTGAGTGACTGATACTTTATTCACAGAGAGGATCAGCGTAACACTGAAACCTGCGCAATCTAGCATCACTCTATGAAGAAGAGGAGAAATATAAAGCTGACTAACTGCTCAAAATATTAGAACAACTAATCGTGAGTATTATTAGGGACACAGCCTCACATTTATAGTATTCTCACCTGGTGTCTAGTGACCTAATACTGGTGACTGCCAGTCATTATTGAAACCCTAAAATAGATTCGGGTGCAAGTGGACAACTTGCATTATCTCATCCCTTAATGGTCCAAAGACATATGGGGATCGAATCAAATACTTATGCCTAAAATATACTTGTGGGTTATGGGCCCACTGCTGCTTCCTTTCCAGCTGGTTGGTCTGTTGCTTCTCTTGTAAGAAGATCTACTATGCAGTTCAGGTATCCGGGCTTATGCTCAATGCCGAAGTCATAACTGTCAAGCCAAACTGCCCATCATAGAATACATACATTGTTATCTACGAGATTGCGATTTGATTTTATCATGCCTGGCATGATTTTGAGATCGGTTCAGACCAGAAATTTTACTAGTTTAAGATAAATCCTGAAATGACTGATGCTCTTTTTTAATGCGAGCACTTCTTTGTGGCTTGAAGGATAGTTAAGTTCAGCTCCATGGAATTTTCCTGAAGTGTAGCCACATATATCTTCTCTGCCATCTAAACATTCTAATAGAACGCCTCTCCATGCAAAAGTTGATGCATCTATTTCAAGGATGTAAGATCCTTCATGTGTTGGGAGTTTGAGTGGAGGAAGTTGCTGGAGTTTCTCTTTGATTTTTTTCACCGCTTGAGTCATGGCTTGGTTCCATGGGATCAGTGACTTCTTCAATATTTATTTTAGGACAACTAAATCTTGAGCTTGTCCTTTATAAAATCGTCTGATATAATTTAGACTTCGAAGAAACCTTTGCAACTGAGTTTTTTCTAGGATTTGCTCTGTGAAATTCTGTAGGTTTAGAAGAACATGGTTTTGTAGTGTGATACTACCAGTAGAAATATTTAAACCTAAGAAGTCTACATTTGTTATTCCAATCTCCATCTTGGATTTTGATATAGCTAATCCGTGTTTAACACAATGCTCTTGAAATATTTGGAGATGCTTCAGATGTTCTTGGATATTCTTATAACAGACAAGTAAATAATCAATATAGATAACTAACCAGTCTAATCCTCTAAATACATCATCCATTCTTTTTTTAAATTCATTGGGAGAATTCTTTAAACCAAAAGGCACTACCTTCCATTGGTATTGTCCGTGCGGGACAACAAAGGCTATTTTGTAACGATCCTTGGCAGCAATTCCAATTTGGTGGAAACTAGATTTTAGGCCGAATTTGCTGAAGATGTTACAACCTTTCATCTTTTGGAGAAGTGTTGCTTGATTTGGAAATGGACGTGCTATATTTTTCAGCACTGCGTTCAATGGTTTATAGTTGACTACCATTTGGGGTTGGCCTCTTTTGATTTCTGAATGTTTGTTAACATAGAAGGCTCGGCATGCCCATGGGATTTTTGCTTGTTTGATCAAACCCTTCTCAAGGAGATCATCTATCTCCTTTTGGAAATATTCTAACTCTATTGGACTCATCAAAACGACTAATGCCTTCTGTGGTCAGATCTAAATTCGTTCAATATATGGTAGATCGATCACATATTTTTCTCTTTCCCAAAAAGCATTGGGGATATCTGATGAGCACTGCTGGATGATATCTTCAGAGATAGTTTGCAGGTATTCCTATCGATGTATCGTGGCAAAGGAAATGATCCTTTCTTTTTTATGTACTTCGGCCGGTTTTAGTTGTTCTTGTTCCTGTACATGGGAAACAAAGAATGTACAAGTGGTTTTAAGGGGGATCTGTACAGTCTTACCAGAGATAGTTATAGAGAATAGGAGATTATAGTAATCAATAGATATGGGAGACCAGTGGGTAAAGAACTTTGAACCTAAAATGATGTTGGCTAGGATATTGTCAAGTTCAAGGAATGTACAACAAACTAGATGATCTTGGATAGATACAGGGAAATCAATAACTTGGTGAGGAAGTGAAAACATGGAACCTATAATGGTAGCTCCACCCTCCATTGATTTCTCCCAATAATATGAAGGAATTGAAAAATGGCGAGATAAATTTAGTTGTGCCTCGGAATCAAGTAATAAATCTAAAGAATATGGTTTACAATCAGGGGGAGAAAATGTAAGAGGAATATACAATTTTGGTTGGCTGGCTAAAGCATATTCTGGTCTTTGAGCATATTCAGTAGGAGAACTATGTTCTTCTTCAGATAAATGCTTGATTGATTGATTGAGCCATTTCTGAATGTTTGAGCCATTTATGGTTGATTCTGTCTATTATATTTTTTTTTTTGTAGCAGGCCCATATAGAACCCTGAAAATCACCGATTCCAAGCTGAAGAAATGAGTGATAAAGCCATCTTTGTAGGTGAAAGACAAAGTATTTAGGTTTGCAGTTTTACGACGAATTTATATCAGACAGAATCTGACTTAGAGAAAGAAGCTTTCGGTTCAAAAAAATCAAAGCCTTTATTTTCAGTCCACCTCTAACTTTTTAATTGGATTCAAGCATGACAGAAGTTAACCAGGTAGAAATCAAAGCTTCTATTCCAACAATTTCTCTATTAGATAGATGATCTTCATACAAAGAAGCATCTACTTCTATATCTACTATTTCTATATCAGAGAAAGAATCAGATTCAAATTGGAAAATACCGCCAATTCTTCCCTCTCAAGTATATAACTAGCCACTTTATAAATATTATGCATCTACCCAAATTCGTCTTCCCTCTGTAGATATCAGTTTCACATCCCATGACAAACCTACTCAAATTCCTTTATTACAAAAAGAACAGTTAGATTGGGAAAAAACTAAAGGTTATAAATATTGCCACTTAGGAGCAATCTGATTCAGATTGAATGCATTGGTCAGACCATATATAAATGTAAAGAGCCTATGTGTCATTGTAGACACCCACCATAACAAGTTGTCTGTTGCAATAATAGGAGGATTTACAAGTCCATTGCATTATGGTCCAACCTTTGGTATAGTTTATCCAAAGTAATATGTTGCCCTCGATGACCCCTACATATACAACCTCCTCCAAGCATACATCCATCCTCAAGGCTTTGATATGAAATGAAAAAAAAAATCATTCAGTTAAAAACCTTGACTATTGTCAGATTTGGAAATGATAGTATGCCTCCTCTACAATCTCATATTATAGAAACTTCGCAGCTTGTAAGCGAGGTGGAATCAGGTTCCACTAAATCCACCATTCCTATTACTTTTGAGTGGACTGGATTCGATTACCTTGATCTTTGGGAAACTAAATATGACCAGTACCAAAAAATTGCACTGATCAAACAAGAATTAAAGATAGCCAAAGCTAAGCCATTTTCTTTCTCCACTTCTACTCAATCCTTCCAACTCCCAAAAAAAATACAAGAATCATTCAGGGTCCAAGAAAAATAAATCTTCAGTCCAGATATTGGAAGAAATTTAGTAAGATCCTCTTCTTCTGAGCTTACTAATGAACATAAAGGTCAACATCAGTAATGTCCAGCTTGCAACTAGTTGATCCAAAAGCTTAGTCAAGCCACTAAGCAAGAAAGGCCTCATATCCTCATGTTTTCCGTGTTACCAAGAGAAGAAACAACACATGATATTAAATTCCAAACATGATAATAAAGTTATATACGAGGAAGAAACCTACCATATGTTTCTTTTAAATAGTATGATGAGGATGGCTAAAAGAAAAGGGAATTTGTCCCTTATTCCACAGTTCCAGAAACTACAAGTTCTGGAACAACTACCTCACAACTCAACTAAGCTAATTTGCAAATAGATCTTATTGCAAAACATATAGATGACATGTAGAGAGATGTTCTCAAAGTTAGACAAGAAGTCTATGATGAAAACGTTGTTTGTGAAGGTATAGTAGCAAGAGTCCAATTTCTAGAACATCAAGTTGCTGACCTTTCTCCATTACTTGAAGCTCATGATAAAATAAACAAAATATTGTCAGCAATAACTCAGGTTTTATCCATAACAACACCAATCATTTAGAAATTAGGATATTCTACAAGGAAGCCAAATTATTCATTACTGGATAAACCTAGAAAGTCTACAATGTTTAAGGATGATCTCATTTCACAGGTAAAAATAAAAAGGACATATAGTTTTATCCTTGCCTCTACATATCTCCTAGAATGGAATTTTGGGATGCAAACTCCAGAAACAGAACTAGCTGGAAAAATTAATGAAGCTGGTTTTACAGTCAAGAAATTCTTGCAACAGGTGCAAGAAAAGGGTCCTATCCTCAGAAAGGACCAAATAAAACAATATCTTGTTTATATCAAACAAGAATCTGGAGAAAGCTCAAGAACTCCAATCAATACTGCAAACATATGAGTTTCAGCAATGAGTGCAGCCATTCAAGAAATGCCTACAGAACCAATGTTTTTTGTGAATTTCCAGCCCAAAATAGAAATTGAGAATCAAATCATTCTAATAGCTAGCTGGGCAGCCAAAAAACAAATAGATAACCCCACTCTTACACAAAGAGACATTGCACAAATGATTTTGAATGGGTTTGGAGGATTAGCTAACACATGGTGGAATTATGCTACTATTGAACTAAAAATTCAATTTTAAATCATTGTGATCTTGTCCTACAATTACTTTCTTCTTTGAGAGCTCAGTTTTTAGGATTAACTGTTGATGAAGAGCTAGAATACTTTACACAATTATTTCTCAGTAACCAGCTTGGTAATCTTGAATTGTTAGACGAATATTTTTGCCAAATGCAAAAATAGTTAATCAAAGGAAATGCTTATGCAGATCCTGCTTATATCAAGAGGTATATTCAAAGTATGCCAGGTGCTTTGCCTGCTACTATGAATTTATACTTCAAAGAAAAGCATATCCAGCTCTAAGGTATGACTCTAGCGATTTCTCATGGTCATATCAAGAAAGTAATAGAAGAACATTGTTTGGCTAAAAGAATAAATAAAGATTTTAAAGAGCATGAAAAAAACATTACTAATCAATTATGCTAGCCAATTGGAAAATTACCCAACTGGGGGAAAGGAAGTTTTAACAGAGATCCAGTCTGCCACCGCTCATCCAAACGAAAACATTACAAGGATCAAAAGGGTAAGTTTTAGTTAGAAGCTTACAGAGGGACACAACAGAAGAGACGGAAACAACCATTTCAAAAAATAAAAGCTTTCTTTATACAATGAAAAACTCCTTCTAAAACACAAAAGTGTTTTATTTGTAACAAAGAAGGACGCTAGGCAAATTCTTTCCCATAGAAAGCTAGAAATCCAAAGCTTGCAGCTTTGTTCCAAGACACTCTAGAACCATCAATATGGAACTTATTCTATTGTAATCTTGATGAAGAACCTTATGGAGAAATATATTATCCACAAGAAGAAGAAGAAGAAGACTAGCAATTTTCTACTCCCGATGATAGTTCAGATGATGATAGTAGCTGACAAAGTTACAAATTATGTATGTTTCAAAATTCTACTGATAAGCTCGAAGAGCTCAAAAAGAAGCTCAAAGACACTCCTCCATTTCAGATGAATCTAAGGATGTGCATTCAAAAGCAGATCAATCATATAGAATCAGCCATTCAAGAAAATCAGGCTACTAGGCCATCATCTTCTGCAACTATGACAAAGAAGCAAATAGAAAAATAAATTCTCTCTTCAGTCCCATCAGATTGGATCCCAAATGAGTTAGAAGCAAATAGACCTTCTAAGCATATTCTAAGGGAAAAAGTTAAAAGAGCTACATGTGACTCTTTTAGAGCGCAGATAAAGGCTAAACAAGACAAGATCAGAGCACTTGTTGAGGAAGTTAAAAAGTTAAAAATTTCTTTATATCATCTTGAAAGAGAAATTTTCGGCTCATCCGACGAAGATCTTCAACAGATCTGATCAGTTACGTTTGACTCTCCTAAGCATTTATCTGAAGAAGAACCTAGTTCTCCTCCTGAATTTGCCCAAAGACCAGAATCCCCAGACCTAACCCAATTTTTTCCTGGAAAATCTATTGCTTTAGCTAGCCAACCAATATTGTATATTCCTCTTACATTTTTTTCCCCTGATTGTAAAACATATTCTTTAGATTACTTACTTGATTCTGGGGCACAACTCAATTTAACTCGCCATTTTTCAATTCCTTCATATTATTGGGAGAAATAAATGGACGGTGTAGCTACCATAACAGGTTCCATGTTTTCACTTCCTCACCAATTTATTGATTTCCCTATACCTATCCAGGACCATCCAGTTCATTGTACATTCCTTGAACTTGAAAATATCCCAGCCAACATAATTTTAGGTTAAGAATTCTTTACCCGTTGGTCTCCCATATCTATTGATTACCAAAAAATCCTATTCTCTATATCTATATATGGTAAGACTGTACAAATCCGCCTTAAAACCACTTGTACATTCTCTATTCCCCATGTACAGGAACAAGAACAACTAAAACCTGCCGAAGTACAGAAAAAAGAAAGGATTATTTCCTTTGCCACGACACATCGATAGGAATACTTGCAAAATATCTCTAAAAGGATCATCCAACAGTTCTCATCAGATATCCCCAATGCTTTCTGGGCAAAATAAAAATATGTGATCGATCTACGATATATCGAAGGCATTCAGATATGACCACAGAAGGCATCAGCCGTTTTGATGAGTCCAATAGAGTTATAATATTTCCAAAAGGAGATAGATGATCTCCTTGAGAAGGTTTTGATTGAACCAAAAAAAATCCCATGGGCATGCCAAGCCTTCTATGTTAACAAACATTCAAAAATCAAAAGAGGCCAACCCCAAATGGTAATCAAATATAAACCCCTGAATGCAATGCTGAAAAATATATCATATCCATTTCCAAATCAAGCAGCACTTCTCCAAAAGATGAAAGGTTGTATCATCTTCAGCAAATTCGACCTAAAATCTGGTTTCCACCAAATTGGAATTGCTACCAAGGATCGTTACAAAACAACCTTTTTTGTCCTACATAGACAATACTAATGAAAGCTAATGCCTTTCGGTTTAAAAAATTCTCCCAATGAATTTCAAAAAATAATGGATGATGTATTTAGAGGATTATACTGGTTAGTTATCTATATTGATGATTTACTTGTCCGTTCTAAGAATATCCAAGAACATCTGAAGAATCTCCAAATATTTCATGAGCATTTTGTTAAACACGGATTAGCTCTATCAAAATCCAAGATGGAGATTGGAATATCAAATGTAGAATTCTTAGGTTTAAAGATTTCTGCTGGTAGTATCACACTACAAAACCATGTTCTTCTAAACCTATAGAATTTCCCAGAGCAAATCCTAGAAAAAAATCAGCTGCAAAGGTTTCTTGGAAGTCTGAATTATATCAAATGATTTTATAAAGGACAAGCTCAATATTTAGTTGTCTTTCAACAAAGATTGAAGAAGTCACCGATCCCATGGAACCAAGCCATGACTCAAGTGGTGAAAACAATCAAGGAGAAACTCCAACAACTTTCTCCACTCAAAATCCCAACACATGATGGATCTTACATCCTTGAAACAGATGCATCGACTTTTGCATGGGAAGGCGTTCTATTAGAAAATTTAGATGGAAAAGAAGAGATATGTGGCTACACTTCAAGAACATTCCATGGAGCCAATATCCTTCAAGCCACAAAGAAGTGCTCGCAGTAAAAAAGAGCATCAGTCATGTCAGGCTTTATCTTAAACCAGTAAAATTTATGGTCTGAACCGATCTCAAAATCATGCCAGGCATGATAAAAGAAAACCGTGATCTCGTAGATAACAATGTCTGTATTCTAAGATAGGCAGTTTGCCTTGATGATTATGACTTCAGCATTGAGCATAAGCCCGGATACCTAAACTGCATAGCAGATCTTCTTACAAGAGAAGCAACAGAACAACCAGCTGGAAAGGAAGCAGTAGTGGGCGCATAACCCACAAGTCTATTTTAGGCATAATTATTTGATTCAGTCCCCATATGTCTTCGGACCATTAAGGGATGAGATAATGCAAGTTGTCCACTTGCACCCGAATCTATTTTAGGGTTTCAATAATGACTGGATGTCACCAGTCTTAGGTCACCAGACACTGGGTGAGAATACTATAAATGAGAGGTTGAATCCCTCATAATACTCACGCTGAGTTGTTATAGTATTTTGAGCAGTTATTTAGCTTTCTATTTCACCTCTTCTTCATAGAGTGACGCTAAATTGCACAGGTTGCAGCTTTACACTGATCCTCTCTGTGAATAAAGTATCAGTCACTCAAACATTCTGAGTCTATAAATTATGAGTGAAAAAGTTTCTTTCAATACATCTGAAAACCTGTAACCATATGCTTGGCCAAGAATTTATGAATGATCTATACATCTATGAATGAATTTATGAATTTTTCATAACTAGGTTCTTCTTCTTGGATTTTCTTTGGGAAATTCTGTAGGTTTAGAAGAACATGGTTTTGTAGTGTGATACAAACATTCAAAAATCAAAAGAGGCCAACCCTGAATGGTAATAAACTACAAACCCTTGAACACAGTGTTGAAAAATACAGCATATCCATTGCCAGATCAAGCAGCACTTCTCCAAAAGATGAAAGGTTTTAACATCTTCAGCAAATTCGACCTAGAATCTGGTTTCCACAAAATTGGAATTGCTGCCAAGGATCATTACAAAACAGCCTTTATTGTCCCACATGGACAATACCAATGGATGGTAATGCCTTTCGATTTAAAGAATGCTCCCAGTGAATTTCAAAAAATAATGGACGATGTATTTAGAGGATTAGACTAGTTAGATATCTATTTTGAAGATTTACTTTTCTATTCTAAGAATATCCAATAACATCTGAAGCATCTCCAAATATTTCATGAGCATTATGTTAAACAAACATTATCTCTATCAAAATCCAAGATGGAGATTGGAATAACAAATGTATAATTCTTAGGTTTAAATTTTTCTGATGGTAGTAGCACACTACACAACCATGTTCTTCTAAACCTATAGAATTTCCCAAAGAAAATCCTAGACAAAACTCAGCTGCAAAGGTTTCTTGGAAGTTTGAATTATATCAAATGATTTTATAAAGGACAAGCTCAATATTTAGTTTTCCTACAACAAAGATTGAAGAAGTCACCGATCCCATGGAACCAAGCGGTGACTCAAGTGGCGAAAACAATCAAGGAGAAAGTCCAACAACTTCCTCCACTCACACTCCCAACAGATGAAGGATCTTACATCCTTCAAACAGATGCATCAACTTTTGCATGGGGAGGCATTCTATTAGAACGTTTAGATGGCAAAGAAGAGATAAGTGGCTACACTTTAGGAACATTCCATGGAGATGAACTTAACTATCCTTCAAGCCAAAAAGAAGTGCTCGCAGTAAAAAAGAGCATTATTCATTTCAGGCTTTATCTTAAACCAATAAAATTTCTGGTCTGAAATGATCTCAAAATCATGCTAGGCATGATAAAATCAAACTGCAATCTCGTAGATAAAAATGTTTTTATTCTAAGATGGGTAGTTTTGCTTGACGGTTATGAATTCAGCATTAAGCATAAGCTCGGATACCTGAACTACATAGCAGATCTTCTTACAAGAGAAGCAACAGACCAACCAGCTGAAAAGAAAGTAGAAGTGGGCCCATAACCCATAGGTCTATTTTAGGCATAAGTATTTGATTCGGTCCCCATATGTCATCGGACCATTAAGGGATGAGATAATGAAATTTTTCCACTTGCACCTGAATCAATTTTAGGGTTTCAATAATGACTAGTAGTAACCAGTCTTAGGTCACCAGACACTAGGTGAGAATACTATAAATGAGAGTTTGTGTCCCTCATAATACCCACGTTGAGTTTTTCTAGTATTTTGAGCAATTAGTCAGCTTTATATTTCTCCTCTTCTTCATAGAGTGATGCTATATTACGCAGGTTGGAGATTTATGTCGATCCTCTCTGTGAATAAAGTATGAGTCACTCAAACATTCTGAGTCTGTAAATTATGAGTGGAAAAGTTTATTTAAATATCTCTGAATACCTGAAACCATATCCTTTGCCAAGAATTTATGAATGATTATACATCATTCATAAATTCTTGGCCAAGCATATGGTTTCAGGTATTTAGATATATTGAAAGAAAATTTTGCACTCATAATTTACAGACTAAGAATGTTTGAGTGACTAATACTTTATTCACATAGAGGATCGGCGTAAAGCTGCAACCTGCACAATATAACATCACTCTATGAAGAAGAGGAGAAATAGAAATCTGACACAAAGAACCAGATTCAAATTGGAAAATACCGCCAATTCTTCCCTCTCAAGTATATAACATGCCATTCAATAAATATTATGCATCTACCCAAATTTTTCTTCACTCTGTAGATATCAGTTTCACATCCCAAGAAGAACCTACTCAAATTCCTTTATTACAAAAATAACAGTTAGATTGGGCAAAAACTAAAGGTTATAAATATTTCGACTTAGGAGCAATCCAATTCGGATTGAATACATTGGTTAGACCTATATAAATGTAAATAACCTATGTCCCATTTTAGACACCCGACATAACAATTTTTCTGATGCAATAATAGGAGGATTTGCAAGTCCATTGCATGATGGTCTAGCCTTTGGTACAATTTATCCAAAGTACTCTGTTTCCCTCGATCACCCCTACATATACGACCTCCTCCAAGCATACATCCATCCTCAAGGCTTTTTCATGAAACGAAAATAAAAAATCATTCAGTTAAAAACCTTGACTATTGTCAGATTTGGAAATGATAGTATGCCTCCTTTACAATCTCATATTAGAGAAACTTTGCAGCTTGTAAGTGAGGTGGAATCAGGTTCTAGTAAATCGACCATTCCTATAACTTTTGAGTGGACTAGAATCTAGTACCATAAACTTTGGGAAACTAAATATGACCAATACCAAAAAACTGCACTGGTCAAAGAAGAATTAAAGATAGCCAAATCCAAGCCAGTTGCTTTCTCCACTTCTACTCAATCCTTCCAACACCCAAAACAAATACAAGAATCATTCAGAGTCCAAGAAAAAGAAATCTTCAGTCCAGATATTGGAAGACGTTCAGTAAGCTCCTCTTCTTCTAATCTTACTACTGAACATAAAACTCAACATCAGCAATGTCCAACTTGCAACCAGTTGATGAAAAAGCTTAGTCAAGCCACTAAGCAAGAAAGGCCTCAGATCCTCATGTTTCTTGTGTTACCAAGAGAAGAAACAACACAAACTATGAAAGTCCAAACATGAGAAGAAAGTTATATACCAGGAAGAAACCTACCATATATTTCTTTTAGACAATATGATGAGGATGGAAAAAAGAAAAGGGAATTTGTCCCTTATTCCACAGTTTCAACAACTACAAGTTCTGGAACAACTACCTCACAACTCAACTGTGCTAATTTGCATATAGACCTTACTACAAAAAATATATATGACATGCACAGAGATGTTCTCAAAGTTAGACAATCGGTCTCTGATGAAAAGGTTGTTTGTGAAGGTATACTAGCAAGAGTCCAATTGCTAGAACACCAAGTTACTGGCCTTTCTCCATTACTTGAAGCTCAGGAGAAAATAAACAAAATACTGTCAGCAATAACTTAGGTTTTATCCATAACAACACCAATCATTCAAAAATTAGGATCTTCTACACGGAAGCTTGATTATTCATTACTGGATAAACCTAGAAAGTTCGCAATGTTTAAGGATGATCCCACTACATCGGAAAAAATAAAAGGGACATATGGTTTTAGCCTTGCCTCTAAAAATCTCCCAGAATGGAATTTTGGGATGCAGAATCTAGAAACAGAACTAGCTGAAAAAATTAATGAAGCTAGTTTTACAGTCAAGAACTTCTTGCAACAGGTGCGAGAAAAGGGTCCTAACCTCAAAAAGGACCAGATAAAAAAATATCTTGTTTATATCAAACAAGAACCCGGAGAAAGCTCAATAACTCCAATCAATACTGCAAACACAGGAGTTTCAGCAATGAGTGCAGCCATTCAAGCAATGCCTACAGAACCAATGTTTTTTGTGAATTTCCAACCCAAAATAGAAATTAAGAATGCAAACATTCTAATAGTTAGCTGGGCAACCGAAATACAAATAGATGACCCCACTCTTACACAAAGAGACATTACACAAATGATTGTGAATGGGTTTAGAGGATTAGCTAACACATGGTGGAATTATGCCACTATTGAATCTAAAAATTCAATTTTAAATCATCGTGATCCTGTTCTATAATTACTTTCTTCTTTGAGAGCTCAGTTTGTAGGATTAACTGTTGATGAAGATCCGAAACACTTTACACAGTTATTTCTCAGTAACCAGCTTAGTAATCTTGAATTGTTAGACGAATATTTTTGCCAAATGCAAGAATGGTTAATCAGATGAAATTCTTATGCATATCCTCCTTATATCAAGAGGTATATTCAAAGTATGCCACGTGTTTTTCCTGATACAATGAATTTATACTTCAAAGAAAATCATATCCAGCTCCAAGGTATGACTCTGGCGATTTCTCATGGTCATATCAAGAAATTAATAGAAGAACATTGTTTGGCTAAAAGAGTCAATAAAAATTTTAAAGAGCATGAAAAACTATTTACTAATCGATTATTCCAGAAAATTGGCCATTACCCAACTGGGGGAAAGTAATTTTTAATAGAGATCCAATATGCCACTTGCTCTTCCAAACAAAAATAGTACAAGGATCAAAAGGGTAAGTTTCAGTCAAAATTTTACAGAGGGCCACAACAGAAGAGATGGAAACAACCACTTCAAAAAAGAAAAACTTTCTTTAGACAATGAACGACTCCTTCTAAAACACAAAAGTGTTTTATTTGTAACAAAGGACACTGGGAAAATGCCTGCCCATAGAAAGCTAGAAAGCCAAAGCTAGAAAGCCAAAGCTTGCAGCTTTGTTCCAAGGCACTCTAGAACCATCAATGTGGGACTTGTTCTATTGTAATCTTGATGAAGAACCTTCTGGAGAAATCTATTATCTAGAAGAAGAACATGAAGTTTATGCTCCTGATGATAATTCAGATGACGATATTATCTTACAGAGTTACAAATTCTGTATGTTTCAAAATTCTACTGGTAAGCTCGAAGAGCTCAAACAGCAGCTCAAAGACACTATTATGTTTCAGATTAATATAAGTATGTGCATTCAAAAGCATATAAATCATATAGAATCATTCATTCAAGAAAATCAGGCTGCCGGGCCATCATCTTCTACAACTATGACAAACAAGAAAATAGAGAAAGAAATTCTCTATTCAGTCCCACCAGATTGGCACCCAAAAGAGTTAGAAGCAAATAGACCTTCTAAGCATATTCCAAGGAAAAAATTTGAAAGAGCTACATGTGACTCTTTTAGAGCCCAGATAAAGGCTAAACAAGACAAGATCAGAGCACTTGGTAAGGAAGTTAAAAAATAAAAAATTTCTTTATATGATCTTGAAAGAGAAATTGTCGACTCATCTGACGAAGATCTTCAACAGATATTATCAGGTACGGTTGACTCTCCTAAGCATTTATCTGAAGAAGAACCTAGTTCTTCTCTGGAATATGCCCAAAGACCAGAATCCACAGACCTAACCAAATTTTTTCTTGTAAAATCTATTGCTTTAGCCAACCAACCAAAATTGTATATTCCTCTTACATTTTGTCCCCCTGATTGTAAACCATATTCTTTAGATTGTTTACTTGATTCCTAGGAACAACTCAATTTAGCTCACCATTTTTCAATTCATTCATATTATTGGGACAAATCAATGGAGGGTGGAGCTGCCATAAGAGGTTCCATGTTTTCACTTCCTCACCAAGTTATTGATTTCCCTGTATCTATCCAAGACCATCCAGTTCGTTGTACATTCCTTGAACTTGACAATATCCCAGCCAACATAATTTTAGGTTCATAGTTATTTACCTGCTGGTCTCCCATTTCTATTGATTACTAGAAACTCCTATTCTCTAACTATCTCTGGTAAGACTGTATAGATCCCCCTTAAAACCACTTGTACATTCTTTGTTCCCCATGTACAGGTAAAAGAACAACTAAAACTTGCCGAAGTACAAAAAAAGGAAATGATGATTTCCTTTTCCACGACACATCGACAGGAATACCTGCAAATTATCTCTGAAAGGGTCATCCAGAAGTGCTCATCAGATATCCCCAATGCTTTCTGGGCAAGAGAAAAATTTGTGATCGATATACCATATACTGAAGGCATTCAGATCCAACCACAGAAGGCATCAACCACTTTGATGATTCCAATAGAGTTATAATATTTCCAAAAGGAGATATATGATATCCTTGAGAAGAGTTTTATTGAACCAACAAAAATCCCATGGGCATGCTAAGCCTTCTATGTTAACAAACATTTAGAAATAAAAAGAGGCCAACCCCGAATGGTAATCAACTACAAACCCTTGAACACATTGCTGAAAAATATAGCATATCCATTGCCAAATCAAGCAGCACTTCTCCAAAATATGAAAGGTTGTAACATCTTCGTAAAATTCGACCAAAAATCTGGTTTCCACTAAATTGGAATTGCTGCCAAGGATCGTTACAAAACAGCCTTTGTTTTCTGGCACGGACAATACCGATGGAAGGTAATGCCTTTCGGTTTAAAGAATGCTCCCAGTGAATTTAAAAAAACAATGGATGATGTATTTAGAGGATTAGACTGGTTAGTTATCTATATTGATGATTTACTTGTCTGTTCTAAGAATATCCAAGATCATCTTAAGCATCTCCAAATATTTCATGAGCATTGTGTTAAAGACGGTTTAGCTCTATCAAAATCCAAGATGGATATTGGAATAACAAATATAGACTTATTAGGTTTAAATATTTCTGATGGTAGTATCACACTACAAAACCATGTTCTTCTAAACCTACAGAATTTCCCAGAGAAAATCCTAGACGTGTATAAATCATTCATAAATTCTTGGCTAAAGTAATAGATTTTCTAGGAAAAAATTGGGTTAGGCCTAAGGATTCTAGAAGGCTATTCTTCAATATTACAATAAAACAAGTCCCACATTGATGGTTCTAGAGTGTCTTGGAACAAAGCTGCAAGCTTTGGCTTTCTAGCTTTCTGTGGGTAGGAATTTGCCTAGTGTCCTTATTTGTTACAAGTAAAACACTTTTATGTTTTAGAAGAGGTCATTTGTTGTCTAAAGAAAGCTTTTATTTTTTGAAATGGTTGTTTCCATATCTTTTTTTGTGGACCTCTATAAGCTTCTGACCGAAACTTACCCTTTTGATCCTTGTACTATTTTTATTTGGAAGAGCAGTGGAAGACTGGATCTTTGTTAAAACTTCCTTTCCCCGAGTTGGGTAACTGGAAAATTGTCCGGCATAATCGATGAGTAAAGAGTTTTTCATGCTCTTTAAAATAGATATTGACTCTTTTAGCCAAACAATGTTCTTCTATTACTTCCTTGATATGACCATGAGCAATCGCTAGAGTCATACCTTGGAGCTGGATATGGTTTTCTTTGAAGTATAAATTCATAGCAGCAGGCAAAGCACATGGCATACTTTGAATATACCTCTTGACATAAGCAGGATCTGCATAAGCACTTCCTCTAATTAACCAGTCTTGCATTTGGAAAAAATATTCATCTAACATTTCAAGATTACCAAGCTGGTTATTGAGAAATAATTGTGTAAAGTGTTCTGGATCTTCATCAACATTTAATCCTACAAACTAAGCTCTCAAAGAAGAAACTAATTGCAGAAAGGGATCAACATGATTTAAAATTGAATTTTTAGATTCAATAGTAGCATAATGGCACCATGTGTTAGCTTATCCTCCAAACCCATTCACAATCATTCTTGCAATGTCTCTTTGTGTAAGAGTTAGGTTATCTATTTGTTTTTTGGTTGCCTAGCTAGCTATTAGAATGATCGCATTATCAATTTCTATTTTGGGCTATAAATTCATAAAAAAAATTGGTTCTACAGGCATTGTTTGAATGGTTGCACTCATTGCTGAAACTCCTGTCTTTGCAGTATTGATTGGATTTCTTGAGCTTTCTCTGGGTTCTTGTTTGATATAAACAAGATATTGTTTTATTTGGTCCCTTTTTATGGTAGCACCCTTTTCTTGCACCTGTTACAGGAAGTCCTTGTCTGTAAAAATAGCTTCATTAATTTTTCCAGCTCGTTCTGTTTCTGGAGTCTTCATCCCAAAATTCCATTCTAGGAGATTTGTAGAGGCAAGACTAAAACTATATGTCCTTTTTGTTTTTACCTGTGCAATGGGATCATCCTTAAACATTGTAGACTTTATAGGTTTATCTAGTAATGAATAATCAGGCTTCCTTGTAGAATATCCTAATTTCTAAATGATTGGTGTTGTTATGGATAAAACCTGAGTTGTTGTTGACAGTCTTTTTTTTTTATTTTCTCCTGAGCTTCAAGTAATGGAGAAAGGTCAGCAACTTAATGTTCTAGAAATTGGACTCTTGCTAGTATACCTTCACAAACCAAATTTTCATCAGAGACTTCTTGTCTAACTTTGAGAACATCTCTCTGCATGTCATCTATATTTTTTGCAGTAAGATCTATTTGCAAATTAGCATATTTGAGTTGTGAGGTAGTTGTTCCAGAACTTGTAGTTTTCATAACTATGTAATAAGGGACAAATTCCCTTTCCTTTTGGCCATCCTCATCATGCTTTCTAAAAGAAACATATGGTAGGTTTCTTCCTGGTATATAAATTTCTTCTCCTGTTTGGACTTTAATAGTCTGTGATGTTTCTTCTCTTGGTAACACGGAAAACATGAGGATCTGAGGCCTTTCTTGCTTAGTGGCTAGACTAAGATTTTGGATCAACTAGTTGCGAGATGGACATTGCTGATGTTGACCTTTATGTTCAGTGGTAAGCTCAGAAGAAGAGGAGATTACTGAATTTATTCCAATATCTGGACTGAATATTTCTTTTTCTTGGACCCTAAATGATTTTTGTATTTGTTTTGGGAGTTGGAAGGATTGAGTAGCAATGGAGAAAGAAATTGGCTTGTATTTGGCTATATTTAATTCTTATTTGACCAGTGCATTTTTTTGGTACTGGTCATATTTAGTTTCCCAAATTTCAGGGTACTAGATTCCCATCCACTCAAAAGTAATAGGAATGGTGGATTTACTGGAACCTGATTCCACCTCGCTTACAAGTTGCGAAATTTCTATAATATGAGATTGTAGAGGAGGCATACTATCATTTCCAAATCTGAAAATAGTAAAGGTTTTTAACGGAATGATTTTTTATTTCCATTTCATATCAAAGCCTTGAGGATGGATGTATTCTTGGAGGTGGTCGTATATTAGGGGTCATCGAGGGCAACATAGTACTTTGAATAAACTGTACCAAAGGCTGGACCATCATGCAATGGACTCGCAAATCCTCCTATTATTGCATCAAACAACTTGTTATGGAAGGTGTCTACAATGACACATACACTATTTACATTTATATATGGTCTAACCAATGCATTCAATCTGAATCAGATTGCTCCTAAGTGGAAATATTGATAACCTTTAGTTTTTTCCCAATCTAACTGCTATTTTTGTAATAAAGGAAATTGAGTAGGTTCGTCTTAGGATGTGAAACTGATATCTACAGAGTGAAGACGAATTTGGGTAGATGCATAACATTGATAGAATGGCATGTTATATACTTGAGAGAGAAGAATTGGCGGTATTTTCCAATTTGAATCTAGTTATTTCTCTGATATATAAATAATAGATGCAGAAGTAGATGCTTCTCTATATGAAGATCGTCTATCTAACACAAAAAATGTTGGAACAGAGGCTTCAATTTCAGGTATTCAGATATATTGAAAGAAACTTTTGCACTCATAATTTACAGACTCAGGATGTTTGATGTACACAATGTCACACTATAATACTTTACATATTATATGAAATATTTAAACTTATAATAATTCAATTTTTAAAATATTTCTAATTTCAAAATTAATACACAAATATACCTTTTTTTATTTAAAATTACAATTAATAATTAAATTTTTTTTTTTTTTTTTTTTGTAAAGATAGGTCATTCATATTACTTTCAAAAAAATTAACTAGTACACACAATTATCATTGGCTACTGTTTTTCCAGTTGCAAAATTCAAACCAGTGGCAAAAATTCTAAATTCTAAGATTGATAATATTTTTCACTATCTCAGAATCTGTAAAATTGAAATTGTTTCTAACAAAGAAAATAAACTCTATAATAATGGACATAGTGATAACATTAACATAAAATAGTGTAGAAATTATACAAGATGCATGTATATTACCGGACTCCCCTGATCTAACAAATTATCTTATGTTAAATACAAAATCCTTCCACTTAATTCTTTGTATAAATTAAATCGCCAATTGCAAAACACATATGAAGCAAAATCAATCGCACATAAACACAGTTGTTTAACGGGAAAGCTTAAATCTAAAAACCCCAGCTATCATATATTATGTATATCAATGGATCATGTAATAATCTTATACAAAGCTTAGTACATCAAGCTCTTAGTATAATCAACAATCATTACACACTATCATGCAGAAATTTGCATATCTACGCACCAATTTCTTGCCTCTTGACAGCCTGCCTCCACTGCGCAATCCCTATTGAAGAAGACCTCTGAATGAATTCAAATTGGCCTTTCCTTGACTGCGAAATCCACATTGACATCTCCAATGTGTGTTAGATGCATTGAATGCATCATTATAGTCACAACATATAGTCCATCTCACCCTTCCACCTATCTCTACACTGGATCTCCATTGGAACTGATATGCACGTAGTTAATTTTTGTATTCATTCAGTTTCAAGTGAGTCTCTAGTTGTGAATTAATTAAATAATTAATTCACTAAACTCTCACTTGTGTATCTTCAGTTAGAACTAGATACAACTAGCACAACTGAGTTTAACTCACTTAACTGAGTTAAACTAAATAACAACTCCCATAACTACTCTTCCAACTCTGTCACAACTCTGCCACATCAGTTCTAACTGAGTCCTCCATGCATGAGTCACCAACCACCCTAGGAATTGTGCAATTCCTTCATCCCACTGATTTTCCAAACCCATTCACTAAAATAAAGTGCTTCAAGAGAAGAAGTTGATATTTATTGTCGGATTATTATTAGGGGCTAATAATAATTGACATGCATCTATTTTTAGATTAGCAATCTATAAATAGACTTCACCCAATCTTCTAAAATTATAATTTCATCTTTTTTTCCAACTTTATCAACCATCTACAAATAGCATCCTGTAACTTATGGAATATGCTCACCATGTTTAAAAATATACATACACCTAAAAATAGCATGCGGGCCCCACTTAGTGAAGGTGCTTAATTTTCACTAAGCTCATCATCTTGTTGAATCTCAACACTCCCTCTCAACAAGATAGGGATTATCCTTCACCCCGATCCTACCTCTATGGTATTCGAATTTTCTCCTGGTGAGTGCCTTCGTCAGAATATCTGCATCTTGATCTTCCGTAGGAATGTACTGAAGCAACATGATCTTCTGCTGCACATAATCTCTGATATGATGATACCGGATATCTATATGCTTATATCTATCATGAAACGCGGGATTAATCAAGAGTTTAATGCAACTCTAATTATCACAATATATTACTGTAGGATCTAAATGAGAACTAAACAACCCAACCAAGATCTTCCTCATCCAGATAGCCTCACATGCAGCTTGACTTGCTACCATGTATTTTGCCTCCATTGAACTGAGTGCCACAGATCTTTGTTTCCTGTTGTACCAAGAAACTATTGTAGATCTGATACTAGAAACCCCTCCTGATGTGCTCTTTCTGTCTGTTGGGTTTCCTGCCCAATCTGCATCCGTGAAGCCATACAACTTCACCTCATCCGTCTGTCTGTACCATAAGCCATACTTAGATGTGCCCCTGAGATATCTCAGGACATGCTTACCTACCTTCCAAAAGAGCTTGGTAGGCTTAACCATCACTTGAATAAGATGGTTCACCGCATAGGATATGTATGGTCTTATATTAACTAAATACATGAGCGAACCCACCAACTGTCGATAGATAGTAGCATCCACTTCCTTTGCCGATGTAGCATCCTCTTTCCTCCAATTTCCTGGAAGAGAAGTATTCATGGGCTTGCAGTCCTGCATGTGAAACTTACCAAGTATCTCTCGAGCATACTTTCCTTGAGACACAAATAGTTCACCTTCTTGCTTCCATATTCCAATCCAAGAAATAATGGAGGCCCAATCCTTCATCTCAAACTCCTTTGCAAGATCTTCCTTGCATGAGTGTATCAATTTCTCATCACCTGTTAGTATTAAATCATCAACATAAAGAAAAATGATTAAAAGCTTACCCTCCACCACAATTTGGTATAGGTTTGCATTCGCCTCACTCTTGGTGAAGCCAAGTCCAGTGAAATAGTTTTCGATCAGTGTGTACCAAGCACGGGGTGCTTGCTTCAGTCCATACAATGCTCTTTTGAGTCTGCACACATGCGACTTGCTACTGGAGATCTCAAATCCTTCAGGTTGCTCAATGTACACTTCTTCCTCAATGATCCCATTAAGGAACATAGTCTTCACATCCATCTAATGAATGTGCCAACCCATCTGCACTGAGACAGAAAGGATGGTCCTTATGGAAGAATATCGTGTGACAGGTGCAAAGGTTTCTTCATAATTAATCCCCTTGATCTATGGGAGGCCCCAGGCAATAAATCTTTCCTTATACTTCTCGACTCTCCCATCAATAGCTTGCTTTACCTTGTAGATCCATCTTGAACCTACCACTAATTTACCAACCGGCCTTGGAACAATCTCCCAAGCGTTATTTCTGACAATGCAGTCATACTCCTCCACCATGGCATCTACCCATGTGGGCTCCTGCGCTTCTTCCTAAAAGCAAGATGGCTATGTCATGATACACTTGCTCATGAGAGCCATGTATCTAGTGAATCAGTCACGTGATTGTCTCTGTCTGCGTTGTGATGTAGGGAATCTTACATTATGTGCCGCATCAAGCTTCACCCTCTCAGCTTTTGTGGTACGCCTTCTTCTTGTTCTGATGTTTGGCTCTGCGTGAGTGGACTCCTCCACTCCATGATCCTCCTCCTGTGGCTGATCCACATCTTGAGGCTCTTCTTTGGGAACAAGAATTTCCTCCTCTGCATGCAAGTGTAGCTTCCTCTCAAGCAACAACTTCATGGCTTTCACCTCATTGAATTTTATATCCCATTGCACCACAGTCATTTGACTGTTTGGAAAATACACACGATAATTATGGGGTGTTTTTGTGTACCCCACAAATATCCCAACTTATACAGTCGGCTCCAACTTCTTCCTAACATCCTTTGTCACATGAATGTAAATAGATGAGCCAAAAATCTTCAAATGAGAAATATCAAGCTTCTTACTAGTAAAATCTTATTTAGGTGTACTCATGCCAAGTACTCTATGAGGACAATGGTTTTTCATATAAACCACAGTGTTGCATGCTTCTACCCACAAGTGCATTGGTAGGCCCTGGTCATGCAGCATAGCTCGTGCAACACCCATGATCATTCTTTTCTTCCTCTCCACAACCCTATTCTGTTGTGGGTTATGAGGTGCTATGAGTTCTCTTCGAATTCCTTCTTTTCTACAGAATTATTTGAATTCATTTGAGATATATTCACCACCATTATCGCTCCGCAGAGCCTTCACTTGCTTCCCCGGCTCCTTCTCAACCAATGCTTTAAACTCACAAAACTTTGAGAATGTTTCACTCTTCTTTTGCATGAATAATATCCAGCATCTACGAGAATAGTCATCAACAAATATAACATAAAACCTGTGTTTTGTTGTTGAAGCAATCGAGAAAGGTCCACACAAATCTGTGTGAATTCTCTCCAGGATCAGCAAAGCACGGTTCTCCTTCTCATGAAAGGTGGTCTTCACAAACTTACCCATAGTACATCTCTTTCACTAATCTGACTATGCAATATTACCCTTAGGAAGTCCAGTAGAAATCTGCTACAAAATCTTCAAGGCGCCATGGTGAAGATGGCCCAATCTCCTGTGCCATAATTCGCCCTCATCCCGGCTCGCCACTTCTTCTGCTTTGCCCATCATTCCAGCGTAGCCATGTACCTCCAGCTTGTAGAGATTCTTAACTCAAATCCCTATCTTCTTGGTTTGACTCGTTGTTTTATGTCACAGGAAAGATTTTCCCTCGTTGAAAACAATGTCATAACCTCTATCCTCCAACATCGCGACCGAGACCAAGTTCTTCTTCAGACCTGGAACATGCATAACATCTATCAATAGAAATGGCTTACTTGACTCCCTCTCAAAGGTAATGGTTCCAATGTCGGTCTCACTGTATCTACCATCGTCACCCTTCTCTATATGCATTTGGAGATCTTTCTTCTCCAAGTCACTAAACAACTCCTTGTCTCCCATCATGTGGAAGGAAGCACCACTATCAAGATACCACATTGATCCCATTGCACTTGAAACAAAGCATGCAATCAAAGAGAAATCAAGTTCAAATTGCAAGGCTAAGGCCTTACCCGCTGCAACTCTAGCAGCCTTCTTGTTCTTCTTTTTATGTGGGCAGTTAGTGGCGAGATGCCCATGTTAGTGACAGTGAAAACACTTCACTTTGGACAAATCCAACTTCTTGCCTTTAGCCTCGGATTTTGGATGGGATTTCTTCCCCTTCCCTATCCTTGCTTTGGCAGCCAAAGCGCAATTCTCTTCATCATAATTCTTCGATGAAGAGCCATCCCTGGTACTTCGCCTTATCTCCTCTTACACTAGATCCGACCAAAGTCAGTCCCAATCTGGCAGTTTCTCCCATCCATTGACAGAGTCCTGATAACTATGCCAACTTTTTAGTAACCCAAGAAGAGCCAAGCTCACCAATTCATCATCTGCAACTGTGATTCCCACATTCCCGATTTCATCCCTACATTGGAAAAACTTCGTTAGATATTTTGGAATACTGTCACCCTTCTCCATTTTGATTTTTCTGAGCTCATCTTTCAGCGCCAACTTCCTATGGTCACTTCTACTTTGGAAAATATCTGTCAAAGCCTTCCACATTGTAAATGGAGTGGCTTTCCCATGAAGTCTTTACACAATATGGTCTTTCACACCTTCCAACAGAATTCTTCTTGTCTTCGCTACTTTCTTTTGCCATGCGTCAAGTAATGCAGCATCGCTAGAAGTAGGCCTAGGAACATCACTATCGATGAACTCCTTCAAACCATTATCTTCAAGCACCGCCACCATCTTGTCCTTCCAAGCTATGTAGTTCGAGCTACCCTCAAGGGAATACTCCAACCACAACCCATTGAAAGCCATTTCAATGAATACTTAACTGTCGCACCAAGAAATTTCTGCAGCAAATTCAAATTGTCCAACAACACAAAACTCAGCACCGCTTCAAGATTGCAATCTTCGTGATTAACACTGCTCCAATACCATGTATAAATTATACAATATGCATGTATATTACCAGACTCCCCTGATCTAACAAATTATATTATGTTAAATACAGAATCCTTCCACTTAATTCTTTGCGGAAATTAAATCGCTAATTGCAAAACACGTATGAATCAAAATCAATTGCACATAAACACAGTTGATTTACGGGAAAGCTTAAAGCTAAAAACCCCAACCATCATATATTATGTATATCAATGGATCATGTAATAATCTCATACAAATCTTAGTACATCAAACTCTCATTATAATCAACAATCATTACACACTATCATGCAGAAATTTGCATATCTATGCACCAATTTCTTGCCTCCTTACAACCTGCCTCCACTGCTCAATTCCTGCTAAAGAAGACCTCTAAATAAATTCGAATTGGCATTGCCTTGATTGCACAATCCTCACTGGCATCTCCAATGTGTGTCAGGTGCATTGAATGCGTCACTATAGTCACAACAGATAGTCCATCTCACCCTTTCACCTATCTCTCCACTAGGTCTCCACTGGAACTGACATGCAAGTAGTTAACTACTGTATTTGTTTAGTTGCAAGTGAGTCTCTAGTTGTGAATTAATTAAATAATTAATTTAGTAAACTCTCACTAGTGTATCTTCAGTTAGAACTAGATACAACTAGCACAACTGAGTTAAACTAAATATCAACTCCCATAACTACTCTTAATAGTTAATATATATGTATAGTTTTTAATATGTATAGTTTCTATTGACATAAATCGCTTTGAATAATGTTGCGTCAATTTATCGAAGTTTTATAGTAAAAAATCGATTTGCACTAAGGCCCTAATTCGAAGCCCAAGGTAGCCTTTGGTCAAAGTGCTTCCAAAAAAATGTAACCTCTTAAGAAGTTTGATTGTGAGTCACATTGCTAATATTCATCATGACTAAAAAAACATTAAAAAAACAATATATATATATATATATATATGTATTTAAATCGTGTTTATTTTGAAATATTTTGATTATTTTGTTGATGGACAAGTGGAGTCATATTATAGTTAAAAGGAATTTAACTATATGATTTTGGACGAGACAACCATTTCTATTATTTAAATTATACTTTGAATTGTAAATGAATTCAATTTGAAAATTTATCAAGCTATTTTAATTATATATATATTTTATAATTTATTTATTTTTAATATTTTGTTATCAAATTTATAATTAAATTTATTAATAGAAAATAAATAATTTCTCAAAAAAATTATGAACACAAAACAAAAACATATAAATTATGCTTTTCAGATTTCAATTTGCTTATTTTGGCTATCCCGGTATATCAATGGCATTAATAAAATGTGGTTTTGTTAATTATAAAGATTAAGGTGAAAATTTAAATTTATAATTTTTTATTTTTAATATATAAAGAAAATAAAAAAATATATTTTTTATTCATTTTTAAATATTATTTATTTCAAAAATTAAAAAAAATTAAGAAATTTATTTGAATTACACATATTTATATAACAAAATAATATATTTCTATAAAATATGCACAACGAGGTACTTTGTTTCCTCTCTTATAATACATTTATTACATCTTCAATCCTCAAATGGACATAAAATTATTACATCTTCAATCCTCAAATCGACCCAAAAAAATAAAAATAAAAATAAACAATATATTGACATGAAATGACCCATTATCCATTGCATGCTAAACTCTCTTGGCATCAATAATAAACGATCAAAAGTTGTTTGAACCGTTAATATGGGTGTGTCAGAGTCTCATCATAGACGAGCATAAACCCCTTTAAGCAATGTGTTCTTCATGTTGAACTTTCTTGGTATAAATAATAAAAATCTGTTTAAACAGTTAACATGGGTGTTGTTGGTGTCAGTTTTGCCAATGAAAATTAAATAGAATTTGGGGCAAAAATCAGAGGTTTGTCCAAATTACATGACTTTTAAGCTAATTTCTAAGTCCACGAGCCAACGCAACAACACTCAAGTCAGCATCGAAGACCTCATGCCAAGCCAAAGGGAGGAGCCCTTGAGGGGTGTTATATTTGTTCAACCCGTCAATAAGCTTTGTTGCAATGGTGTATATAAACATTGTAACAACTAATTACACGACCCATGTGGTGTTTTATGTTTCCAGATGCAAAAATAAGGCACAGAACCAACACTATGGTTTCAAGCTCTTTTGACAGTGACTATCCCAGACCAGAGATTCGGGAAGGTTGAGTTTTAATACTTCCAGAATTATGGAGTTGTTTACCCAGCATATGTACATAATAGATTTGACGGCAATTTTTTTGTTGGAATTTGGCAAAATAAAAATCAAAAAATCAAGTAGGTGGAGTGTTTAAATCGCATTTTTATAGTAGAAATAGATTCAGCACTATCAAAAAAACCTTTTATGACACCCAAAATTCTGATAAATTTTTGCTAAATTTTTCAAAATCTTTGCCAAATTCTAAACTATTCGATTGATTTTTTTACACTACAGACAGAATTATGTTGCGATTAGTACAAGCATGAACTTACCCGCTGTTCCCGTTTTCGAGATTTCTGTTGTTGAGATTTAGTACGACTCACGAGTGTGCAAGTGCACACAAAGGACTATCCATACCGACATATCCACTCAGATGATGTGGGGACCGGAACAATTCAACTTCGGTATGGTGGGCATGGAAACCACCCATCCGGGGGTTTTACTGTATTTACGATCTTTATCTGTGCAGGTGTTTCCATTTACTTTGATCTAGTGATGTTTAATTGTTCGAGTAGATTTCTAAATACAAACCACCTTGGTGCGGGCGAAAATGATGGGGACGTAAGGTTTTCACATTCATACTTCTCGGGTTTATGGAACAAATGGACTGATACATTCATGATATATCGGCCCTGCAAAAGCATTGGAGTGTGACTATGCCACTACTGGTGGAATTTGAGGCTTCTGGTGTTTCTCTTGTTCCCAGTAAGGCGACTCTGTTACTGGTCATTAGCTTCTTTACTGTTATCAACAGCAGACATCATCGTCTCCTTTTTCTGGGACCCCTGACCTTTTTGGGGAATTTAAAAATTTCCCGAGCACTGAATGGGCATAATCTTCTTTGGGAGTGGGCTCGAGGATCTGGGGCTATCTTACATTTACTACTTTGGGATCGGCCTTACAAATTTACATTTATTAGCGCCGACATTTCATGTTTATTCCGGGACTGTTTAATGCATCTGATCGGTGAATTATGACACCTCACGCCTCCTGGTGTTGTTTAATGCTGCTGGAGCTCAATTGCGTCGATAGGCATTGGGCGGGGAACAACAAAATTGACGTAATTTCTCCACTGGATTATTTAATACGAGGTGGCAAGATTGGGCTACTCTCGAGGACATTTATGATGCCTCGATCACGTGACACTTTAATTCACCCACTGGCCTAGATCGCTACCTGGATCATTTACTTATAACATGTTGACTACGAGATGGCCCACTAGGCAGACATCCTAGCTAATGTAGATGCGGATGTGGAGTCCCACAAGGTCTTCATACAACTCTCAATGCGGAACGTGCCATGGCATCACATCCTCTCGACGATATCCCTAAGCGGATCCACCATACACTTAGAGAACATGCATGCAATGAAGAGTTTCACCCATTGACTAGGCATTGACGTCCACAAAATCACCAAAACTCTGCGAGACCGTTGAAAACTGCACCTGCCACTGATGACCCTGGGATATGACGTTATGTGTGATAGGGTCGAGAACTCGTCAGGTGTTGGTTTTTGGCCACAAGCTGGAGTTGGATATGCAAACTTGGGTGGACGAGAAGAGGACACCAATTGTGGGATACCCTCAAAAGGTAAGCAAGCTCATGTCCTTCTGGTTCAGCATACATTGTGCACTTGAAAATATTAAAGTCATTTGCAAAATCCGTGTAGGTAGAAACAGAGTACAACAGGAGCAACTTAGGTTGAGTGCGCACCACTGTGCATTTAACAGAGGCATGGAGAATTGTAAGGATAAATTTATGTTTTAAGGGCGCAGTCGCTTTTGCAGAGGAGCATTGAAGAAATCGTGGTTCAACCACGCAACAACAGAGCTTATTAAAGAAAAGTCTTATCGGGTGTAAAAGCCCTCACCAACCAAATCAAAAGAGTTTTTGTTCAACACGCCAAGTCTTTTAAGTTTTTTGAATGGGCCACGTCATGGTGGTCCCCACCACTCATTTCAATATCGCCCATCGCAAATGTTTTTTTTTTGTGTCTTGTTGATATGAAGTCTCCATGCGATGCGATGTTACGATATCGCACATCGCACATCGCAAAGGAACAATGTTAAAGCCCCCTCCGAAATGTCACCGCCAATATTGTGATGCGATGTGGTCCCTACCGCCATCGCACATCGCAACATCGCATTAACCATTTCGCCCATCCGCAAATGTTTACTGTCGATGGGATGTGGTCCCTACCACCATCGCACATCACAATCACTCGTCGCTAAAGTTCCTCCGCTCAATCGTGTTTCACCGATACGCCGATGCGATGTGGTCCCCACATTCATCGCTCATCGCAAGTCTTCCAAACTATCTACAACACCGCTCGTCTGTCGATCGCCGATGAGGAGCCAGTCCCACATGCCAACTCACCAACAGTCGACCAATCACGTTGTTTCGTGCAGCGTTGGGCCATGACGTTACAATCACCTTTTGGTATGCGAAGATTTTATAAAGTCGGGTTTATGTCTTGTTTGAGTTCCGCGGGTCCCGGCAGCTAGCCAATGACAAAGCGTTCGTGCTGGTTTTGGGTCCACTGACGTAAGGGTGTTTTGTAATGCGAAACGTTTGCAATACAGTTTAATTCCAGGTTGAAGTCCAGGCCCACAGGGTTATTAAACTTTGTTTAGAGTTATGCGACGTAGTATTAAAGTTTGTTTTCAAAACCTTGGATATTGTTTATGCGGCAGTTGATATAAGGTTTTCAAAACCTTATTCTATGTTATGTTTTGTATGAACGCCGCGACCAAAAGTCTTTCGACTTTGGTTTATGTTTTCCATGCGGCCAATATATTTTTCATGTTTATTGTATTTTTTTAAAAGTGTTGCGCCATATAAAAGGAAAAGGTGGTAGGCTTATTGTAATAGAAGGCAGAAAGAGTATCGTTGTGTGTAGTGAAAAGCCTACAAGTAGAGAAAAACACAGTGAAGCAAAATATAGCACTGTAAGTGCGTTTTGAACCAGACAGAGAATTATTTTGTAAGCACTGCGTGAGCAGCAGTCAGACAAATATCTTGTAATCCCACTTCAGTGGAAGAAATTTTCATTTTGTAATACTTGTTATGTTAAAGAAATAGAAACATTTTGTGCCATCTCTGTCTATCAGAAGAATTTTTTTTGCATTTCTCTGTGTTAAAGGAGGAGAATTTTATTCTCTCTGTGTGTTCGGAATATTCAGAAATTCCAACATGGTATCAGAGCTAATCCAAGCTCTTTGAAGTTGTCAAAGAAGCTGAAGGAAGGATTTGTTGCAGCAGTTCTCCAACAGAGTGAAGGCTCAGCAAAAGTCCAAGTATTTCTAAAAAAAACAGAGTTTTGCTTTGTTTAAAAAGAGTGCAGTCCTCAGAGACAGAGTTTGTCCTTTTAAAGAAGGAAAGACAGTTTGTTTAAAAAGAAAAACACAGTGAAGTTTTACTTCAAAGTTCAGTTTGTAAGCCATGGCTAGACCAAGCACCAGTGTGAATATTGGAAATACTCAGCTCCCACAATTTAATGGGAAAAACTATGATTATTGGGACATTACCATGAGAGCCCTGTTTGCCTCTCAGGATTTATGGGAATTCGTTGAAGACTGTTTTGATGAACCAGTTGATGAGCAAGCCTTTAATGCCTTAACATAGGCATATAAGGATTTATTGAAAATCAATAGGAAGAAGGACTCTAAAGCCCTCTTCTATCTCTATCAAGCAGTACATGAGAGTGTGTTTCCAAGGATAGCAGCAGCTGAGAGATCCAAGGATGCATGGGATACCCTCCAGATTTCCTATCAAGGTATGGAGAAGGTAAAGACAATAAAGCTACAATTGTTGAGGAGAGATTTTGAAACTCTCTATATAAAAGAGTCTGATAACATAGACTCATTCTTCACACATGTGATTGGGATGGTCACCCAGATAAGGTCTCATGGAGAGACACTTGAAGAAATAAAGATAGTGGAGAAACTGTTGAGGAGCCTACCCTCAAGGTTTGATGTTATTGTAACCACCATTGAAGGGACAAAGGATCTATCAAAGTTCACAGTTTATGAACTTCATGCATCACTGATGACTCATGAACAAAGATTGGGAAGATCAGTAAACCCATCTTTGGAGCATGTCTTCAAGACCGAGATGCCTTTCGGAAGAGGAAGAGGTAGAAGCCAAAACAGAAGAGGAAGAAACTGTTGGAAATATTGTCATTGATGGAAAAGAGAGGCACAAAGTAAGAAAGGCAGCTGTAAGAAATGAGCAAAAAGGAGAGAAGAAAAGTAAGAGAGGCAACTCAGACACTAGGAAGAAGCAAAGGCAACAGAGAGAGCATTAGACATGAAGCAGAGGTAGTAGTAGAAGGGCCATTTGATTGGAGATCTGGAGAGACAGAGTAGTGAGGTTGAAAGGGCAACTGAGTTGAAGATCTGGCCAAAACAAGAAGGTTCTGTAAGTAAATACAATTGTGTATATAAAAGGATTTGTTTCAGTATTATATGGATATTTTTAACTTAAATTCTATGTGAAAAAAAAAGCTTTGATTTCAATAAGCAAATGTATAAGAACCAGTGTGATGAAACTCTATATCTGAGATTTTAATGGGTTCTGTGCATCATACTGTTTAGCTAGGTATGCGAAGATGCATTCCTTGAATCTGGAACGATTTTATGGAAGGAGATGACATAGTGTGGACATGAAGGCATAAGGTGAAATGATGGCGCAATACTGAGTCTGCAAATCGGTGGTGAAGTGACAGTGTAATGAACTGAAATTGTGAACAGGGCCAGAACCCAGGAAAGAACAAGCATGGGGGAGTTTTGGTCGACTGAAACAAATAAACCTTAGTTTTGTGATGCAGGTTGGAAGTGAGAACAGAATTAATGGCTCATATAAATCCGAAGCAATTGAGCGTGAAGCCAGAATCGAACGAAGTTAATGATATGTGTGCGAAGAAGAGGTTTAACATATGAGGAGCAGTTATGGAACCATGTATAGAATGGGACCATATGATATAGTGTAAATCAATGAATGGTAAGTTATAAAACTATGTTAATTTTATAACGTAAAATCTGAGTTTTTAAATATGAAACCCAAAGAAACAGAACCTTGAACAAAGCTGAAGGCGGAGTTTAACAAACAAAGGATGCAGAACTGTGAGCGAAGCAGAACCATGAATAAATTGTTGAAGCAGTCTTAAGAAACCACTTGTGGTTTTCGCAAAGTTTCAAAATGGTAAATGGTATTGTGGAAAAAAATGCGATAGTGCCCATTGATCGACACGTGGCTCAGGTGGTATTCCAAATCCACCTATTTCGCAAAATATTTTCGTGTTAAACCGCGGAGGTAAAAAAAATGCGATATTCGTTGGATGATCGAACCTCGTGATCGGACGGCATTCGCATCATGAAGATGTGCGAAAGTTAAGGCAGGGTTATAAAACCATGGGCCCGACTATGTGTTGGTGCGTGGAAAGTTTGGCGAAGATTTATTGTAGGTTTAATATATGCCGGAACCATTATACAATATAAATTTGATATGCGTTGAATGAGTTGTGTGGGCCCAAATGAATCCCAAATGAGTTGAACAAGACTTTATTATAATTTTTCTCAGCATTTGAATGGAGGACGCAATATATGTCAAAATATTATTGTTGATGTGAAAGTCGTGAACAGATAATTGATATTTGTTTGCTATAGACCATTATGTAATGGGTCCAATAATAAAGCTCATATGGTGATATATTATGTTTAATCAAAGTCAAACTTTGGTTCGCATTAATATCAACATAGTTGAATGTGAGATATGGAAGCCATGGCCATTATTACGTTGGGTTTTTGTTTTAAATCAAAGTCGAAGTGCTATGGGCCCCAATTTTTTATATATATTGAAGTCTACATTTTAACTGAAGTTTGGATTGATAAAATGTTGGCACATATGTTGATATTTAATTAATCAAGGTCTGAAGTATGGTATATAGAGGAAACTCTACATATGAATTCATGAAGTGGGTTTAGAATATGGTTTAAACATTTGTTGAAACAAATCAAGTTTCTGCATATTAATGTAATCTGAGGAATATGGTTTGAACCATAGAAAGAAAAGGAAAGCTTCCACATTTATTTAAATTTCCCAGCTCAGAAAATAAGAAAAGCTTCGCATGTAAAGATTGTCATTTTGTGAATTCATTTGGGGCTAAACTTGTAAAGCAGTTATATATGTAGCAGATACAAAATTGCAGTGAACAGAGATTGCAGATTTGAAGAGGTGTGCAGTGAAGGTATTTAGATTTGCAGAATCTTAATTTGAAATGCACAGGAATGAAAATGTGGGTTTCTGACACTACAACAGCAGAAAATATAAGCACACAGTGAGCCAAGACATTAGGGGAATTTTGAGGTCTAAAATGGGCCTCATAAGAAAATTGTACAACAAAAATAAACTTTATAACAACCAATAGGATTCAAGATGATGATGTCATCCATAATGGATGATTCACCATTTTTGGAGTAAAAAAGTAAAAATATTAAAAAATAATAAAATAATAAAACTACTTTTTCAACTCGTATTTTAAACTTATCTCCCAAAATTTTTACTCAAATTTAGAGCGGGAGTACTCGTTGGATGCGGAATTTAATTCCTCATCCAAGGAGTACCCATGTTGCATACTTTCGATGAACTCTTCTACACGAAAAATGAGAAATACATAAAAAAACGTGATTGTAATCACGTTTTTTTATGTATTTCTCATTTTTCATGTAGTAGGACCCATCGAAAGTATGCAACATGGGTACTCCTTGGATGGGGAATTAAATTCCGCATCCAACGAGTACTCCCGCTCGAAATTTGAGTAAAAACTTTGGGAGATAAGTTGAAAATATGAATTGAAAAAGTAGTTTTTTCATTTTTCCCTCTAAAATTTGATGATGACATCAAATCTTATTAGATTTTTTCCACTATTATTTTATAATTTCCTTAAGAGGCCCATTTTAAACCTCAAAATTCCCCTAATGACTGAAAGGGTTGAATGAGATATATCAAATGCAAGTGTAAATGTAAATGTTTTAATTGATTTTATATTGTTTGTGATGCAAAGGCAAGCCCCAACTCCCTCTCACCACTGATTTTCTGTAGGCACCAAGCTACAGGAGGCTCCTACCTCAATTCTGCAAGCTACAACTTGCAAGGAAGCTCCAACTCCCATCTATTTTCTGCAGGCTACAACCTATAAGAGGCTCCTACCTCAGCCAGCTACAACTGACATCTATCAAGCTACAGCTTGATATGGAAGCACAACTTCCTCACTCTTTCAAAAACCACATGCTGATTTACCTGGATATCAGCTCTGTTCTGTTCCTTTTTCACTGTTGTTCACTAGCCTTCATATCTGCCTTATATCATCTCTGAGTCTTCACAGCTTCTCTATCTGCTCCTCCTTATTCTTCCCTCTCTGCCTCAATTCTCCATTCTCTAACCACCTTATGCATATCTATGTGATATCATTTATAGGGTTCACCTCATGACTGTTTGTATTCCATAGGGAATTGAAGTGAACAACCATGACTCTTTGACTTCCACCTTCTCATTTCTTTCCTAGCATATTCAGAAAAACATATAACAATAGATATACATTTCAACATTATAGTGAGATATTTATTTGCCTCCAGAGACTTGCCTTTGCATCACAAATAATATAAAATCAATTAAAACATTTACATTTACACTTGCATCTAATATATCTCATTCAACCCTTTTAGTTCTTGGCTCACTATGTGCTTGTCTTTTCTGCTGCTGTAGTGTCACAAACCCACATTTTCATTCCTGTGCATTTCAAATTTAGATTCTGAAAATCTGAATACCTTCATTGCACACCTCTTCAAATCTGCAATCTTTGTTCATTGCAATTTTGTATCTGCTGCATATATCACTGCTTTACAAGTTTAGCCCCAAATGAATTCACAATCTGGCAATATTTACATGCGGAAGCTTTTCTTATTTTCTGAGCTGGGCAATTTAAATAAATGTGGAAGCTTGCCTTTTCTTTCTATGGTTCAAACCATATTCCTCAGATTACATTAATATGCAGAAACTCGATTTGTTTCAAAAAATGTTTAAACCATATTCTAAACCCACTTCATGAATTCATATGCGGAGTTTCCTTTATATACCATACTTCAGACCTTGATTAATTAAATATCAACATATGTGCCAACGCTTTATCAATCCAAACTTCAGTTAAAACGCAGACTTCAATATATATAAAAAATTGGGGCCCACAACACTTCAACTTTGATTTAAAACAAAAACCCAACGTAATAATGACCACGACTTCCATATCTCACATTCAACTATGTTGATATTAATGCGAACCAAAGTTTGACTTTGATTAAACATAATATATCACCATATGAGCTTTATTATTGGACCCATTACATAATGGTCTACAACAAACAATTATCAATTATATGTTCACAGCTTTCACGTCAACCGTAATATTTTGACATATATTGCGTCCACTATTCAAATGCTGAGAAACATTATAATAAAGTCTTGTTCAACTCATTTGGGATTCATTTGGGCCCACACAACTCATTCAACGCATATCAAATTTATATTGTATAATGGTTCCGACATATATTAAACCTACAATAAATCTTGGACAAAATTTCCACGCACCAACACATAGTCGAGCCCACTGCTTTATAACCCTACCTTAACTTTCACGCATCTTCATGATGCGAATTCCATCCGATCACGAGGTTCGATCATCCAACGAATATCGCATTTTTTTCACCTCCGCGGTTTAGCACAAAAATATTTTGCGAAATAGGTGGATTTGGAATACCACCTGGGCCACGTGTCGATCAATGGGCACTATCGCATTTTTTTCCACAATACCATTTACCATTTTGAAACTTTGCGAAAACCACAAGTGGTTTCTTGAGACCACTTCAACTATTTATTCAAGGTTTCGCTTCGCTCACAGTTCCGCATCCTTCGTTTGTTAAACTCTGCCTTCAGCTTTGTTCAAGGTTTTGTTTCTTCGGGTTTCATATTTAATAACTCAGATTTTACTTTATAAAATTAGCATAATTTTATAGCTTACCATTCATTGATTTACACTATATCATATCGTCTCGTTCTATACATGGTTCCATAACTACTCCTCATATGTTAAACCTCTGCTTCGCGCACATATCATTAACTTCGTTCGATTCTAGCTTCACACTCAATTGCTTCAGATTTATATGCGCCATTAATTCTGTTCTCACTTCCAACCTGCATCACAAAACCAAGGTTTATTTGTTTCAGTTGACCAAAAATCCCCCACGCTTGTTCTTTCCTGGGTTCTGGTCTTGTTCACGATTTCAGTTCATTACACTGTCACTTCACCAATGATTTTCAGACTCAGTATTGCGCCATCATTTTTCTGTATGCCTTCATGTCCACACTGTGTCATCTCCTTCCATAAAATCGTTCTAGATTCAAGGAACGCGTCTTCGCATACTTAGCTAAACAATATGATGCACAAAACCCATTAAAATCTCAGATACGGAGTTTCATCACACTGGTTCTTATACATTTGCTTATTGAAATCAAAGCTTTTTTTTCACATAGAATTTAAGTCAACAATATCCATATAATACTTAAACAAATCCTTTTATATACACAACTGTATCTACTTACAGAACCTCCTTGTTTTGGCCAAATCTTCAACTTAGTGGCCCTTTCAACCTCAGTGCTTTGCCTCTCCAGGTCTCCAATCAAATGGCCCTTCTGCCTCTTGCCACCTTCATGTACAATATACTCTCTGTTTTCTACTTCTTCTGGTGTTTGGTATCTCCTCTATTTTCTTCTCTCTTTGCCATCAATGAAAATATTTCCAACAGTCTCCCCCTTTGGCATTGATGGAAATACACTTCCTTTGCTTGCATTTTAGAAGACCCTTTCTTTTGTTACTTTCTTTTGCTTGCTTTTCCTCCCCCTTTGACATCAATGGCAAAGGGTGTGGTTTCCAAATCTTGTCCATAATACTTTGATCTTGAGGACCTGTTCCATGCACTGCTCACTAGCTCTGGCTCTTTTGTGACAATATTTGTTGACTGATCTCCCCCTGGAATGATGCTTTCTTTTGATGTCAGAGAGTAACATTTGCAAACACTACCCCTAGTTTGTCTCTTAGATATTTGAATGGCTCTTTAGCAAGAGTTTTTGTGAATATGTCTGTTGTTTGTTCCTTTGTTGGTACATGTTCCAACTTCACTACTTTTTGTGCTACTTGTGCTCTGAGGAAGTGGTACTTTATTGGGATGTGCTTTGTTTTTGAGTGAAGAACAAGGTTTTTTGATATACTTATTGTACTTGTATTGTCATATTTGATAGAAATAGGTTCATCAATACTTACCTTCATGTGTTGGAGAGTTTGTTTCATCCACATTACTTGTGTGCAACATACTGCTGCTGCTGCTATGTATTCTGCTTCTATTGTAGATGGAGAGATAGAAGTTTGCTTCTTTCTTAGCCATGCTACCAGACTTTTTCCCAAATAGAATGCACCTCCACTTGTGCTTTTTCTGTCATCCACATAGCTGGTTGCTTCTGGATCTATATATGCTGTCAAAGTGAAGCTTTTGCTTTTTGGATACCACAACCCATAATGTGCAGTTCCTTGTAGATATCTAAATATTCTCTTGATTTCTAGTAAGTGATTTTGTTTTGGTGCTTCTTGATATCTTGCCACAAGTCCTACTGGCAACATAATGTCTGGTCTAGAGGTAGTTAGGTACATCAGACTTCCTACCATGGATCTGTAAAGTCTTTGATCTATATCTGCAGATCCATCATTAGCAAATAGCTTTCATCTAGTGATCATGGGAGTTGACATAGGTTTGCAGTCTTCCATTTGGAACCTTTTTAACATCTCTCTTAATTATTTTTCTTGTGAGATAAATGTTCCTGTGTTCTTCTGTTGAATTTGAAGTCCTAAATAGAAGGTGAGCTCTCAAATCATAGACATCTCAAATTCTGTTTTCATTTCTTCAGCAAATTCTTTTGTTAAATTCTCTTTGTTGAAACCAAACATGATGTCATCTACATATACTACTACAATCAGGAGTTCATTTTCATTTGCCTTTATGTACAGATTGTTGTCTACTCCTCCTTTCTTAAAACCTTGTTTTTGCAAGTATTTGTCCAGCCTTGAGTACCATGCACGAGGAGCTTGTTTTAGCCCATATAAGGCTTTCTTTCATCTGCACACATAGTCTTTTTTATCTGTTAATGAGAATCCTTCAGGTTGTTCCATGTAGACTTCTTCTTCTAGATATCCATTCAGGAAGGCAGACTTCACATCCATTTGATATACCTTGAAATCATGATAACATGCAAAGGCCAAAAACATTCTGATTGCTTCCATTCTGGCTACAGGGGCAAATGTTTCATCATAATCAAGACTTTCAATTTGTGAATATCCCTTGCATACAAGTCTGGATTTATTTCTAATTACCTGTCCTTGCTCATTCATCTTATTCTTGAATATCCATTTTATGCCAATGACATTTTTCCCAGTGGGTTTAGGAATTAATTCCCAGGTATTGTTCTTCTCAATTTGGTCCAGTTCTTCATTTATGGCTTTTACCCACCATTTGTCTCTGCTGGCTTCTTTGAACTTCTTTGGATCTATTTGAGATAACATGACTAGGTATGCTTCTTCCTTTTATTCAGCTAGCTGTCTTCTAGTCTGGACTCCCACACTTTCGCCCCCAATGATTTGATCTTCTAGATGATTCTTTTGAGTGTGTCTTGAGGGACCTTTTGACTTTAATTCAGCATCTTCTGTTGTCTTGCTCAGTTTATCATTATCTTGGTTCTCTTCTTCATGATCTTCTGGAGGATTGTTGCATATTGTACTTCTTGTTCTGTTTGGTAGATCTTCATCAAATTTTACATCAATGCTTTCCACAATTTTGTGCAGTGTTTTGTTGTAGCACCTGTAACCCTTACTCTTGGATGCATATCCTAAAAATATTCCTTCATCAGCTCTTGCATCAAACTTCCCCAGTTTTTCATCATTATTTTTTATGAAACACCTACTTCCAAAGACTCTAAAGTGCTTGATTGATGCTGGTTTACCAAGCCATAATTCGTAAGGAGTCTTGTCACTGTTTGGTCTTAAATGAGCTTTGTTAAGAATGTGCACAGCTGTGTGTACTGCTTCTGCCCAAAAGGTTTGGGGAATGTTACTTTCTTGCATCATGGCTCTGGCAATCTATTGTACTGACCTATTTTGTCTCTCTGCCACTCCATTCTATTGAGGCGTACTTGCAATTGTAAACTGTTGTTTTATCCCATGCTCATTACATAGGTCTGCAAAATCATAGTCTGTGAATTCACCTCCTTTGTCTGATTTGATGCACATTAGCTTGAATCATGTTTCATTTTCTGCCAATGCCTTGAATATATTTAATTTCTCAAGTTCTTCAGATTTATATTTGAGAAACGCTACCCATTTCATTCTGGAAAAATCATCTATTATCAGCATGAAATAAAATTCTCCACTTGGTGTTTTAGTTCTTGAAGGTCCACACAGGTCCATGTGTACAAGCTGAAGTGGCCTACATGTTGATAGTTCATCTTTGGTCTTAAAATATGTGCGGGTCTGTTTGCCCAATTGGCAAGATTTACATATGGTATTTGAAGGCTTCTTTATTGCTGACATATCTCTGACTGCTTTCTTCTTGCTCAAACTGATGATATGGTCAAATTTAAGGTGTCCCAATCTTCTATGCCATAACCATGACTCATCAAGTTTGCTTAGGTGGCATGCTTCATTCTCTTCTTTCACTATGTAGAAATTACTTTATGTTTGAATACATTTGATCAAGGTCTTTCCTGTGGTGCTTGATCTTACTTCACAGTCTTGTGCTCTAAAAAGAACTTCACAGCCTTTATCACACATTTGACTGACACTAAGCAGATTTTCTTTCAGCCCATTCACAAATAGTACATCTTGGGCCCTTCCTCTTCCATTATCTAGACTGACTGAGCCTTTTCCTTCCTTTGTCATTGGTGAAAGTTACACTTCCAGATTTCTTTTCATCAAAGGTTATGAACTTGCTTCTATCTCCAGTCATATGCTTTGAGCATCCACTGTCCAAATACCGTTGGCTTTTCTGATCTTGGGCTATTAGAGCCAGGTCACACTTATTCAACTTCTTTTTCCATTGCAAGCAACTATTTATTTGGCACCTTTTCTGAGAAGATGGACCACATTCTTTGAGAGGACATTAAGAAGACATATGTCTGATTTTATGGAATACACAACATTTGATCATATTTTTAGCAGAATTATGAGTATGAGTGAACTCTCCATAATTCATAAATCTCCTTGAGGTTTTGAACATCAGTATTTTTCCATATGTTCTGCACTCCTTGGCTTTATGGCCGAATTCCTTACAGTAAAAACAATACCCATAAAAACAATTAGCGTGCCTGATGATGGGTTGTCTTCTCAATTTGTTTGCTTGAGGTGGTCTTTTTAGTTTTTGCATCCTTTGCAGGTTGGAATCGATTCTCATTTTATGACAGTATGTAGCAATATGTCCCAGTTTGTGGCAGGCATAACAAGTGACATTTTTCATAGGGGGGAAGAATCTCCTTTGATAGCTTCCAAATTTTATATTCAGGAGTATATGAGCCTTTTTCAGTTTACTGTTTATTTATTTCGTTCTTTGTCATTTAAGGTTTTTTTCATGTTCCTGTTTACTTCATTGCAGGCTTCTACTTCTGCAGGAACTTTCTGGGCTGCTTCATTATCCTTGACAGCTTTTACAAAAATGATATTCCTGTTATCTGTTTCTTTGAGTTTACTTGTTTCTCCTTCATAGCCTATCCCAATTTTTATCAAAGGAGATCTTTGAGCATCTAGTATGTTATTAAACTTATCAAAGCTTGTCATTTGAGAAATGTTTACTGACAATTTCCTTTAAGTGTTTTCTAATTTCTTCCTCAAGTAAACTACTTCTTCTTCCAATTTCTCTTGCTTCTGAATTTTATCCTCAATTTGCTTAAGTATAATGTCTTCTACCTTCTTGGCTTCTTCAAGCTCTACTTTCAACTAAATGAGGTCTTTTGAATTTTGTTCTTCTCTTACATATTTGAGGAGAATGTCTTTCTATTTTCTTCACTTTAGTTTAAGTCTGTCTATTTCCTCTAGGGAACTTCTTAGCTCCCCCTCAAGATCAAATTCACCTTCTTCCTCATCTTCGAGAAGGAATCATTAAAGCTCTTCTTCGGCCATCAATACAAATTCAAAGGTTCCTTCTTCATTTAAGGATTCATCCAAGTCTTCAGAAGCACTATTATCTTGCTGAGCATAAAATGATTTTCTCCTGAATCTCTTCCCTTTCTTCCAGTTATTTGTTTTGGTTTGCTCTGTTTCTTGAGTGTGATTCTTTGTTTTCTTATGAGGATACTTAGAAGCATAGTGCCCAACTCTTCCACAGTTAAAGCATTTAAATGGAAGTTTACCGTTATATTTGCCCGAGCCTCTATCCAATTTTCTGATAAATTTGGCCTCTTCTTCATCAGAGCAAGAGCATATATCTTATTTTTCTTCTTTCTTCTTCTCTATCTTAAAGGTTGCCTCCCTCACATTTGACTTCCTCTGTGGCAGTCTCATCTTATAAGCTGTTAATTTTCCAAGTAATTGGTTCATGGTCAAAGTTTCCGAATCAGTTGTTTCTTCTATGGCAGAAACCTTGGGATTAAATTTGGATGGTAAAGATCTTAGAATCTTTTGAAAAATTACACATTCTTTTATGGTTTCTCCTAGAGCTTTCATGTTATTCACAATTTCTACAACCCTTAAAAAAAAGCTAGCAATGTCTCCATCATCATTCATTTTTATATTTTCAAACTGAGCTCTATAGACTTGAAGTTTGGCTATCTTCACCTTTTTGTCTCCCTCATGGATGTTTTCTAGAGTATCCCATATTTCTTTGGCAGTCTTGTTGTGCATTACTTTGATAAATTTTGCATCACACAGTCCACTTAAGAGTGCATTCATGGCTTTTGCATTAGCTACAAAGTCTTGTTTATCATCTTTCTCTAAGTCAGTCTCCTTTGGGGCATATCCCAATTCCACAGCAGCCCAAACTTCTATTCCTAGAGACATTTTGTACGTCCTGATTATTATTTTCCAGAAGGCATAATTTTTACCGGTGAACAAAGGGGCTTTATTTGTTGAGCATCCTTCTAGACTAGCCATCCTGGGGACCTAGTATCTCCTTCCAGTTGTCAAACTAATACAGAAGGAACTTGGCTCTGATACCAATTGTTGGACCCTTGGTTAAACTGAGAGGGGGGGGTGAATCAGTTTAACCAAGGGTCCAACAGAAACAACCTTTCACATACTCATGGAAGGAGCAGCAATCAGAATCAAAGCCAAAGCCAAAGTAGCAACCAACAAGGTGGAAAACATGCTCATGGAAAAAGATATGACAAATCCAATGTCCAGTGTCATTATTGCAAAAAATATGGGCATTATGCCAATGAGTGTAGAAAAAAGCAATATGACATGAATAATAAAAAAAATGCAAATGTGGCAAGAGAAGAAAAGAACCCAAAGAATGCGCTGTTAACATGTAATGTAGCACAGGATAGGCAGGATGATGTATGGTTCTTAGATTCAAGCTGCAGTAATCACATCACTGAAAACATAGTAATGTTTTCCAATCTTGATGAAGATGTTAATCTGAAGTAACAACTGGAACTGATACTAAGATCTTTGTTAAGGGAAAAGGCAGAGTAAGTATCTGTGCAAGAAATGGAGAGCAGAAATTTGTGCCAGATGTATACTATGTTCCTAGCTTGAAATGTAATCTTTTGGGCGTTGGGTAGCTCATTAACAAAGGCTACAATGTATTCTTCAAAAATGATGTGTGCACAATAATGGACATACCTCCGAGCAATAAGGTTATTGCATAAGTGCAAATGACCAGCAATAAAATGTTTCCACTCAAGATAAATATAGACTTCGAGGGAAAGAGAAAGAATGTAGCAGCTGTAACTCAAGAGGTATTTCAAAAGTAAGTGAAAGATGAGAATTGGTTATCACACTTGAGATTAGGACATCTCAATTTCGGAGGTCTGAATTTGTTGCACAGAAAAGGAATGGTAAGAGGACTACCATTGATTGAGAAACCGGACAACCTATGTGAAGGTTGCATCTTGGGAAAACAACACAGAGAAAAATTTCCATCAGGAAAGAGCATAAGGGCAAAGGCACCCTTAGAAATTATCCATCCATATTTGTGTGGGCCAATGCAAACATCTTCAATATCAGGCAACAATTATATGTTGACCTTCATTGATGATTTCACAAGAAAAGTATGGGTTTATTTCTTGAAATATAAAAGTGAACTGTTTGAAAACTTTTGCCACTTTAAAGCTCTTGTAGAGAAACAAATTGGGCAGCATATCAAAATCCTTAGGACTGACAGAGGAGGTGAATACATCTCAAAATAATTCCTGCGTTTTTGTAGAGAAAATGGCATACACAAAAAATTCACAACAAGGTACACACCGCAGAAAACTGGTGTTGCTGAAAGAAAAAATTGAACCATCATGGATATGGTGAGAAGTATGTTAAAGGAAAAACATTTACCAAATGAATATTGGGCAGAAGCTACAAATTGTGCGGTATATAATTTGAATAGATGCCCAACAAAAGTAGTGATGAATAGAGTTCCAGAAGAAGTGTGGAGTGGTAGAAAACAGGGAGTCACCCACATGAGAGTTTTTGGGTGTGTGGCTTATGCACACATTCCAGATCAGCTAAGAAAGAAGTTGGACAGTAAAGGGGAGAAGTGCATATTTCTTGGATACTATAAAGAATCCAAGGGATATAGATTGTATAACCCATTCACAAAGAAATTTTTTATAAGAAGAGATGTGCAATTCATAGAAGAAGAAGCATGGGATGGAAGCATTGAGAAAACAGTCAATGTCAAAAGTGTTTGTCTCATGATGAAGATGAGGAAGATGTGGCTGAAAGGAACACCTCATCGGTAGCACCACCTCCACCAACATAAGGACAGCAAGGGACACCACAAACTGGAGTAAGAACACCCTTGAGAAGAAATGACAGTGCTCCTCCAAGCACACCACATGGAGCTGATTTAAGTGGTTCTTCAAGCACAGCTACACCAAATGAAAGAGGAACCAGATTCATAAATCTAAATGAAATCTATGAGCAAGAGACAACAAATGAAGGTATAAATTATTTATTTACATTGTATTGTCATGTTGATGATCCTATTCATTTTGAAGATGCAGTGAAAGAAAAAAAATGGATAGAAGCTATGGATGAAGAAATAAAAACCACAGAGAAAAACAATACATGGAAATTGGTTGATCTCCCAAATGGCAAGGAAGTCATTGGAGTAAAGTGGGTCTACAAGACCAAAAGAAACGTTGAAGGTAAGATTGAAAGGCACAAGGCCAGACTTGTTGTCAAAAGCTACAAGCAGCAACATGGAAGAGATTATGAAGAAACCTTTGCACCGGTTGCAAGAATGGAAACAGTGAGAGCAATGATGTCCATAGCAGCACAAAACAAATGGAAGGTTTACCAAATGGATGTAAAATCAGCATTCTTGAATGGAGTTTTAATGGAAGATTTTTATGTTGAACGACCTCTCAGCTATGAGAAAAAGGGCCAAGAGCACAAAGTTTGTAGATTGAAGAAAGCTCTTTTTGGACTGAAACAAGCATTAAAAGCATGGTATAGTAGGATAGATTACTATCTACTGAAAAATGGGTTTGAAAAATGTGAAAGAGAACCCACATTATACATCAAGGAGAAAGATGGTAAGATGTTGATTGTTGTTTTATATGTTGATGATGTGATATTCATAGGTAATGATGATTACCTCATTGAAAATTTTAAAACAGTCATGAAGGATGAATTTGAAATGACTGATATGGGATTGCTGAGATACTTCTTAGGAATAGAAGTAGAACAAAATGAAAATACGATTTTTATTTCTCAAGCTAAATATGTTAATGAAGTTTTGGAAATATTTAATATGCAGGATTGCAAAGCAGCAATTACTCCCACAGGAATGGGATTGAAACTCAGAAAAGATGACAGCAGCAAGGATTTTGATCCTAGTTTGTACAAGAGCATAATTGGCAGCCTCATGTATTTGACTGCAACTAGGCCTGATATTATGCATGTTGTGAGTTTAATTTCCAGATTTATGGAAAGACCAAAAGAAGCACATTGGCAAGCAACAAAAAGAATTCTGAGGTATGTGAAAGGAACTAAAAGGTATGGAATTTTATATACTACTTCAGAAAATTCTGAATTAATTGGATATACTGACAGTGATTGGGCTGGAAGTATTGATGACTGGAAAAGTACCTCTGGTTATGTTTTTCATATGGGTTCAGGAGCCATTTCATGGGCTTCTAAGAAATAGCCAATTGTGGCACTGTCTGCAGTAGAGGCAGAGTATGTGGTAGCTACAGCAGCAGCGTGTCAAGCAGTTTGGATGAGAAGAATGTTGAGGAGTTTATGTCAAGAACAGGTAAAAGGGAAAGTGATTTATTGTGACAATAGCTCAGCCATAGCATTGTCAAAGAATTCTGTGTTTCACAAAAGAAAAAAACACATAGATTCCAAGTTTCACTACATCAGGGAATTGGTGAACAATGGAGAAATTGTTTTATAGCACTGTAGAATAGAGGAGTAGTTTGCAGACATTCTGACAAAGCCATTGGGGTAAAAGAGTTTTGAATATTTAAGAAAATTCTTGGGTATGACAGATAACCCAGCAGCTGACTTTAAGGGAGAGTGTTGAAAATATTAAAGTCACCTGCAAACCCTGTGCAGGTAGAAACAAAGTACAACAGGGGCAACTTAGGTTGAGTGCACACCACTGTGCATTTAACAGAGGCATGGAGAATTTTAAGGATGATTTTATGTTTTATGGGCATAGCCGATTTTTCAGAGGAGAATTGAAGAAATCGTGGTTCAACCACACAAAAATAGAGCTTATTAAAGAAAATTCTTATCGGGCATAAAAGTCCACACCAACGAAACAAAAAGAGATTTTGTTCAATGCACCAAGTCTTTTAAGTTTTTTGAATAGGCCACGTCATGGTGGTCCCCACCACTCATTTCAATATCGCCCATCGCAAAAAAAAAATTTGTGTCTTGTTGATGTGAAGTCCCGATGCGATGCGATGTTGCGATATCGCACATCTCACATCACAAAGGAAAAATGTTCAAGCCCCCTCCGAAATATCACCGCCGATATTGTAATGCGATGTGATCCCTACCACCATCACACATCGCAACATCGCATTAACCATTCCTCCCATCCGCAAATGTTTACCGCCGATGCGATGTGGTCCCTACCACCATCACACATCGCAATCGCTCGTCGCCAAAGTTCCTCCGCTCAACCGTGTTTCGCCGATGCGCCGATGCGATGTGGTCCCCACATTCATCACTCATCGCAAGTCTTCCAAATCGTCACCAACACCGCTCCTCCGCCGATCGCCAATTGCCAATGAGGATCCGGTCCCACATGCCAACTCACCAACAGTGAACCAATCGCGTTGTTTCGCACAGCTTTGGGCCATGACGCCACAATCACCTTTTGGTACGCGGAGATTTTATGAGGTCGTGTTTATGTTTTGTTTGAGTTCGGCGGGCCCTAGTAGCTAGCCAATCACAAAGCTTTCGCGCTGGTTTTGGGTCTGCTGACGTAAGGGCGTTTTGTAATGCAAAAAGTTTGCAATATAGTTTAATTCCAGGTTGAAGTCCGGGCCCATAGGTTTATTAAACATTGTTTAAAGTTATGCAGCATAGTATTAAAGTTTTTTTTTTTAAGCCTTGGATATTGTTTATGTGGCAGTTGATATAAGGTTTTCAAAACATTATTCTATGTTATGTTTTGTATGAATGCCATGACCAAAAGTATTTCGACTTTTGTTTATGTTTTACATGCGGCCAATATATTTTTCATGTTTATTGTATTTTTTAAAAGTGTCGCGCCATATAAAAGGAAAAGCCCGTAGGCTTATTGTAATAGAAGGCAGAGAGAGTATTGTTGTGTGTAGTGAAAAGCCCGCAGGAAGAGAAAAACACAGTGAAGCAAAATAGAGCACTATATGTGCATTTTGAACCAGATAGAGAATTATTTTGTGAGCACTGCGTCAGCAGCAGTTAGACAAAGATTTTGTAATCCCACTTCGGTAGAATAAATTTTCATTTTGTAATACTTGTTATGTTAAAGAAATAGAAACAGTTTGTGCCATCTCTATCTATCAAAAGAATTTTTTTTTGCATTTCTCTGTTGTTACACAGTAATTTGTCACCATCCCTGCAATACCCCATCCCGCACATTGGAGGGCCTTTTCCGTGACCTGTGAGTAGTGACATGACCTGAAACCACTTTCATGGCATCCCCCTTAACAAGGACAATCATTCCTCTGAAGACATTTTCCTATAAAAAGCCCTAAAAATAGACCTTTTTGGCCTTGGTGCGACCAACCAGTGCAGCCCTCGTGCCAATGGGGGAAATCCACCAAAGAGGGCGCGCCAACTGGCGCTCTGTCCCAGTGTATTACTCGCGCCAAGCTTAATAAGGATTGTTTTTTAAAAATAAATGGCAGAAGTTTGATTCCAACCAACTCTTGAACGAGTCTCTAAAATGAGTTGGGAGGTTTGGCTCCGGATCTCCATGTAGGGGAAGTGGTTTTCCACCTATCATGGAAGCTTCCTTGAGGATAGGGCCAATCCCACCATTGTAGGGATCCCAACTCCCCTTCCACCATCTATATAAGCTTGTCATTTTCCCTTTGAAAGCTAGCCTGAATAGAGCTGAATCAGTAGTAAGGAGACTATCGTCAGCAGCCGAAGAGAGAGAGACTTGTCCCATTCCTGACGAGATTCATCGAGACGTGCTCTGCTGTCGACCCGCCAAAGGAAGATCTAATGTCAGAGCTCAGGTTGTATCTTTATTTCATTGTGATTAATAATAAACGACTTCGATTATGGTTCCATTCATATGTTCATGTCTTATGTTATGAATTATATCTTCTCTGACTGATATATGGTTGCATGTATTAGGTTTTACGTTGTGTGTTGTTTCTTCATGTACGTGCAGGTGTTCGAACATTCTAAACGGGAGAATTGTGATTTGCCAAAGCGAAGGACAGAAGCGCCATGTTCTCTACAAGCAACAACAACGTGGGACTTAAGGTAGGCCTCTTGTCGCATCTTGGTCTTTTGTAACTAGGAACTTGCGTCTTAGTGTGACTCGGTTGTTGCTAGACCCGATCTGGGCTAGTAGGGATCGCCTCTATCCGCAGAGGGGATTTACCTCTCCAAAAAACTAGCGACTCCGCTAGGGAGACATTGATTGGAGTTTGTCTTGTCTTTTTGGTTGATTTTGGTCTTGTCTGCTTGATCAACTCTTCTGGTTTGCCTTTTTCTAGTGTTAAACCTCTGTTCAGCCCCCACCATACCTGATCTGCTCCCTGTTTGCTCTTTTTTATTTTTGACATTAATAAATTCGACTGGCGTGGTTTTTTCCCTGACAGTCGCACCAACTGGTGCTTGTTGCTAGTTCATCCCCCGCACCAATCCTGTTCTGGCGCTAGTTGAAGACAGACAGTCACGCCAATCCTGTGTGGTGCTAGGGTTTGCTCCTTTCTGAGCTTTCTGAGCTTGATTTGTGGTTTTGGTGTCATTTTTTCGACTTCCTAAGTGTTCTGGAGCCTTGGTTGACTGTGTGTGACCTCTATCCTCCGGTTTTTTGCCCTCTACTATCAGTTTTACATTCTAGCCCTAGGGCATCTAGACGCTACAGTGTGCTGAGCCTCCCGTGGGAGTTTTTGGTTTTCGTTTGATCAATCAATTTCATTGTTTCTTCTTTGCATTAGTTTGGTGGTTTTCCATTGTTTTATTGCGTTATTTGAGTGATTTCTCTCTTTCTCATTCGAATTTTTCCTTGTCTCGTCTCAAGCCTAGATTACATGGTTCATTTGAGTCTTTGGGATTCCTCTTTGATTTTAGGGATTTCTCTATCAGTCTGAGGTCTGATTGTGTGTTTTGCATTGAGTGAGCTTGCTTGTCTTCGCTCTTTTGCCATCACTTCTCAAATTGTTTCTTTTTCATTAGTTTTCGTTTTGTTTAGTGCATTTTTCTCTTAAACATTGAAAATACAAAAATAAAATCTCTTTTCTTTTGATTAGTTAGTGTAAATTGAAAACTTTTTCGCGTATTAGTGTTATATGACTCTAAGGGAAAATATTTTAGTTGCATTAGCGTGCATTAGAGACAGTAGTGGTTGTTTTGTCATCATTTTGTTATTGTGTGAAAGCTCTCAACCTTCCCGTAGTTAGCTATTCATCGAACAAAGTGATATATTGTGGCATATAGTGTGCATTTAGAGGATTTTGAGACATAACATTCGGTAGGGCCTGAAAATTGAAACATAATTGAAGATCAACACTAAAATTTATTCAATTTACCTTAAGGAAGCATTGAAAAATTAACGAAATATTTAGAGGTTTAGGTTAGTGACGTGTTTTGGCATCGTTAAACCTAGTAGTTGTTGTTTGCCTCTTGGCTTTAGACAACACTAGTACAGACTTGTGCTCCCCGTACCGTCGTGTATATAAAGGGAGACCCCAGTAGGTTGCTATCCTTTATCCGTAGGAAGCCAAGTCTGCTTCCTTATACCCATGATACACCGGACACAGAATTCGGGGAGATTTCCTGCACGTACGTCAAGTCCTTCGTTGATTTCTATTTAATTTTGAAACCAAGGTGTATATTGCAGTTCATGGATATCTGGTACACCCTTTGCCTAGATTTCCAGAGTAGTCATTTTGATCTTTTCTAACTCATTAAATTTGAAAGGATCATCAAGTTCTTGTCCTTTCACGCTTGTTTCAAAATTGAAAGAGATAGAGTCATCTTTCATCCATTTCTCGACTCTTAAAACATGAAACGGTAAAGTTTCTAAGTTTCAATGTGGTAAAATAAATCACCTACGATCACACGCCCTTTTAGACTTTTCTTGTTGGCCGTTTGATTGTGTGCCTTGGTTTTTCCCATGTGCTTTTGTTTGATCTCTTCCTCTTATCATTACTGTCATAGTGGCGGAACCCTCAGTTTCGTCTACTGGTAGTCCTTACACAGATGATTCATCAGAGGTATCTCAATCCTCTGCTGAACCTCAGCAGCCCATTGTCTCCGAGTTTTCTGACGGGGGACCGGTTCTATCTGAGCTTCCCTTTGGAGGACCAGTTGAGTTTAATTGGCCCTTATCCAATGATTGGTTTGGGTTTAGAGTAGGGGAATATTTCCCTCCTCTTACATTGGGTTCGCCTTTTTTAGCTGTTGTTATTCCTCCTAGTCCTCACCGTCTTTTAGAAGATCTAGCGGCAGGGTCACATATGGACTCATCCAGTCCTTCTCCTAGTGAGGAAATCCCCACATCTGGTGAAGATTACCAACTGTTCCCAGAAAAAAACCCCGAATTATCTGTCATGTCTTCGCGTGGTCCTTCGCTTCCAGCGAGGTATAGATCCTTAAGTCAGATTATGACCACTTTCGCCTCTATGGGAGTATCAACTCCCTCTATGAGGCCAATTATTCCTTCGTTAGGGAAGTCC